>JARHVA010007693.1:255000-590000 GCA_037957365.1 Torreya grandis | reverse complement strand
TTGATATAGTATTTTAATTTCTTCCATCTACAAATCCCAACTCTTTACTTTTTCTATAATAATACACCCTTTATGTGACAAACTTTTAGCTCTTCATTTCCATTTTTTATAATCCAAGACCAACTAAAATCATCTTAACATGTAATAGAATATTTACAATGAATGATCTTATATTTTCACATAATAACTTGAACTTATTCTCATCTATAAAAGCATATATTCATACATATTTTTTAAATTATTTTGGATTTAGTTATCTAAACAAGATAAAACCTTTGAATATTCAAATAGTATATGATATGTCTAAATTACGTAGATCTAAATCTAACAAGTAGATTTCAATTGATTAATTTCACTTATTATTTATATAAAGGACCAAGAAGATAAAATAATTATATTTTTTATATTTTATTATGGGTTCTATCTAATTATATAATTTATAAATTCTTTGAAATGGATATGTTATGGATTTGATCAATAAAATGATTGTAATATTTTTCCTAGACAAATTATGTAATTATCAAATGTTTATGATTTTCTAATATTTTTAATTATTGTCAAAATTGTCTTCTATTTTTTTTTAATATAATCTACCATAGATAAAATGGTCTACATGTCAAGATGTTTTTATGCAACTTTATAGGCTTGATCCTATGCATAGATTAAGATTTATGTTCCTTCAACTTGCAACACTAACTCCACTTTTGACACTTGGATTGTCCTAAAAAAGGTGTTAGATTTAATATTTGGATAGCCATAAATACAACCTAATTTATGGTTGAGAATTACATATATTAAAATTATTCAAAGAGGTCTTAAATTACATGTATTTATCTCACCTATGTGGATATGTGATCAATAGTGATCCACTAACATGTATGCAACTTGTTTATATTTTAAAATTTGATAATATGAAACTTTTAACCTTTATTTGGGTGTTCATACTTATATTATTGATGTTTAATTTAATGGGTTTTAAAATTTTCATGCTTTAGGGTAGTGCCTCAAGGATGTACACATGTATTTCTTAAGGTGTGAGTGATTTTTGAAGTAATATATGAGTTATAGATAGGATTAGCCTTAGGATTCATATGTGTATATAGCTATCTCTTTTGGTAATTTACCTTTATAACCAAAATTTTAAACATGTGGGATGACCAAAGGAAGTAATTTAATTTGAAAAATAACTATTTTGATAACTTGGGACACCTTTGGTGAAGTCAAATGTTATCAATAACTGGTATCTTATAATTATTTTGAGATATATCAAGTATGGAGAAGATAATGATTTATATAATAATAATACTATTTTTAGGACAATTCAATAGTTAGTCATAGATTAGGAATATTTTTATGTGACTAATGGAAAATTAGGAAGGTCAATCTCATAGATAGATGGCTAAGAGATATTGTGAAGAAGATTCAATTATGTGTACACAAGTCATGTATATTAAGTATTGGTTAAAAATAAAATTTCCAAGTGTCTAATTCCAAATCTATTTTTATAATATTTATCCATTTTATTCTAGTATTTAAAATTATAAATTAAAAGTATAAAGTAATAAATTTAGTTTCCTAAGTATAACTAAAGTTGATGTATTTAGGCATTCCTTGAGTATCTAGATTACTAAATAAAAAACATGAAAAAATTAGTGTCAACACATTATATGAAATATAAATCAATCTAAGCCATTTAAATATTTTCAACTTTATAAGTAAGGAACAAATACACCTATGATTATGTGAACCAAGTTACCATAATTAAGTCATTGAGGAATATGGTGATTATGCCCTAAAGATATGATACTTTTTAAAACCTTGGGCTAGGAATAACATACCCCAAACCTTATTGAATATTAAAAATTTATTAATAGTTTAGTAACATAGTAACCTCAATCACACTATTCAAAATATGATCATAACTATTTTGGTGGTATATGTATTAGGCTCACATGCCAAAGGTAGAGCCCCGTATTAGGATCATGTGTAAATATAAAAAATAAAAATAAACTAATCAATAAAGATTTTAGATTAAAATTTTTACCTTTTTTACCTTAATTAGAATTATACAAAAACTAAAAATTTTGTGCATGAATAATGTGCATGTCCCATAATTTGATCCATTTACACCAATACGATATAGAGTTATATTAACATATATGTCACTTTGTCTAGTATGATAATATGATCCATGTAATATGATAATTATGTTGAATATGATCTATACAATATATCTCATTAGATCATTAAATCTATCACATGTTCTACATAATGCCCCATAGATGCATAACATATGTGGCAATCTTCCCATTTATCTTAATCTCAACCATAATTTGTCCAAAAATGTGTCAGTTGACTCATTTAGTTTGTCTTAACATCTATTTTTTCCATTTGTAAAATCCTAAATATCAATGAAAATTCTGCTAGTATTCCTCCATTTTTAGGTGAGGGATGTAACTTATGAATGACTCTTCTCAAAATAAAATAAATTAACATGTTATTTTATATTAAAAAAATGTAAGAATGTAAAACATGTGTGATAACATGACTAGATGATGTCATCATAGAAATATTATATCTTCAAGAATATATAAAACGTGTATCCTGTGAAATAAAATTGTCATATAAGATACATATAACAACCAAGTATGAAATAATAGTCATCATAGTAGTGATCATCATAGATGAAATCACTAAATAGTAAACCATACAGAATATGTATGATATGAATCATGGCTTCACACACAATTAGATTAATGCATGATATTATTCATGGAACTACAATATCATCAATCATTCATATATGTATCCACACATATGCACATAATTTCATAATCATGATGCACACAAGCACTCAAGACATGAAATGTATATGACATGACATAGCCAACATGTCTATGAGATGGACTAGAGTGTTATATAAATAAATGAGGCATGATGTATAAATCATATAATTAACACACTCACAAAATCATGCAAGATATCCCTCATTGTATCACACAAATAGTAACCCAATGTAACGACAATAAATAATCACTTGTGGAGGCATGAAATATAATAAATAATGGTCCCACAATGTCACAAAGATAGTAAATCATGAAGTGTAATATTAAAAAAATGATAAAACCATGTAATAAGAATCAATGATCACATATAAAACATGTAGAAATAATAAGAAAATGCACAAAACTAACAATGTTATTCTTCATAATCAATCCATGTCATCATCATACATATAATATCCATATAATGTATCACTATAGAGAGTATATGAAAGATAAATTAATGTGTAATAAATATAATTAGATAAATATGATCAATTTAATGGTAATAAAAAAATATATCATTTACAATGTACCAAATAATCCCCCAATGTAGACATGCCCCAAATGTAGGAAGGCAACCCCTAGGTGTAGGAATGCCCAACATATATATGTCATGTCATATGTAACCTATATGTCTTATATCTGACATGTGTAAATAATGAAAACCATGTGTTCAAGAATATATATGTATTATACCATGTATCTAATAAATAACATAAATTAATCATGTAAACTACCAAGCCATCATGTGTAGGTAGTGTTTTTTAGTTTTTTAAATATTTTGGGTTTTGTACTTTTTGAGTTTTTATTATTTTTAAGAAGTGATCTTCTATAAAAACCCTAAGTTAGTCAAGAAACCTCTAGTAATATGTCTTTTATTTATCTTTGTCATGAAGGTCTTAGTGATGAATACAGTTCATGTGGTCATTTAGAGTTTTGATCTTTCTTATGTTTGAATTTATATATTTATTACACCCCAGTGGGCCTAAGTCACCTCCTCCTAGTCATAGGGGCCCTTAACCTATCCTACTTGGTCTTGGATTTATTTTTATGCCTCATAATACTATTAAAAATTTTAGGATAGTATTTCCATGTGGTTTTAGTGTCTAATTATGGATCTAGTGTCTAACAATCATTTTCTCCCATGTTTGGATCCTAACCCTATCTTAATAATTCTCTTTTGCTTTTTATCCCTCTTTTACAAATTCTTATCCAATGAACAAGGTATTATATTAAAATAAAATTTGATTATATATAAAGAGCCTCACAAGGCATTTTATATCCAACACTTACTAGTTTAGAACATAATTACATAAAATCAATTAATAGTATAGCTCAATACTCTACATACTACTCAACTATGACATTTAGACATTGTATGCTTGATCAAAGAAAGACCTAAGTAAATGTAAATATAACATACCATGAAATATTTTTATAAACACTCCTTAAGGGATAACTACATTTGATATGAGACCCTTATCATTGGGGTTAATGTAGATAGTGGTGAGGACAATATGGGTTCTACTCTGCATGATCATAGCATCCCATAAACTAGTTTTCCCTTCATTTTTGCATTTGATATGGTTATTGTTTCATGTGGATATGTATTAATTAGGGTTTTATAAGAGATTAAACTAAAACATTGACATAAGTAAGATCTTGGATGACAAAGAACCACCTACAGTACCCGTAAAACTACTTTCGACTTCCTTAAACGTTTTAGGTAGTTCCTACAAGAGGGACAATAGTGCCATAATTAGACACTAGCACCACATAGTGCTACTATCCTAATATTGGTTCTACCATATAAGACTATATTTCAACCATAGTCATATAATATAAGGTGTCTACCTATTTTAGCTCCCTGATCTAAAAATAGACTTATTTTATTCCAGATAAGTACTATTTCTCTCCACACTTGCTATTTTGGGAAATGTTTGTTAAATTAGTTATTTCCATTTTTTATTTCATATTATTATCATACTCAGCTATTTAAACACATAGTACTTAAACTCACTATGTCCTAAAAGGTTAAAAAATTTGATGAACCTGACTTACGTCGAGTATTGCTTAAAACCCTAGTATTGTATAGAGTTTACCTTATTCCAATTTATGCACATTAAATAAGGTTATAAAATTATATTTTTTATTAATTTTTAGCATAACCTAGTTCATTAAAATTCATATTATAATAGGGTTTCATTAATTTAATTTTTTTTCAAAACAACCCTCATTCAAACCTTACATCCACATACTAGGTCCCCATACACCCAAATACTAGCAATTAGGGTTTCACTTAAAATCCTAGTTTCTTTTACACACTTGGTTACAAATTTATCATAGTTTCACATATACTTATGTTAGATTACATTCTACCTCTTGTGTTCTTGTTATTCATTATTTACAGTATCTTTTTTGGAAATTTTAAAATGGTATCGAAGAAGTCTTCTAACCCTCACCCAATTGATGAGTTTTTGAACTTTTCTCAAAATTATAATAATAAATGGACAAATTTTCAAGATTTTACATTAGAACATAATAATTACCTAATTTATAATTATGATGATGACTATTAGTATAATGATGGATTTGGGGATTTCCATGAGCATGACCATGAAAATGTAGATGATGATATATTAGATACATATTTTCTTTCCCTTCCCTCCTTTCTTACACCTAAAAATCAAACTAATAATATAATGCCAAAATATCCTCTTGTTGGTAGTTATTTATTCCAATGTGATCCTATATTTTCAACTACTTTATATACCTCCTTATTCAAATTAAATCAATATAAGTACAATACATGAAATCCACTTTTGTGTGATTCAAGTAAAGTAGAGGAGATCAATGCATCTTATTTACCCTTCTCAGTTAAATTCAAAAAATCATGTACCAATGATATTAAACATTTTAGTAATGAAAAAACTAAGGTATATTAAATTATTTTATCAACTTATTTTACATTCTAAGCTCAATTCAATGATTCTTTAAAACATATTTATAATGATAATATCTCTAACTCTTCTCCTACATGTCATAATATGCAAAAAGAAAACATGATTACTACTTCTACCCTTGACTCCAAGATTTAAATTAATAATAATTAATTAATTCAACACATAGATTGGATAAATGCATTGCATTACACCCACACGTGATGACACATTGCATAGTAGTAAAATGTTAAAATATTTTCCTATTTTCTCTCTTAATGAGAACGTGGATGATACTTATTTTTATCTAATTTATACAAGTGAATTAATATATTATTTTGAATAACCTTGGGATAATTATGATTAGTATGATTATGATGAAGAGGATATGGAGTCTACACCTTCTAGTTATCCTCCTACTTCACCTATTTTTCTTATTCAAACAAATACTAGGTCATAGGTTAAAAACACACACACTTATTATTATGTTCATAACTTATATTTACTTGAGAATAAAGTACCTTATACCAAATTATCATGTGATAATTATTTATAAATTAAAAAAGTAAGAGATAGCAATGAATCTCCCTCAATTTCCCTTAATATATTAGAACCTATTTCTCAAACTAACCTAAATGAGGGTGATAGCTCATTTACCTCTAACTAGGTCATAGCTATCACACTTCCAATAGTTATAGAGATAAAACCAACCATCCATAAAAAATATTCCCAATGAAATATACCAGTGACTAAGATAAATAACAAAATTCAAAAGTTAAATGAACCTCTTGATGATGATAATATACATTAACAAGGGGTAATCTCCTTGATTCATATTGTGGGTGATTTATAGCAACAAGCACACCATATCACATTGGAAAGTAAATCATACCACTCATGCGTGGATTAAAATACCATCCATAACAATCCCATCCCACATAGGATTTTCAATGTAACATTTCCATTAAAATGATAAATTCCATATTTACCAAAGTTTTATGGACATGGAGATCCATACTTACGTCTTGAAGCTTACAATAAAGATATGGCCCATGTTACTAGTAGTTTTAATTTTTTACATCTATTTTTTAAGACTCTAGAGGGTCAAAAAATAGAGTGGTTTCATCATTCACTCCCTAGTGGTTCACTACACACATACAATGAGATGTAAGAGGTTTTTCTCATGTGTTACATTTAGAACAAAGGACTTAAGGTTACATACAATAGGTTCCCTTCATTTCACTAGGGCCAATAATAAATAATAAATTAATGAATTCTTAGATTCAAAACATGTGTGCATTAATTGATCTACTAGCCAATAGATTTAAATGTGAAATACCTTTTTATTAGAGGCCTCATTCTACCAATTTGATAAAAAATACTATATGAGACATCACAATCATTTAAACATACATGTTACAAAAAAAATGTTGGGACTAGTGGTTACACATTAAAATATAGATTTAGATGTAATATTCTTATATCCTTAGTCATCTAACATGGTACAAGAACCTACTCCACTTCCAATTAAGAAACTATAATCACATAGATTTTTCACCCATCTTGATGTTGTAGCTTGTTGTGTGAAAATATAATGATACAATGGGATCACCTCCAATCTAAAGGACATTGGTGAATTGAGGTGAACATTCAAAGATGGTCAGCTTCCTTTCACTAAATTTGATGCAACTGATAAACTACCAGTATAGGTAAAAATTCCTCTTCTTAGTGATATTATTTCTAGACTATGGTTTTGAATGGGAGAAAAGAGTTTTAGAAATGAATTTGGAAAAAATAGAATGATGATTAAACCAAATATTTAGTAGTGTGTTTTAATGCTTGATTGAATGAACACAATAGAATAATAAATATTTTGAAAATTGTTGGAGCACAAACTTAAGCAAATGTGAAACCAAAGGTAATATTGGGTAAGGCACAAAAGTGAAACTCAAACTTTTAGAGCAAAAGATATATTTATATAACTCAAGTATATTTTTTAAAACCCTAAATTTTAATTTTTAATTGGGAATTTTAGTAATTTCAAGTCACACAATTTGACAAAATTGGAAATGTGTTTTAAAATATGTTGTTTTACAATTTAAGCAACTCAAACTTGTCAAAATGGAAAGTGTAATTTATAAGTTTTATTTTTATAAATTTTAACATGTTAAGAAGGAACATGGAAATTACATGTGGTTCTTTCTCGAAAAGAGATGTCAAAAAAATAGTTACAATTTACAAAATGCAATTTTAAAATATTTTTACAATAAATAAATACAATATATAAAATGTTTTTGATAGAAAGAATTAATCTACAGCCAAAAAATCTAAAGACTCTTTATCCTTCTTAGATTTTTTTTCTCAATATATGAATCAAAATTTTTGAATATCTCAAAAATATGATCTTCATTAGGACCAAAAGAGTAGAGGTGGCTTATTTCATATTCTACTATTGTATAAAAGACTTCCGTTCTGAAAGCTATATATTCTTGAGTCTCTTTTCCCATTTGATCCATTATATTATGGTAATTGATAAAATAGTGGATATATATCAATATAAATGTTGTGTCCATGTTTATTCTCCTTTGACCATTACTTTCAAGTAATCATAAACTTCTTGCACTAAAAAGACATGGTTTTGATTATTTGTCACTTGACATGACAACTTATTCAATAAATTCAATGTCATATAGCATATTAATTGCCTTGTCATGTGTAGCCTTTGATTTTTTGTCACTCTATATAAGTATAATTATTCTAAATTAAGTTTATATATCCAATTCCTCTTACTCTACATCATTTCTCTGTATCTTTTCTGCAAGGAGGATTTCAGTCTCATTTGTATCCATAACTATCAACTTTAGATAGAAAAGGTTCAACTTTTCTATCTCTTCTTGATACTTGTTTATTTTCTCTCTCAAATTGGTCCTTCTCTCCTTTAGAGTTGTATATTGGTCCATTACTAATTAAATAATTGTTTTAACCTTTGAGTTGAGCTCTTATGCCCAGTCCTTTGTCTCCATTCTCATGTTACCAATTTTTATCACTACATCAAGTGTTTCTTGATCTTTGATATGAGTAACAAGCTATGTTGGTTGAGTAGTTATCTCAATTAACTTATTTAATGTAGTCATTAATTTTTTAACCTTGTTTTTCAATTCATCCTTAGTGCCCTTGTCACTATCCATTTGATCAAAAAGAGATTTAATGTTATATTGAACATCATATTTTAATCCCTCTCTTGCAGGACATCTAAGGTGAACCTTTGATACCTATCAATCCCCCACCACTAGATCTTCTTTCTATTTATCTTGTGGAGGGACTACATTATCTACATACTTATCCCCTACTAAATCATGCAATATCCTTGATATGGTTATAGGATTTATTTTGGATTTTTTATGTACATCTATGAGGCCAAAATACAATGTTTTTGGGGACACCATCTATTTATATTTATTCTCCACTATCTATACTAACCAACTAGGAGTGCCATCCTATTGTGCTAACACTATCACTTGTGAATCTATAGCTAAATATGTTTTACTAGTGTTAATGGTGATAAGTGTTTTATCTTTCATTGATAGTATCACTGATTGTTTGGTAGATGTATTTGTAACCTCTTCCCCATATGTGAGTTCAGCATCCTCATTTGTATCAGTGAATTTATCCTTCTCAACCTCCTTTGAGGGGGTTTGGTTTACTATTTAAGTGGAAGGTATTGGTGAAATGGAAATGGATGTGCCTGTTGGGGGTGTGGGAAATGGAAGTGACACCCAATGGAGGAGTAGGCATAGGGAGTTAGAATTGAGGAACTTGTAAGAGTGTGGAGTCTAAATCTATGAATGAATCAATAAAATTTGTGGGGACACTCAAGGTTGATGAAAAGGGGAAAGTGAGGGGAGATGAAAATGAAATAATAGTTATCCTATGGGTTAGAATGGTCAATGAGATCATTGTCAAGATTACTGAATCTATATATATACTATTGTGTAGCATTGGTAATTAACGAGGATGAGATGTAAGGGATTGTAGATGAGATAGAAGTAAATATTGAAGGGAATTAGAATGGGAGAGGTAATTCTAATGGAAACTTGAGTGTCCAATTGAGTTTATTGAACTATCAATAATGGACATATTGACATAGGTGAACTAGTGGGAATGGAGGGTGGAATCACTTGGGGTGAAGGAGGAGTGGATATAGGAGGAGGAGGAGGTGTTGAAACTGATGGAATAATAGAGATAGGTGGAGGGATTATTACAAAAATGGGAGTATATAATATGATTTTGATGGGAGTAGAAACTATTGTTGCTTCAATGGTAGTTGTATCTTTAAATGAAATCACTATTGGTTGATCTATTATTACTCCTTGAATGCTTGACTACCCTCTCTTAGCCTTTGATTTTTTTTCTCTTTTGGGATATCTCTAGCCTATCTACCTATTTTGGGAGTGCTCCACTATTGGAACCCTCTACTGATGGTGGTACTCCCTTCTCCTTGAGGTATAGTAGTTTTTACCTAATGCTTACTATTTATTTGGTCACTTTGACCCCCTTTTTCCTTATTTAGTTGATTTTTATATTTATTACATTAGTGGTTTGATATTTTAATGAGAAAGATTCAATAACAAACCACCTAACTACTAGAATGGGTTAAGCATAGATTTTGTTCTCATAATAGACCTTGTGTACTAAGGACTCATCATCTACCAAATCCTTGAAAAATGGTTCCATGTTGAAGGTCTTGATATAATCAAGGGTTATTCTATAATAGTCCTTCAATATTACCTCTTATTCATCCTACAAGTCCTTCCAATAGTCTTCATAGTAGGGGACATGGTAATATGTTGAGATTCCCAATGTATTAGTAATGTTTCCATTAACATCATAGAATGACCCTTATTCCATATCCCTCAAGGTCATCTAGGTAATTTTAGCCTCTACACACTTGGTTTTTTATAAATAAGGGCATGTGTATCTCCCTATACTAATGGGGAAATGGATTCCTACCTTGTGTTTTCTAAATAACAACTTGTGAGTTTTAATTAGTTGCCTCACAAGCTCCATCAAATCCTATTTGTCACTCACATATCTTAGAAGGGTGTATAGACAATTATTGAATCCACCTACTTGGATGTATGAGTATGTGAGGAATTCGATGAAATAAGATCCACAATTGGTAATCTTTGAAGTGGTAGCATCAAAGAATATCTTTTTGTCTAGTTCCTTATTGAACATGACTATGATGCCATAGATGAATGCATCATTTAATCTTCTAAAGTGCTACTTAATATCCTCAATATTGAGGTTAGGGTAATAATATAACACTTTATTTTCCTATTCAACTTCTATGTTCAATCCTAAGAAATCCCTCCTTTTGGATACTATATAAACTAGATAAGAAGTCATAAAATTTCCCTATATTTTAGACTTTTATCAACTGCTTGTGGATGGATTCACTAATGAGTTGTGCTCAATGGATGTACTACTTGTTCCAGTGGATTACCCATATATATATATATATATATATATATATATATATATATATATATATTGATTGGTACATCTAGTATTAGATGTTCTTCACATCAGGGTTACTAATGATTCTATGTAGAAATATGATTAGATCACCTACCTCATTCTTAAAATCAATCCTTGCTAATGTTTTATGCAATCTGGTGGATGTATCCCTAAGGATCCTTATCCATTATTTATTCATTACCATTTAACATCTAATGCTATTGTCTTGATAGAATTTTCTTGATGAATATGGACTTATATCTAGGTAAATCTCAAATTTAGGTATCAAGAACATGGAGTCTATGAAGTATAGGTCTATATTTAGAGTCCTTCCCTCTTTTTCATTTGGCACCTCTCTCTTATCTACATCATAATTTTTTGACAATGTGAGTACCAACTCAGGGATCTACATATCAAAGGGAAAGTTGATGATTGAGGAAAACCACAACCATAAATGCTCTAAATATAGTAAATCTTGAATTTGAAATTTACTCTAGTCCAAAAATCCCCGAGGTCAATGTGACCTATGTTGGTGTCTATAATGTCATTTGTATTAGATTCTAAACTAAAAGTGACATCAGGTTTTTTGGATTTAAACTTCATCTCTTTCCCAGACATGGATTTTGGAAAAATTATTGGGGGATAACCAACTATAGATTTGGTAGGATTTGAAGGTGAAAAATGTAGGTGACAACTTTGATGGAGATTGGATTTGTAGATGTAGGAAAAATCTCTAGCGGAGATAGTAGATGAAAAATACACTTACATTTCCTAGTGAAAACTTTGACAAAGATTGGGAATGTTATGTACATGTGAAAATTCTAAGGGATATAAAGTTATAATTTTAGGTTAGAATACCATGGTTTTTCAAGTTTCTTTATCAAATGGAAAGTCTATAGGGACTATTCTAGGAATATGCATGGGAAATTCATTGTTTTGCATAGTATCTTTAAAAACCCCTAAATTTTCAACTTGAAAGGAAGATGGGGGAAATGGTTTCAAAATATGCCTAACATAGATAGAAAACCCTACTACGACACCATAAAAAACTATTTAAAACCCTATTGATGTCTAATTAAATAAAATAAAAAAACCTAAAATGTAATCAAATCTACCACATGTGAAGGAAAAAATGAAAATAACTCAAGTAAAAATGATAATGAGAAATGATAGCTTAAGAACATAGGAGATAGAATGAAATGCCATGTAGGGAGATCTATTTCACTATGGATAAAGGTTCATGGCTTGAATACATGGCTACTTGGTGGTAACTGTGTGATTTGTAAGCATGGTTTGTGGCTTGAGGTTGTTAGTAGGGTCCTAGAGCTCCAAACTTGATTTTCACAAATTAAATAATGAATTAAATTAACCCCAATTAGGTTTATATATGATCTCTATAATAAATTCCATTAGGTGGTGGTTGGTGTAAGATTTAGAGTCTAGGAACAAATTCATAAATTTACAAGTTTGTTAATTACACTTTAACCTTTGGATTTTGTGGGATTGTTTGACTCTTTGAAAATGGGAAGGTAGAACTCAAGTAATTTGCAACTTTACAAGTTGAAAATTTCACTTGGAGTTATAGATTTTGTACAGAGGGTGGTTAGTAGGAAATAGAAATAAAATTATAGTTTATAACTTACAAAGTTTCAAATTGTAACTAGAGTTCTGGGTTTTAGTTAGAGTGTTGTGCGAGAAGTGGAGATTGGGAAGCAATTTTAAAGTTTGCAAGTTGCAAATTGCATTCCAATATTGCATTTCCATGGAGTATATGTTTTCTCAAAAGAAAAAATCCAATTATAATTTGTAACTTTTGAAGTTAAAAATGATGAGTGAGGTTCCATTTTTTGATGGTTATGTATTATTCAAGAAGCAGAGGTTGGGAAGTAATTTTCAAGTTTGTAAGTTGAAAATTGTAAACCAATATGTAGTTTCCATCAGCTAGGTGTTTATAAGGAAGTAGAGGTCTAGATGGAATTTTCAATTTTGCAAGTTAAAAATTACACTAAGATCTCTAGTTTCCATTGGGCTAATGTATAGTAAGAAGTAGAGGTTAAGAAGTAGTTTTCAAGTTTACAAGTTGTAAATTTTAGTCCAATCTTTGATTTCTACCAACTTAGGGAAATGAGTATTATGTGTCATTTTAAGGAATTTTTCCAAAAAATAATGTGTCTCCCTTAGGTTAATTGATATTTTGACATTTTTGGGACAAAAATATTAACATTTTTGGTGACCTCTATGGGTTAATTTCTTGCTAATCACTTTCTTTCTAGTAGCCTTCTAGTTCATTAGGCATGGAGTCATTTTAAGCCTAACACACTTTAACAAGTGAAGAACAAAAATGGGATTTTCCTAAACAAGAAAAAATAAGGAAAACAAAAAATCTTAATGAGTTAAACTATGTGAAATTACTTATTCAGAAAACACAACTAAACCTAATATATATAAAAAATTTTGGAATAAATTCTAAGCTTGAAAACAAGATTTGAGGTATATCCCATTAACTGGGATAGGTAGTTATGATCCATCAAAATTTGATAGATGGAATGAATTATCTCCTTTGAACTAAATTATAATAAATATACCACTCCATATTAAATTTAACTTGGTGTGCTTATCTGGTTTAGCTTTATATGTATCCTATTTGAGAACCATGTCTCCTTCATTGAAGCTCCTGTCAGATGATTTTTTTTATCAAAAGTCTTCTTTGTTGATCCTAATTTGCTTCCAAAAATTTCATTGGTTTCTAGCTTATTATATCTCCATGATTTATGATAATCATACTATCATTTCATTATTGTCAATCAAATCCAATTAATGATTGAGTTCTATAGATGGTAACTCAATTGACAGTGGGACTCTAGCTTCCCTTCCATATACCAACATGAATGGAGAGTTGTCATGGATCTCTTATAAGTAATCCTATCAGCCCACAATGTTGATTTAAACTTTGTGTGTCATGTACTTTTATTTTCCTCCATTGTCCTTTTGATAATTCTTATGATATTCTTATTGGTAGACATGACCAAGGCATTACCCTATGGGTAATAATTAGAATAAGTAATCAGGTATACATTGTGATTTATATCCCATTCACTCACTTGAGTGCTCACAAAATCTTTAGAATTTCTTGAGATAATGTTGTGAGGAATACAAAACTTTGAGACTATGTCATCCATGAATTTTAGGATAGATGCCTCTAAGACATATTTTAGTGTAACTATTTTAGACCACCTTGTGAAATATTCAATTGATGTAAGGACCTGTTTGTGGTCTACACTCTATGGTGGAATGATAATACCAATGAAATATAATCCCCATCAATCAAATGGTTGGTTAGATTGAATTGGTCTAAGAGGGAAAGCTGTTAATTTTACTTACATATGAATTAAGCACACTTATCACATTTCCTTACCCATTGATGGCCATATTTGAATATGGTAGGCCAATAATAGCCCCCTCTTATTATTTTTATGGCCATGGTTCTTATAGATAAGTTACACCTGATGGACCATCATAAAATTATTTGAGTACCTTGGGGACTTGATCATGATTGATACATCTTAGAATGACTCCACTCATACCTTTTCTAAGCAATATTCCATCAAAAAGAACATAAAGAATGGATTGGAGTCTAAAATAACTCTTTTGAGAATGTTGGAAATCATATGGGTGCTCACCAGTCTATAGAAAGATGGCCATGTCATGGATCTAGTTATTGAAAAGAGGTGGATTGGCTGGCAGAGATACACTTTGAGCATATATTTCTTCAAATAATTTTTTGGTAGTCTTTATATCAGAAACCAATTTTTCACATAAGCCCTTTCTTCTTACAAGCTTTGTAATTTTTATGTCTATGTCATATTCCATGACTTTTTTGACCCATCCTACTCTTTTTTCATTTATTTCCCATCTCATTAGGAACTCTTTAACACTTTTTTGACTAACCATCATATGAATTTTATTGTTGGCTAGCATATGCCTAGCCTTTTTGAGAGATTTAATTACAACATATACTTTCTTCTCCATGAAACTATACTTTTATTTATAATCCTTTAAGGATTCACTAAAAAAAATATTGGTTTTTCCAATTGTTCTTTATTCTACTAGGTTAAAATAGTTGAGATGTTGCCTTCCCCTCTAAAATCATAGAGAATGAAATATTTCTCATAGTTTGGGTTGACTAGGGTAGGAGCCTAAGAAATAGCTTGCTCAATGGCTCAAATTTTATTTTTTCATTTCGATGTATATTTGAAGATGATACCCTTGGAAAAAAAATTCTTACGAAGTTGATTTTTCCTATGAAACTCTGTAATCCCTTCTTATGGTTTATTAGTGCTAATGTAAATATAACATTTATTATCTCTAGGTATTTTGAAAGACCCTATTTTAAAATAATGTGTCCTAGTAGTTTCACTTCATGAAATATGAAAATTCACTTTTTTAGATTGAAGGAAACTCCAAATTCTATCCACCTTTCTAATATTTTCCTAAGGTGATCCAAGTGTGCATTGTCATGCTTTGAGTAAATAATGATGTCATCTAGGTATAGCAAGACCATTTCATTTATCAAACCTCTAAAATACATATACATGGCTCTTTAGAATGTTGAAAAGACATTGGTCAGACCAAAGGGAATCTTTTTACATGCATATTTGCCCCATTTTATGGTGAAGTCAGTCTTGAACTAGTCTAATTCTTGTACTAGGATTTGGTTATATCTAAAATAACCATCTAAAATGGAAAACCTTTCAGATCTTGATATAGTTTATATAATTTTCTCCATGGGTAGAAGGAGATAGTGATTCTTTATATGTGTTGTGTTCAAATCCATGAAATCTACATAAATCCTAGTTTCACCATTATTTTTCCTTACAGGGACCAAATTAGTAACCTAGGATAAGTTTTTGATAGGAAAAATGATGTTAGCCTTTATCAGTTTGTATAGTTCATTCTTCATCAAGGGTTCTACTTTTGGATTAATTGGTCTCTAATTTTATCTAACAAACTTAGTATTTGGGTCAAGCTCTATTGTTTATTAGGCTAATCTAGGGTCAAACCCCCTTAGATCTTGATAACTCCGAGTAAAATTATCATCAAAATCTTGACACAACTTAATAAAATCTTATTTTTTATAATCATTACATACCTTTCCAATCTTCAATGTTTTACCCTTTGAAATGACTACTGGCTCATAGTCTTCATTGATAGTAATGTTAATATTTTCACCTTTTATCTAGTCATATGAATTGAAGATAATATCTAAAGTAATAAGGCCCATGGGTAATTTGTTTGTCTTAAATTGAATGATTTGATATCTATATTAATCTTGGAGTCTAGACTAAATTCTATCAAATAATTCAACTTCTTCTCTTAGAAAGTTGCCAAATTTTTTATCACTATCAAAGACTTGCTAGTTGTTTAGGTTATCAGGAACATATGGCATTAGTATTAAATTTACATACTAGCTATTTTTATTTTTTTATTTTTTAGATAGGTTATATTGGGATCCTACCAAGGCCATGTAATATACATCTTTGTTTTGTGTTCTTGGTACTACTTTAATGTTTAAAGTGGTGAAGTCTTATAATAAGTCACAAACCCTTTGTTTGTAAGATCTCATAAAATTATTCTTAGTTATTCTTCTATATCTCACTTGGTGAATAATAAACTCACTATCACCAAATATTTATAGGGATTTCATCCCTCTCTCCTTAGCTAATTGTAGACCTCAAATCAAAGATTCATATTTAACTACATTATTTTTGTAGCTAAACTAAGGTATGAAAGAAAAAAAATAGCTCTCATTTTGTGGAGAGATAAAGTTAATACCTACACTTGTACCATTCTTGATTCTCAAGCCATCAAAGAATAGTTTCCATGTTCCTTGAATATTTTTAGCTAGTTTTACCAGATTTGAGATTATTGTCTCATTTTAATGAATGGAATATCTATCAAACTTAGTTTCCTATATGTAATCATAAGGATCATGTTGGTTCCTAGTTATACAACTCATATTCTTATATTTTAACACTTACATAAAATGGAAAACAAAGATGAAAAACCCATTAATATGTCATTATATCTAGAGAAAGGTTTAGCATCAAACCAAGAACCAAACATGGATAATGACTAAGAGACACCTACAAAGGGTATGGTTAACTCCCTAATACTTTTGGCTCTACCTAAACCAAGGTGAGGGAACCTATTAGGTAGCTTACTCGCATGGAGGGATTTCACACTTCAATCTTCATGAGGGTTCTTGGAACATAATGGGAATATGACCAAAACATAACCAAGTTTACACACTTCAGCCATATGGGTTATCACATGAAATGCACAAATGCTTTAAGTCATGCACAAGATACTATAGATAGATGAAATTATGGATAAAATATCCATTTTATGACACATTCAATAATATCAACTAGATAATAAACTATATATTTAAGATTTTAAGCACAAAATTGTAAATACATTTCAAATATGCAAGGTCTCATGTATTTATGAAGGGTAAGACAAAGTGGGTTGATTTAAACAAAGATAGGGATGGGTACCAGATGAGAGAGGAGAAATTCACTGAATTGTCATGTCATTTCCACAAACAAATATTTTAGAACCTTCAAAACAAATGGAATGAAACAATACTTTGTAGTTCCTTGAAATAATCACATGCAAAGCTATAAGTAATCATTCAAGAGCTCTTTCTCACTAAATCCATGAGCTTGGTACTACCCATAAAAATAATACTAATACCTAATTTCAAATTCAATAACTAAAAGGATTTTATAATCTCAACACATTTCCTAGATGACTACCATAAAAGGAAAGAGTGAGAGTACCAATATATTTAGAACTAAAATGAACACATTAGATTTCAACAACAAGACAGAATAAAACATAAGTATATTCCATTATCCATTTGAATATAAAATACATATAGCATGTGGTGTAAATTCTACAACATGTACACTATGCAAATCATCTTTGTAATAGGGGAACATTTCAATATGATCTTGAATCTTGTCAATGGTTTTACACAAGAAAATAATTTGACACCAAAGAGATTACAAAGGAAGAACTTCTCTAGAGCGATAACTATTTTCTCAATTTTTTTTGATTGATCAATCTTTGTAAAGGAACAAACCTCATTTACTTATACAATTTTCAAATTAATACATGGCATATCCCAATGAGATTATCTCACTAAAAATATCATTCATGGGCCTAGAGTTCATCAATTGCAATAAAAAAAAGATTCTTGGGATAATGCACATGCTCTAATGAAATAAAAATGTTTGATATCTAATATTGGTGGGATGCTCTCCATATTCCACATAAATCACACTATAGTAAGGGACAAAACAAACCTTTTTCCACTTGCATAACCAATCCCAGACATCTCTTTTTATAAAAAAATATTCCTATGAGGAATGTGCCACTAATGGACATTGTACAAAGATTAAGGGGAAAAGAGAGAAGAGGAAGAGGGAGGAGAAAATAGTCTTTACATCAATTGAGAAGAAACAAAAATGATATGGTCACAATATTGAATCAATTTTGATGACCGAGCCCTACACCAGTCTATTCTTGTATGCAACAAACTTCTCGATCATGGTGGCAGGGATTTTCTTGTCTCGGCCCACTTGATACTTGAATTTGGCATTATGCTCTTCTAGCAAGTTAGGGGTCCCTTACAACACTCCCTATTTATTATTTACCAATGCCTTTAATTGGTCATAGGAAATTTCAAGTGACACTAGGTCCCTTAATTTTTGGCTATTGAAGGATCTATGGGGTGCATTGATGAGGTTCTTCAAAGTATGCTCTAACAATTTTTTTTTCAAGTCCACTACACCATCAAGCTTCACCCTTGATCTTAGGGAGGCCTCAATTTCTTTGCTTGTAGTCTTGGGAGACTACTCATCTCCTTTTATATTAAAGGTACCATCCTTGAGCATGGTTATCCTATGTTTTATGGACAATTGGCATTCCTTGGGCATTTTAAGATCATCCAATGAAATAATATTTTTTTCTACCAATGCATCCTTGCCCATTTTATAGGTCTCATCTATCTTGGCCCTAAGTTCCTCCCAAATTTTGATATTAAAATCATAGATAAATTCTAGGGAGCTACACTCTCCTCTTTTGTTTGTCTCATTATCAAGCCATTCCATGGTTGTATGGATGACTTCCTTAGCACAAGCTACCAAGTCCTACTACCATTATTTTGATTCCCACCCTCTATTTTTTAGATCCTCAACAAAGTTGAAGTCAAGTGTATCCCAAGAGGGAATGGGTGTGCTCAAGGTCCTATTAGTAGTTGGAGTCACTTCCTTAGGCTTGCTTAGTAACTTTTTCAAGTACTAGATCATTGTTTAGTTTTGCATCTTCAGCTCCTCCATCGATGCTTTATCCTTATCTCTTTGATGATCCACCATGCTTGCCAGACCCTACAAACTATGCTTGATCTCATTCCTTGATGACTCCCCAAAATCATATCTATATACTACATAGATTTCAAGGGGAGTGTCCTTTTTTGTTACACCTTGTGGGGGAACAACTATCTCTTGTGTTTTCTCCCTAGTACTAGTAAAAGTGGTCCTAGAGAGTGTTTTATATATCTTGGGAGCAACATATAATATAGTGGCAAATTTTCATATTTTGGCAAATTTGACATTTTGCCAGTGTTATTTTTGGTGATTTCTGAGCCCTTCCATGGTTTCCTGGTTGCCAAGCTTTGTTGGGTTTACCTGGTTGCCTAGCATTGTAATCGCCAAGGCAAATGTTACATTTGAGTTTTTCCCTAGTGGTATTCACCTTTCATGTAGCTGACCAGGTAACGCTTATTGTGGAATGTTCACCGGGTTTTAAGTTTCCATTTCATGTAATATGGGAGAATTCACCATCCCAATTTCATTTTACCATGGAGGAGTCGGCTCATTTCACCAACACACTTTCATTTGTAATATGTATAAATCCAAATTCAAGAAAATAGTAATGAGACATTCAATCATAGTTACCATGTTCCACCGAACATGGCTGATGTTTAGTTCGAACTGAACAAATGGCATGGACCAAATTTTTGTGGTCGAACTTGACCGAATAACCCTTTTTTTTCCAAACCCAACAGTATAGAAATAAAATAAACATTTAAGTATAATTTTACATTTAGATGTCGATTATAAATGTAAACTTATACTTTAAGTTATATTTTATTTATATACTTTCAGGATGTTTGAGAGGGGTTTCAAACTGCTAGGAGCTATAATGCAAATTCTAGGTTTTGGTGGATCCTATCATATTTCAGAGTTATTCAGATTCCAGGGTTTTGGGGTTTCAAACTTAGCCATATTTTAGGGTTTCAAGATTTCAAGGAGACATCATAAGAGGTATGAATGATGCATGAAGGGATGTATGCATGATAGAATAGTATGAAAATATCTCTCGCAAAGTGCCACAAGCTGATCCCACCCCATTCCAGTGCACCCCATAAGGCATACACTCTATGAGATTCAATGCACTAATGAGCCCTTGTGAGAGAAAGTGTCAGTAAATGATAAAGTTGAAATAACACAATTCACCTAGATTTTACACATTGTTTGAGAGACTATGAATGATTCGCCAATGGAGATTATTATTTTTTATTTTTAAACTATTTTTTTTGCCACAAAAAATAATTTTTTTGTCAGGTGTTTTACACCTTTCCCCAATTTTTTACACCTTTTCTAAAGGAGGGGTTTCTTAAAGTATACCCTGCTTGGGAGGCTTTGCCCTGTATGACTAGGCAATATTCATTATGTCTATATCTCCCAATTTAATTTCAATGCTTTGTTTCTCCTTAATCTATTATTTGACACATAAGAGGGACTTGGTCTAATAACCCATTGGAGTTGTAGACCTTGAGGCTAGCTTAGATGTGCTAAATGGTGGTGTGACTAGAATATTAACCATAGGGAGAGTGACAAGGGTTGGGTACAAGCCTACTATTATTTTCTCTTTATCCTAATCATTATCCAACTCAAGTTTCTCCCTTTTAGATTCTTTATCTCCCTCTTTTCTTAGATTGACTTGTTATAAGACCTCAATAACTACTTCAAATTGCTTTTGGGACCCTAATAAGAGTCTATTAATGGCACTCTCTTGTCCTATGGGTTGAGGAGGTGGTCTTAATTTTATCTCATATTATGAAATTGGTTGGGAGAGCTGGGAAGAGGCTATGGTTTCTTCCTTTTTTCCCTTAGGTGGATCATCATCAATTGTGGCCTCAAAAATCTTGTGCCCAGTAGGATCATGGACATTTACTTAGGGAAAGAGCCCCCATGGTACTTCAATAGAAGTAGCTCCTATTGAAGGTCCCTCCCTTACAACTTCATCACCTTAGTCTACCTCCTTATTTATACCTAAAGGCATATGGGTACCCATTTTTAAGCTTGATCCCCTATCTCCCTCAGGTGTAACATGTCCTTCTTATAATGAGCTTGTGTTTACTAGAGAGGGATGTTCCTGTGGGGATGTCTCCATAGCCACCACAACATCCAGTTGTTATTTTCCTTGAGCCTCTACCTTTTCACTACTAGTGGGGGCTTCTTCTTTTATCCTTGGCTCATTTTCAAGTTTACCCCTAGGCCTTGGCATAATTTTCATTTCACCCTCCACCTCTTGCTCTGATGGTTGGGTAAAGAAATCCTATATAAATGTTTATATGTTTGAGGAGATAGCTTCTTTCTGGAGTAGATATTGGTCTTACACAGCCACCTCGACACCTACTTGTGTCACATCTTTAAAGGACAAAGGGTTATTTGAGGCCAAGATAGTTTCCTCATCACCTTTATCTTCTCCAAAGGGTTCTTATGGTCCAAACAATCCCATTACTATAACCTTGATAGGAGTATGTAGCCTTTCCATTGGATTTCTTTGGATGGTCCTCATTAGAGAAGGAGTGAATTCCTTGGATTACTTCATCATCTCCAAAACTGGCCTATTTTCATTTGAGTCTTCTTTGTCACTCATATCCCTTAGCAATTGGGCATATGAGGAATTTTCTCCTTGGGATTTATGGCTTTATTTTGAGAGGGTACATCTAGATGTATGACCTCTTTCATTTTCCTAAGTGTTATAGGTAGAAGTTACAACACCTTCTTCTTCCTTTTAGTCTTTTGATGCTCTACTTCTTCCTCCCCTCCCCTTTTCCTTGTGTACATTTTTGGGGTGGAATGGGCTCTGGTGATTGCTCAGGTTAAGGGGCTTATGCAATGGTTAGTCTGGCTAATATGGTAAGAGCTCGCATAGTGGTGATCAAAATGGGAGAAGCACTTGTAATATGCACCTCCCCTATGGTAATCTGAGTACAAATTTCAGCTAGGTTGGTTAATTTTTTGAAAGATATTCTAGACTTATACTATGCTACTATAATTTCATCAACATTGAATGGTTTGGTGAAACTAGCATCACCTGCTAGTTTCTCCCCTTTACCTTTGGCCTCTACTTGAGGGTCTACTAAATGTCTAGTGTGAGGGTGAAGAATCTCCTTAAGATATTTTATAGTTATGAGCTCTATGAGGGTAGGGGTATCATGTGAATTGTGTCTACACCTTAAGACTTTAACCATCTGAATGGTCTTTTCATTATATGATATGCCCTTCATGCAATTAAATCATTCTATGGGACTGTGAAGTCTATTTGGGCTATAGGTTGCATCTATATATTACCCTTAGTGTAAGCCAATGACATTGTATCCTTATCATCCACCATATCCTTATGGATGGGGATGATGCAATATGCAACAATCTCTTGAATGGTGAGCCTTAGGTAATCAATTTTCCTTACTCCTCTATTGTGCATTCTAACTAGATGTCCTCATAGTGTGCCCATTACATAATTACACTCATAGCATTATCAACTAATGACCTTATGTCATAGTTAGACTAAGGAGGCATCTTTTCCATTTGAAAACACCCCATTTATTGTTCTAAACCCTTTTCTTTGGCTAGAGTAGGACATGTATAATATCTTATCTATACAAGGAACTTGAATGGGTTGTTAATATTCTTTTCCATAATCATCTCATATGGGGGAACCATTTTTTTACATAATTCCATGAGTGTTACCTTGTCATCAACATACCTAGGTAGCTTGTGGGGCACCCCTACATAGCCAATCACCTAAAATAAGTAAAGGTGAAGAATTAAATGTACACCACACTGAACCTATCGATCACCTCCCTAGCCACCTTGGTCATTCTATTTAAGCTCCTTAGAGGGTAGAAGACACTTATCATGGCATTGAAAAAATAATTATAAACCTTGTCCCAATCACTCCTGAAACCTTCCAAAGTCATTTCAGGATACAACTCATAAATTCTGAGAGCAGAGGGATTCCTAGTGAGTCCAAGGAAATCTCTATTATGTTTTAAGCTATACATGAGGTAGGAAGTCATGTAAAATATACCATTAAATGCCTCCTTAGAAGACATGGCCACTCATAACTATGTTATTTGGGTTTTTAGGTTATTTCATAGAATTGAGGCCTAATCCAGCTTCTTCTTACCCTCTTGTACATAAATAAGGATGGAAAACATCCACAGCTCAAACTTCTCTATCATGGGTACCATGTAAACTCTAGCAACCATGGTGATGACATATCATGGTAGTTATTTGAACTCTATTAACTTAGGATTCCTAGTCAATCTAGAAACCTTAGTTCTCTTTTTGGTGAGCTAGCAAGTGTTTAAAATATCCCAAATGAATCTATCATTCTTTTTAGTGTATGTCTATCATTCTTCCATGGTTAAAACAATTCCCTTAGGTTGTGACAGTATCTCGAGCATAGCACTAAGATCTTGAGGGGTGATTGAGTAGACAAATGATTTGTTATCATTAAGTATAATTATTATATCCTCATGATAAACCTTTATGAATGCAATTTCTAGCTCAAATTATGGGGCTACTAGGGGAAAATATATTTTAGGAATAATATAACTCATACCCAAATTGTCTACCACCTTAGGGGGATTAGGTTTCTACAAAAGATTTGATAGGGTAGAAAAATCTAAACCTTGGACATCAGTGTCCTTAATCCCATCAATAATTGAGGCAATGCTAATTTTTAGATGGATTGAAGAAGAAGAAGAATCCATTTTTTTTATCGATGTGACACTGTCTTCCCTCAAAATTAAAAATACCCTTTCCTAGAAGCTAACTCTATAATTACTCCAAACTTGAATTCCAAAGCACTAAGTCAATAACCTAGAGAATAATTACTTGTAACCATGCTATAACATATATAAATTGAGTAAGAAATCACTTGAAAAATATGAAAATAATTATTATTATTATCTCATGCCACTCTAGTTTACAAATCACTTGAAAACACAAGTGTGAGATCCAATTATGAAAGGTGGATTAAAATGAAAGAAAATACTTATTTATAACCATCCCCTTTTGAAACTAGGGTTATAAATTAAGCCTTGGTGTATATATAACCTTTATCTACCACATTAATATCTTTAAGCATCATTCAAATATAAAATGAGGGAAACTAAATGGTGCTTCTTTTTAAAGATGAATAATTTTCACTATGACACATGGCATCAAATAAGCAATAATACACCTCTGAAACTCATTGAGTCTTCAAGAACCTTTTCACATCCTCACCCCTCATATTATTTAGTGAGGAGATGCCACATGCCCCAAACTTTCCTTCAAAAATAATAACTTGGACATGTGTCAAAAGTCTAGGTACTCAAGGTGCTAGGGAGATTTGCAATGTCTAACCCTTCTTTTTCCTTGGTGTCTTAGTATAATATACCTTGGAATCCCATAAAAGTGCCACATGTCATGATCCTACTTAACCACCCTAATGTCTTGGTCCTAAGGTACTCATTTCACCTCCTCACCCTTTTTGAGATAAGGCATTCCTACAAAAGTGCCTGAAAACTAAAACCCTTGAGAGACTGCCACATGGCATGATTTGAGAAGTCCAAAATTTTGAAACTACTTGTACCTTTTGTATAAAAAAAAAGTGTGACAACCTTTGAAAGAGAACCAAAACCAAAATCATTTTAGGATGCTACCACATGTCCATCATATATGCTCACTTGAGCCTTTGACTATGTTTTACCTTTGTACCACTAATCAACCCAAGGAAGAGTGCAATATTTTTCCATCGTCTAAAAAGACTTCATTTATTATGAGAGTGCATGACCTGAAATAATTTTTTTGTGTGGAATCCTTTATGAAATATCCCTTGATAACACCTAGGAGTTCCCTTATAAAGTGGAACACACCCTTTGGAAGTCTTGGAAAGGTCCCCCAAAATCTCCAAAGTTCCCCTTTAATAGTCTTAAAAGTGGCCTTGGGGAGTCTTGAAAGTAGCCTTTAGGAATTTGAAAAGTGTCCTATGCCCTTTGAGTTGTCCTTCATAAATGTTTAAAGTGTCCTTACACCTATATAAATACCCTTTGGAACTTATGAAAGTGTCCTTCAGGTTTCTTGAAAATGACTTGGCTGAAGTACACAATTCCTTCAGGGTTTTTGTATGGGAAAAACACTCAAATGGCAATCACCCTTCGAGTTTTTTTCCATGAAAAAAATTCCAAAACAAATAAGACTCAGCACAAAATTTCTAAAAAGTCTAATGGATAAACACTTTTACCAAGTAAAGACAACACATAAAGGACTTAAACCAGTTTTTTATGAAGAACTTGACCTTCTCAAGGAATGCACGAGGATAAAAAGACTTAGACATGGACTTCAATACTCAGTATGGTCTAAATTTTAAGCTTATCCATTGACAAGGGCCCAATTTTCTCAAATTTATCTCAGGCACTAACATAGACTCTCATCCAGGGATACATTCCCCCCAAGAGTGTGCAAAGAACCATAGAACATAAGACTAGGTGCCAATCCATTAGGCCACAAAGTCAAGATAAAATAACTTATAGCAAACAAGAAAGCTGAATAAAACAAGGCACCCATATAAAAAAACATAGATTAGGAGGATCCAAGAATTAACACACAACAAAAACATAATGAGAAGAATTATACAAATAAGGCACACACAAAGGGGTGATAAAATTATAATAAAATAAAGAAATAAAACACTACACAATATGGTACATAATTATAAAAATACTCAATCTAAGAAGTATTTTATTTTCCTACCATTGATAGGCAACTCCAATATTTCTTTATCTAAATCTCTTAGGAAAAAAGTGTGCTCCCCAATCCTATAGTTGATTGAGTAAGGGACCATCCACAAAGCATCAAACTTGTCAAGCTTACCTTTTTTTTCATTCTTGATATCCAAAAGTAGAACCAGATCATCTACTTGAAAAGATCTGGGAGTAGCGTTCCTATCAAATATTTGCTTCAACCTCTCCTTGAAATTGAGGTGCTTCTCATGGGCTAACCTATGTGACTCATCCAATTCCAAAATATGGTTCATTCCTTCTTCAAAGTGGTTGACGTATTCATCCTCTTTAAGTTGTTACATTAGATGATAGGCAGGAAGTTGTAGATTGATGGGAAAAACTACTTAAGTTCCATAGACAAGATTGAAAGGGTTCCTTCATGTGGCTCTTTTAGGAGTAATCCTATCAGCCCACAAGGCAATTTTATAATGTTCACCCCACCTCTTCTTGTTGACTTCCAATTAACTTCTAATAATTTTGAGCAAGTTTTTGTTGCTTGATTTTGCTTGCCCATTCCCTTGAGGATTGTAATTGGAAGCATAAGTGAGCTCAATCCCATAATATTTTCACATCAACTCTAAAGGCTTGGATTTGAAACTCATTACATGGTCAGTAATGATCTTGAATAACACACCAAACCTATAGATAATCTTATTCAATAGAAAGTCCATCATAACCTGGTGTGTTACCTTCATAGTGGGAATTGCTTCCACCCACTTGGTGAAATAATCAGTTGCAATCAATAACCATTTATGCACAACACTTGAAGCCTCACTAATCTCACTAATGAAATCTAGGCCCCATTTTTTGAATGGAGCTTCAACAATAACTAGTTGTAAATGGAGATAAATAGATGCCTTTAATATTTTTTCAAAGTATTGACACTTTTCACATTACCTAACAATCTAAGTAATATCCTTGAATAGCGATGGCCACCAATAACCAACTCTAAGAATATTATGAGTAGTAACTTTAGGTAAAAAATGGCCACCACACACTCCACTATGAAAATCTTCAATTAAGCCATCAACTTAGTCGTATAACACATACGTTAGAAAGACCCTATCAAGGTTTCTCCATGCTAATCCACTATCAATCAAGAGGTACTTCTAGGAAATTAATTTGAGAATCCTCTATTTTTTTCCAAGTCAAGAGGACAACACATACTCTAAAGATAATAAAGAATGTCCTTATACCACTAAGATGCACTAAACTAATCCAAAGTGCTACTAGTGCTAGAAATAATGTTGTTCACTTTAACTACTTACAAATTTTCCTCCACCATAAGCCTAGTCAAGCCCATTACTTGCACCAATTTAGTGGTTTGGATGTCTATATCATATTCTTGTAACTTATTTATGCGTCTACACATTTTACTAGAGAGATCAGTCTGAGTCAAGAAATCTTTCACCATGGTATGAGGGGTATAATCAATAATCCTTGAATTCAAGATATAAGATCTAAATGTTTTAACCACTTTTAGGAAAGTGTAAGCATGTTTCTCCATAGGGGTGTAATTCAACTCAGACCCTTGCATAGCTTTTATAAATAAATATATGGGTTTCTCATGACCATCATCATTATTTTGTAATGAAATATTAGTAATGGTATGGGGTGATGCAAAGGAGAAAATATAAAATGGCTTGGTGTAATCAAGACTAGCTAGAATAAGACCAGCCTTTAAAGTTCCTTTGACATCATTGAATTCTTGCATAGCCATTTCATCCCATTTAATAACTTGATCATTCTTAAATATAGAAGTAATAGGCATGGTGATTTATACAAAGTTAGACACAAATCCTCTTACAAAATTAATTTATCCAAAGAAAGATTGAATTCCTTTCTTGGACTGTGGTATGGGCACTTTGTCAATGACCTTAACTCTTTCAGGATCAATCATAACATCCTCCTTGGACACTATATATCCTATCAATTTATCTTTTTGAACTCTAAAATGACACTTCTTAGGATTGAGGGAGATACCAAATTCTTTATACCTAATTAATACCTTTTCTAAGTGTTTCAAGTGATCATCCCTTCTCTTGGAGTACATAGTGACATCATCTTAACACAATAACAAATTGATCAACCATGCCTATAAAATCAACATCCATGGCATGCTAAAATGTTACGCTAGCATTCATTATCCCAAAAGGTATTTGAATATACACATTGGTGTTGCATGGTGTGGTGAATGTAGTCTTAGACCTCTTAGATTCATTTACCATAACCTAGTTATATCCAAGATGCCATCCAAAGTAGACAACATTTCAGACCTGGTAACATCTTGCAATAGATTTTCCATGTTGGGAAAGGGATAGTTATATTTTAGGGAGGCTTTATTTAGATTGTATAAATCCACACAGAGGTAGATATCACTATTCTTCTTGTGCACAAGGACCAAATTAGCAACCTAATATGAGTACCTAATAGGTTGAATAATACCACCATACCTTAACTTCTTCAATTCATCATGCATCTTGGTGGCAAAAATGGGATTGATAGGCCTCTAATTTTCCCTAAATGGCTTACTATCCAACTATAATGGGATGACATATTAGAACAAGTCCTCCCTATACTTTTTAAGCTCCAAATAAGACCATGCCAAGTAGTTATGATATTTCCTTAGTAGTTGTACATAATCTCTTTTCTCTTCAGTGTTGAGATAAGTACCTAGCCATACTTTTCTTGGATTCGTATGGGAACCCAATTCATATTCAATGGCATCCCTTGAGATAAATGTTTCTTTTGACCTCACTCCATCTACTCCATAAAAGGATGAATCTAAGCTAACCAATCCCCTAGGGATAGTGTTGATTTTGAGTTGAATGACCTCTTTCCCAAATAAAGTGTCTTTTCCATCACAAGTCTAAACCATATATTCCAAGTCCACAAGTTAACCATGAAATTATGCTTCATAAATCAAGAACCTTTTGATTTGGTCATCATCCTTGAACACCTACCAATGATAAAAGTTGTTTGGGATCGAGGGTTGAGAAATCACCTCCACTTGGTATAGATAATATGGGATTATGCTTGAAATATCAAATTGAACTCCTACCTTAGCAAATATTTTAGCTTCTTGGTTGAATTCCCTATCATGATAAGAGATGTTTAATGTATCAAAGCCTTCAATCAAATCCCATACAACATTTTGGTACTATTTCAATATTTTACACTTGGTGGCATATGCATTATAAATTTATTTGACCACTAATTTTGAGTACCCTTTGATAGAGATACACTTGATCCCATGCTTACATGCAATCCTCAAACCAAGTAGAATTGATTCATACTTAGCAATATTGTTAGTGAAATTGAAAGCAAGGTGGAATGAAAAAGTATACCTCCCTCCATTAGGATAATTTACAATCACTCTAGCCTCATTCTTGACACTAGAGGAGGCCAAATCAATGAACAATTCCCAAATAACAACCTCTATATCAGGTTGTACATAAATGATAATAGACTATTAATCCACATCAATAGTACCAACAAAAACACCCAGCTTAACATTTGTGTACATTACATCATTTAGAGCATGATTTAGATCTTCAATTATATGTAACATCTTAGGCTCTCTATGAAGTTTGACCATTTTACCTTCTAGGGGGATGGTAGCATAAGAGAGGTCCATCTTCACAATTCCTCCCATACTCATAGCCCATTTATTTTATAGTATCATTCCCCATTTTGGAGGGAAATCTACAACTATCACATTCATATTCAAAAACTTACCTGAGTGAACTACCAATTACACAATGAACCCTTTAACCTATCAAATAATTAGCACCTCTCATGAATCCATAGCATAACACTTACCAAAATCATATGTTATCTTTACATCAAGTTCATTCAAGACACATAAAGGCATAACATTGCAAGATTAACTAGAATCAAACATGTGATTGTGAAAAATCATACCATTGATCATCAATTTTATATAAAATGGCTCCACATCCAACTGACTCTCCACCAATGTAATTCCTAAATAGACTTAAAGAGAAGGCTCATAAACATCCCTCGACTCAACTCTTGATCTTATAATAGTACTTTAGACATTTAAAAATCATTGGTAGTTGAATACGTGCCAAACTCTAAATATTCAAAATCTCTCTTCTTATATTTAGGGATCCATAACAACTTAATGAGTGGAATAGTGATCTTTATTTGACTCAATAGCTAGGCCATATCACATAAAATATACTAAGGGAGGGGCATGTCTAGTGAGAGGGTGGTGACATTTTAAGTAAGGATATTCTTAGATAACACATGAAATGGATTAGGTTGAGGGGGATTATTATTCTCTATGATAGCTTTTAGTTGTGGGTTTTGTTTAGTCTCATTAGTACCCTTGAGGACAATAGATAACATAGGCATCTTACTATTCTTAGTAGGAACTTCTCTAGGTCTAGTAGCTTCAATAATAGGTTCCCTCCTAGAGGTTTCTATAATAACTACAACTTTCTTTGCCTCTTTTCATGCATCCCTCACCTTCAGTTTAGTAGGAGTAACACCTTGAGGGATAGTATCTACTTGCCTACTCAATTTAAGCTTGATTCTCTAGGTAGCTACTGCATTAATCAAGAGTCTTCAATCTTCCTTTGATGGATACCTTCTATATATTTTTTGATCATCATAGAGAATAAATGATCAAAATCATGCACAAGTAAATCATATGCTTGTGTTACATTTACTCTTATAGGACACATTTTAACTCAATAGCACCAAAAATTTCACTAGTCATGGTGTTAGTAGACATCCCTATAGGAGTCACTAATTTAGCTAGAGGACTATGAAAATCAAACATGAAAACATCATAATCAGATGGTGAATCCTCTAGTTCATCTAGTTCTTGATCCATTACCTCAATAATATCCTAAGGTGGGTGGGGTAAGAAGCATCTATCACACCAATAAATGTCTATATTAGAGCTCACAACATTTACCTTAACATCTAAGGGATTTCTCATTTCCTTCTTAACACCCCTACCTTGATTCCTTTTTAGCCAATCTTCATGTGCAAGCCTCTTTCCTTTATCAACTTATTAGTTATAGAATGGAGGACCTCATTGAGATTGATACAGATTTGAGGCCCTATCATGGCTAGAAGATACATGTGGAATGCCTTTTTCTTCCCTAGCCAGCTTGTATGACATTTCTTAAATAGCAGAGGCCAAATTGAAAGTTTCTTCTAAGTTGGTGCCCTTGGTGGACTATGGATTTTTATGATTGACTAGCTTCACTTCAGCCCTATTATTCATAGGCTTTCCCATAGCTTTAATATTATTCTAAATTTGGATGGACATATTAAAGGCCAACCTAAGGTTTGGTGGAGCCGTGTCTCTCAATTAGTATGTAGCCTTCTTGTCAAAAGAATCATAGTATTTTATCAGAGAAGAAATATCACTAGGCCTAATATTTTTAGGTAAATACATCATGGCCTTATTAAAGTGGGTATTAAAATCTTGCACACACTCATTAAGATTTTTCTTGATATTTTAAAACTTGGCCAAGAGGAACCTTGGATCTATCCTTTACTCATATTGAATCCTAAAGACATTATGTATCTCTTCCCATGAGTCAATGCATCTAGTGGGAAGGGAGTTGAACTAATCTCTAGCATCATCCTCTAATGTCTACATAGATAACTTAATGTAGGCATGCTCATGCTCAACCTCATAATCCTCAATAACATTCTAGAAGGCCTTCAAATGTTAATCACTGATCATAGCATTGTTCCCCTAAGAATTTGGGATCCTCTTCTTTATTTCAATGGGAACTTCATTAGGAAAACCCTCCATCTCCTCAAAATTGATAAGTCTGATTCTGGGAACATAGAAAATAGGGTGTGCATTTTCCTCCTAGTATCTATGCCTCATGATTTGGATATCTTGGGGTTCAAGAACCACTAGCAATGGGATGTGAGGAGGACTATGTGGGTCATATTTAAGAGGGGGTTGATCTAGTGGGGATGGATTAGGATAGTAAATAGGGCTCTAAGACTTAGAAGTACCAAAAGAGCTATGGTAATCTTCAACAAGAGGTTGGTCTATATATTTTTTAAGGTTAGTAGCACCAGGATGAATCTCAATGATATAACTAGACCCTTAAATAGGTCTCTAGGATAATCCCCTTTTTCTTTGAGGGGTACACAATGGAGGTAAAAAATGCTTTGAAGGGTCATTCCGAAAGGATGATCTCAATCCTTCCAACTTTATAAATAATGAGATACTTAAAATGAAATATTAGGAAGGTGAGGGCTATAATAATCAATGGTATTGTAATAACTAGGAGACAAAAAACTTAGAGTAACCACTAGAAACATACATCTATAAAATAATATACAAAACACTGATATGAAAGGCAATGTTCAAAAGGGACTAGACACCTTCCAACACATAACTGGTCAATTTTTGTCTTTGAGTAAAAAAACACATAGATCCACTAAAAAGTGAGTTAGCAACATCTACACACCATAGGTAGGTAGACAACCTCTCAAAACTGATCAAATTTCTTTTCAAAAGTCTTTAACAATGATGCCAAAAATGTGTTGGTTCCTAGTTATACACCTTGTATGATTGGCTTTGCACACTTACAAAAAATGGTAAATAAAGATGAAAAACCCATTAATATGTCATTATAGCTGGGGAAGGGTTTAACACCAAACAAAGAATCAAACATGTAAAATGATTGAGAAACACCTATAAAGGGTATGATTAAATCCTTTCTACTTTTGGATCTACTTAAACAAGGTAAGAGAACATATGGGGTTGCTTACTCACATGGAGGGATTTCACACTTCAATCTTCATGAGGGTTCTTGGCACATAAGGGGAATATGACCAAAACATAAACAATTTTTCACATTCCACTTGTAAGGGTTATCACATGAAATTCAAAAATGCCTTAAGTCATACACAAGCTACTAAAGACATATGAAAGGATGGATACAATCTTTGTTTTATGAAACATTCAATAGCAAAAACTAGATAAGAAACTATATCTTTAATACTTTAAGCACAAAACTATAAATACATTTCAAATATGCAAGATCTCATGTATTTGTGATGGGTAAGATAAGGTGGGTTGATTTAAACAAATATATGGATGGGTGTCAAATGAGAGAGAGGAGAAATTCACTAAATTTTCATGTCATTTCCACAAACAAATATTTTAGAACATTCAAAACAAATGGAATGAAACAATACTTTTTAGTTCCTTGAAAGAATCAAAATCAAAGCTACAATTAATCATTTAAGAGCTCTTTCTTGTTGAATCCATGAGCCTAGGACTACCCCTAAAAATACTATTAATACCTTATTTCATATTTAATAACTATAAGTGCTTTATAATCTCAAGACATTTCCTAGATGACTACCATAAAATGAAAGAGTGTGAGTACACATATATTTAGAACTCAGAATAACACATTTGATTTCAACAACAAGATAGAGAAAAAAAACACAAGTATATTCCATTATCCATCTAAATCTCAAATAAATATATCATGTGGTGGAAATTCTACAACATGTACACTATGCAAGTCATCTCTATAATAGGGGAACATTTCAATTTGATCTCAAAGCTTGTGAATTATTTTACCAAGAAACCAATTTGACACCAAAGAGATTACACAGGAAGAATATGTTTAGAGTGATAGCTTTTTTCTTAAAATTTTATGATTGACTAACCTTTTTAAAGGAACAAACCTCCTTGTACAATTTTTAAATGAATGCATGGCATATTCCAATGAGATGCTCCAGCTAGAAAAATCATTCATGGGCCTAGAGCTCATTAGTTGCAACAAAAAAAAATTATTTGGATAATGCATGTGTTCTGATGAAAGTGACATGTTTGATATCTAATATTGGTGGGATGATATCCATATTATACTTAAAGTAAACTCCATTAAGGACAAAACAAACCTTTGTCCACTTGTGTAGCCAATCTCAGATGTCCCTATTTCTAAAGAATATTCCTATGAGGGATGTGCCACCAATGGGCATAGTACAAAGATTTAGGGGAAAAGAAAGAAGAGGAAGAGGGAGGAGAAAAAAATGTTTAAATCAACTAAGAAGAAACATAAATTATTTGGTCACATCATGGAATCAATGTTGATGATTGAGCCCTATGTCACCCTATTCTTTTATGCAATAAATTTCCCAATCATGGTGGCAAGGATTGTCTTATCTGGGCCCACTTGATAATTGAATTTGGCATTATACTCTTCTATCCAATTGGTGATACCTTAGATCACTCCCTATTTATTATGTACCAATGTTTTTAACTAGTTGTAGGACATTTTAAGTGATACTAGGTCCCTTATATTTTGGCTATTAAATGCTTCATAGGGTGCGTTGATGAGGTCCTCTAACAATTCTTTTTTCAAGTCCACTACACCATCAAGCTTCACCATTTTTCTTAGGGATGCCTCAATTTCCTTACTTGTAGTCTTGAGAGACTGATCTTCTCCTTTTATATCAAAGATGTTATACTTGGGCATGGCTAGCCTATGTTTTATGGATAACTAGCATTCCTTGGGCATTTTAAGATCATCCAAAGAAATAATTTTTTATGCTACCAAGGCATCCTTACCCATTTTATAGATCTCATCCATCTTGGCCCTAAGTACCTCCCAACTTTTTATATCATAATAATAGATAAATTCTAAGGAGATACACTCTCCTCTTCTATCTGTCTCATTATCAAGCCATTCCATGGCTGTATGGATGACTTCTTTGGCATAGGATACCAAGTCCTACTACCGATCTTTTATTACCCACCCTCTATTATTAATATCCTCACCAAGGCCAAAGTTAAGTGTATCTAAGGAGGGAATGTGTGTGCTTAGGGCCATATTATTATTTGGAGTCATTGCCTTAGGCTAGCTTAATAAAAATTTTAAGTATTAGATCATTACCTAGTTCTATATCTTCAACTTCTCTATCGATGCTTTATTCAATCCATTCAATGAGCCACCATGCTTACCAAAACTTGTGAACTATGATTGATATAATTCCTTGATGGCTCCTCCAAATCATATTTATATACTACATAGCTTTTAAGTGGAGCATCCTTCTTTGTAACACCTTGTGGGGGGACAATTATCTCCTATGTTCTCTCTATAGTACTAGTGAAAGTGGCCTTGGAGAGTGCTTTAGCTTTCTTGGGTGGCTTTTCCCTATATGACTTTGAAATATTCATTACATATATATATCTCCCAATTTACTTTCAACTCTCTATTTCTCCTTTATCTATTCTTTGACCCATAAGAGGGGCTTAGTCTAAAAACCCATTAGAGTTGTGGACCTTGAGGTCGACTTAGATGCACTGAATGGTGGTGTGACAAGAACATTAACTAGAGGGAGAGTGACAGGGGTTAGGTATGAGCCTATTATTATCTAATTTGTATCCTCATAACTATCCAACTTGATTTTCTCCCTTTTAGCTTCTTTCTCTCCCTCTTTGCCTAGTTTAACTTGTTTTAGGACCTTAATAACTACTTCAAATTACTTTTGGGACCCTAACAGTAGTTTATCAATGTTAATCTCTTATCTTATAGGATGAGAAGGTGGTCTTGATTATATCTCATATTGTGCAATTGGTTGGGAGAGTTAGGAAGAGGCTATGGCATCTTCCTTATCACCCTTAGGTAGATCATCACCAATTATGGCCTTAAAACTCATGTGCCTAACAGGATCATGGACCTTTACTTGGGGAAGGATCCTATAAGGTGCTTCAATAGAAGCAACTCCTATTTAAGTTCCATCCCTTACAACTTCACCACCTTGGTATACATATTTTTTTTGTATATAAAGGCATAGGGGTATCCATTTTTAAGCTTGATCCCCCATTTCCCTCTAATGTAGCCTCTACTTCTTATATTAAACTTGTGTGTACTGGAGAGGGATGGTCTTGTGGGGCTATCTCCATAACCACCATAACATCTAGTTATTAATTTCCTTAAGCCTCTACCTTTTCACTACTAGTGGGGTCTTGCTCTTCTAGCCTCAACTCATTTTCAAGTTTCTCCCTAGGCCCTAGCATACTTTTTGTCTCACCATCCACCTCTTACCCTGATGGATGGGTAAACAAATCCTAGATAAATGTTTTTGTGTCCAAGGAGATAGGTTCTTTCTTGAGTGGATCTTGGGATTTCATGACCACCTAAATTCCTATTTGTGTCACATCTTCAAAGGACAAAGGGTCATTTGAGTCCAACATAGTTTCCCCATCACCTTTATCTTCTCCTCCCAAGGGTGTTTGTGGTCCAAACAATCCCATTGATGGAACCTTGACAGGAGTCTACAACCTCTCCCTCAGAGTTCTTTGGTTGCTCCTCATTAGGGGAGGATTTAATTCTTTGGATTTCTTCACCATATCCATGATTGGCCTATTTTACTCTGAGTCTTCTTCATCACTCATATCCCTTAGCAAATAGGCATTAGAGGACTGTTCTCTTTGGGATTGTATGGCTTTATATTGAGAGGGTACATCTAGATGTATGACCTCTTTCCTTTTTTGGGGGGTTATAAATAGAGGTTATATCATCTTCTTCTTCCTTTTAAACTTTGGCTACTCTACTTTCTCATCTCCTCCCTTTTTATTATGTACACTTTTGGGGGTGAAATGGGCTCAGGTGATTATTTAGGTTAAGGAGTTGGTGTAATGGTTGGTCCAGCTAATGTGGTAGGAGCCCCCTTAGTGGTGATCAAAATGGGAGAAACACTTCTAAGTTGTACCTCCCCCATGGCAATTCAAGTCTAATTTATAGCTAGGTTGGTAAATTTTATGAAAGATAGTCCAAACCTGGATTGTGATGTTGTAATCTCATCAACATTGAATGGTTTGGTGAAACTAGCATCACCTACGAGATTCTACCCTTTGCCTTTTAAGTCTAATTTAGGGCATAACAAATGTATAATATGAGGGGAAAGAATAAAATTGAGCTCCTATATAGTTTTGAGCTCCCTGAGGGTAGGGGTATCATGTGCACTAAGGTCCACACCTCGAGACTTTAACCACCTAAATGTTCTTTTCATTATATGATATTCCCTCTATGTAATTAAATCATTCTCAAAGACTATGAAGTTTTCTTAGGCTATAGGCTCCATCTCTATATTCTCCTTAGTGTAAGTTGATGACATTGTAGCCTTATCATCCACCATGTCCTTGGGGATGGGGATGATGCCATATGTAATAATCTCCTAAATGGTGAACCTTAGGTAATCAATTTTCCTTACTTGATCCTCTATTATGCATTCTAACCAGATGTCATTGTAGTGTTCTTGGTACATAATTACACCTATAGAATTGTTATCCAACCACCTTATGTCATAATTGGATTGAGGAGGTATCTTGTCCATATAAAACCACCCCATTTCTTATTCCAACCACTTTGCTATGGCTAGAGTAGGACATGTATAATATCCTATATGTTTAGAGAACTTAAATGGGTTGTTAATCTTCTTTGATACAATCATCTCATGTGGGGAACCCTTTGTCTACATAATTATATGACTGATACCTTATCATCAACATACCTAGGTAGCTTGTGGGGTGCCCCTAAATAATCACTCGCTCAAATAAATGTAAAGGTGTGGAATTGATTATACATTACACCAAACTTGTCGATCACCTCCTTGACTACCTTGGTCATTCTATTTAAGATCCATAGAGGGTAGAAGACACTTATCATGGCATTAAAAAAATAATTATAAACCTTGGCCCAGTTACTCTTGAAACCTTCCAAAGTCATTTCAAGATACAACTCCTAAATTTTGAGACCAGAAGGATTCTTAGTGAGTCTAGGGAAATCTTTGTTATGTACTAATCTATACATGAGGTAGGAAGTCATGTAGAATGTACCATTACATGTTTCCTTAGAATAAATGACCACTTGAAACTACATTATTTGGCTGTGTAGTTTGTTACTTAGAATTGAGGCCCAATCTAAATACTTATTACCCTCTAGTACACAAATAAGGATGAAAAACATCCATGGCTCAAAATTCTCTACCATGGGTACCTCATAGACTCTAGCATCCATGGAGATGACATATCATGGTAGTTATTTGAACTCTATTAACTTAAGATTCCTAGTTAATTTGGAAACCTTATTTCTCTTCTTGGTGAGCCCGCACGTGTTTACAATATCCCAAATAAAGTTATCATTTCTGTCAGCATACACCTAGAATTATTCCATGGTTAAAACAATTCCCTTAGGTTGTAGTGTTATTCTAAATATGGTACTTATATCTTAAGGTGTGAATCAGTAGATAATTAATTAGCTCCCATCAAGTATACTTCTTGTATCCTCATGGCATAGCTTTGTGCATGCAATGACCAACTCTGGTTATGGTGTTGCTAGGATAAAATATATTGCATGAACCATATAACTCATACCTAAATTATCTACTACCTTGGGGGGATTAAGTTTCTACAAAAGATTCGATAGGGAAAAATTCTAAACCTTGGAATTTAGTGTCCTTAATCCCATCAAGAATTGAGGTAATAGTACTTTTCAAAGGGACTAAAGAAGAAGAAGCCATTTTTTCTTGATTGATGTGACACTACTTTCCCTTAAACTAAAAAAAATCCCTTTCCTAGTAGCTAACTCTGTAATTCCTCTAAACTTCACTTCTAAATCACTAATTGAATAACCCAAAAAATACTTACTTGTAACCATGCTAAAATATATACAACCTAAACAAGAAATCACTTGAAAAATATGAGAGTAGTTTTTATTCTCATCTCATGTCATTCTAATTTGCAAATCACTTGAAAACACAAGTGTGAGCTCTAATTGTGAAAGGTGGATTAAAATGAAGGAAAATACATAGTTATAATCATCCCATTTTGAAATTAGGTTGAGTAATTAAGCTTTAGTGTAAAATAGCTAACCTTTAGCTACCACATTAATATCTTCAAGCATCATTTAAAAATAAAAGGAGGGAAACTCAATGGTGATTCCTCTTATAGCTAAATAATTTTACCTATGACACATGGCATCAAATAAATGAAAATCCACCTCTAGCACTCATTGAGTCTTTGAAAACCTTTTCATCTCCTCACCCCTCATATTTCTTAGTGAGGAGATGACACATGCCCCAAATTTTCATTCAAAAAGAGCAACTTTGACATGTGTTAAAAATCTAGGCACTTAGGGTGCTGGGGACATTTGTAATGTCTCACCCTTATTTTTCCTTGGTGTCTTGGTATAATATACTCTGAGCTCCCATAAAAGTGACACGTGTTATTATCCTACTTGACCACCCCAATGTCCTAGTCCTCAGGGACTCATTGCACCTCCTCCCCCTTTTTGAGATAAGGCATTCCTCCAAAAGGTCCCAAAAACTAAAACCCTTGAGAGACTACCATGTAGCATGATTTGAGCAATATAGACTTTGGAAACTACTGGCACCTTTGGTAGTAAAAACACAAGTGTGAAAACCTTTGAAAAATAACTAAAATAAAAATCATTTCAAGATACTGCCATGTGTCCATATATGCTCACTTAGGCCTTCGGCTATATTTTATATTTGTACCACTAATAAACCGTAGGAGGAGTGTAGCATTTTTCCACCCTTTGAAGGGACTTCCTTTATTATGAGAGTGCATGACCTAAAGGAATTATTTTTGTTGAATCCTTTAAGAAATGGCCCTTGATAATGCTTAGGAGTGCCATCCAAAAGTGGAACACACCCTTCAAAAGTCTTAGAAAGGTCCCCCAAAATCTCCAAAGTGCCCCTTTGGGAGTCTTGAAAGTGGCCTTCAGGACATTGAAAAGTGTCTTGTGACCTTTGAGTTGTCCTTAAAAAATGCTGAAAGTGTCCTTCCACCTATATAAATACCCTTAAAAACATGTGAAATTGTCCTTTGGGATTCTTGAAAATGACCTAGCTGAAGTAAACAATTCCCTCAAGCTTTTTGTATGGGAAAAACACCTAAAGGGCAAGCACCCTTTGGATTTTTTACCATAGATAAAAAGTCTGAAACAAATAAGACTCAATAAAAAATTCCCAAAAAGTCTAAGGGATAAACACTTTTACCAAGAAAAGACAACACATAAAGGACTTAACCAATTTTTTATGAATAACTTGACCTTCCCAAGGAATGCATGAGAAAAAAATGACTTAGACATAGACTTCAATACTCAGTATGGTCTAAATTTTAGGCATTCTCTATTGACAAGGGCCCAATTGCCTCAAAGCAATCTCAAGCACTAATAGATTTAAGTGGAGAACTAATCCCCATTCATCCAAATGAGTGTAGGGAATCTCTTCTATAGGTGTTATAACTTCATGATAAATTTTATCTTCTTGGTCTTGTAATGTAAAGTTCATGTTCATAAGGATATGAGTGTATGGATCAATATGGTATTTAGTGATTGTTTTATATCTTGTTTTTTCTCATGTTCTATATCTCATCCTAAGTAACATGTGAGACCAATCTATATATATGTATATATATATATATATATATATATATATATATATGTATGTATGTATGTATGTATGTATGTATGTATGTATGTATGTATGTATGTAAATGTATATCCTCCCATTTTTTTAATAAAGTCTTCTGAAAGACATGGAAAAATAAGGGGGAGATCAATAATTGAGATATCTTAAGAAATTGGCAAGCTTGGCCATGCATAGATAGTGAGGTTTAGACCTTTTAATGTCCCTATTATTTGAATAGTAGTCCTATCCAATTGAACCAAACCTTTTTATATATGTGTATACTTAATATGAAGAGCATTATCTATTTTCTTGGGCATGATAGAACTACTAGCCTCTAAATTTACCATACAATTATGAATGAGATGCTTCCCTAATATGAGAGAATGATATAAAGGGGGATTCTTACCATTCTACCACACTTTAGTTTTAGTTTATCACTGACACAAATTAATTAAAACATTAAGTCCCTTGGTTGGATCCTTGTCTATTATCTAGAATTTATTCAAAGATTCTTGTAGTAAATCTCTTTATGCTAGAATGGATAGTGCTTCCCACATAGTGACAGTCAAATTAGTCTTCTTCATCTATTAAAAAATACTGAAATGATTGTTACCAACCTTTATTTGTGCCTTTATGGGAGGTATTTATTCTTTTATGAGATTTAGAGTTAGCACTTTTGATTTGGACTTGCCCATGGGCATAAAGGGTGGACTTTGTAATATGTTTCTCTTTACAATTTCTTATACAAATTTGGAAATTATAGCTTGTTCCACCCTTGAGGTTTGATCACTTTATATTTATGTTTTTTTAACATGTATTGGCTACCATCAGACATCTACCATTGAATAATGTCTCCTCCTGATTAACACCATAAAATTCCTCCTCTTGCTAGTTTAAAAAATATCCTTTCCTTGGGTAAGTTTTTGTGTATCTACTTGTTGGGAAGTGGAATCTTATTTATATATTTGTGTGTTTTATATGCCTTGAACCATCATGGATTGACTGATGATGCCATTAAGAAAAATATTATAGTTATGTGATTGAGCAGAAGGATAACACCATTCATACTACCAAGCTAAGTTATTCTAAATAGGTATAATAGATTTGGAAATACCTGGTGTAGGTAGAAAATTAATGTTTAGAAGTATTTATTTCATATTTTGACCTTAAAATTGTTAATTTATTTAGTATTGCTACCTATTAGGTTGGTATATTTGGTTAGCTTGATAATAAGGCATGTAATTCTAGGATTTTTGCCTTTTCATTGCTATTAACTCATTGCCAAATCTCTAAAGTAGTGACTTAACCACATATAAATCATTTTTAAGAGTGGGAGTCAAATATGGTTCTTTATTGGTGGTGGGAATTGGAGTAACTATAGTTTTTATAGAAGATATTTCTAGGAACAGAGACATTGGTGTCCTTGGAGTAATATTACCTACTTGAATTAGGCAATTTTCTACCCTTATTGTAATTTCATAGGCATTGGGATGTGTGGTTCCACCCATTGACTTAATAATAATAGATATATGACTATTCAATGCTCTTAAGTAATATAATAAAACATTATTTGGGGTAGGTTGGACCAATACTAGAATTCTATTCCTTGTCTTTTAAAAGTAAAAATTGAAATTAATCATGAGCTCATAAGGAGCCCATTGAATAGTAGTTAATTATTTAACTAGGGAGAGGTGGTCATTCTTTTATTCAAATTGTGTACATAGTGTAGTGCCTAAGTCACTCCAAATATGGATGTAGTTGGGAGGCAAGCCTTTGTACCATTACAAGGCTTTACCCTTTAAAGAGGAGACTAGAAGTTTGATTGTAATAATATCTTGTACCACATTATGGATTGAACAAAGATTAACAATGTCTTATATATGTTCCATAGGAGTGGTTGAAGTTCCACCAATAAAATACAAAAGGATTTTTAAAGTTGAGGTAGGTATATCATCATACTGGGCCAACTAGAGTGGGATACCTCCATTGACGGCTACATAATTTTGATTTTTCATAGCCATAATAAGATGTATGAAACTATTGGGAATATTTGAAGGATATGTAAATAAATTTGTAGGATATACTCTAGTGTAAGGAACAACTAATATTGATCTCTTTTTGTATAAAAATGACAATTCCAAAAAATCATCTTTCTTACCTTTAGTAGATGATCTTGTTTGATTCTTTGGCATATGTAAACCTTGAATTCCTAGATTTGTAAGCTAGTGGAGTCACCAGGAGATTTTAAAATGTGTACAGGGATCATATAATGCTTGCTAGTAATATCACCAATCTCTTTAGTAATAATTTTTAGGTCCCACTGGGTGTACCAGAAACTGTTATCACATAGATTTTGTACCCATTTTGATGTTGTAGCTTATTGTGCAAATATCTAATAATATAATGGGATCACCTCTAATATGTAGGACCTTGGTAAATTTAGGTGAACCTATGGAGAAGGTTGTATTCATTTCACTAAATTTGGTGCAACTGATCAACTACCATCTTAGGTGGAAATTCCATTTCTTAGTGATCTTATTTCTAAACTATGGTTTTGACTAGGAGAAAAGTGTTTTGGAAATGGTGATTGCACCAAATATTTTATAGTGGATTTCAATTATTTCTTAAATGAACATGGTAGAATAATAAATATTTTGATAATTTTTGGATCATAAACTCATGTAAATGTGAAACCAAAGGTAGTATTGGGTATTTTCTCATACAAGGGACAAGACTATTTATTTTTAATTAAAAAATCTTAAAAAAGGGAAAAATAATACCAAAAATCAAATTACATGAATGAAATAAGAATAGAAGCATCCAAAAACCTTTCATACATAAATATTACACAAAAAATAATGGAAAATCTTCAATTTATTATTATTCTCTAGGTTAGAACATGTAGACAAATTTTTCAATATGCAAAATAATCTCTCTAGAAATAAAAAGATAAATGAGATATGTCATAGTACCTATATTTATACCAAAAATCTCATGAAAGAGATGTAGTTAACAAATAAATCCATGCATAGTTGAAGATCATATGACTTTCTATAAAATCCATGTAAAGAGGGCATGATCTTCAGCTACAATGGCATCTTTAACAAGATAACAAGTGGAAAAAAGAACATGTAAGTGTTGGGAATGATCCAAATTGTTGGAGGTGTGGAGGAGATTTGGAAATCTTCATGTAATGCCTTTGTCTTTTTTAGTTTAGCTATAATGGATTCTCCATGCAATGAGGAACCAAAATGAAACTCAAACTTTTAGAGAAAAATATAGCTTTAGATAACTTAAGTCTATTTTTTCAAAACTCCAACTTGTAATTTTTAATTGGGACTTTTACAAATTTCAAGTCACACAATTTTGACAAAACTAGAAATGCATTTTACAATTGTTCTTTTGTAACTTAATCAACTTAGACTTGTCAAAATGGAAAGTGTAATTTACAAGTTTTATTTGTACAACTTTTGACCTATCAAAAAGGAACATGGAAATTACATGTGGTTCTTTCTCAAAAAGAGATATCAAAAAGATTGTTGTAATTTACAATATGCAACTTTATAATATTTTTACAACAAAGAAATATAATATATACAATGTTTTTGATATAAATAATTAATTTACAACCAAAACATCTAAAGAGTCTTTATCCTTCTTGGCCTATGTTTTCTCAATATATACATCAAAATTCTTGAAGATTTCCAAAATATGATTTTCATCAAGACCAAAAGAGTAGAGGTGGATTATTTCACATTATTCTATTGTATCAAAGAATTCCCTTCTAAAAGCTCTATATTCTTGAGTCACTTTTCCCATTTGATATAATGTATTATGGTAATTGATAAAATAGTGGATATATCTCAATATTAAGGTTGTGTCTCGTGTTGATTCTCCCTTAACCACTAGTTTGAATTTATCTTGAACTTCCTACACTAAAGGACCAAATTTTGATGATATATTACTTGACATGACAATTTATTCATCAAATATTCAATGTCATATAGCATATAAGTGGCCTTCTCATGTGTATCCTTATTTTAAATTGAAATGTTCTATCTAGTTCCTCTTACTCTGCAACATTTCTCAGTATCTTTTTTCAAAGAGAATTTTAGTCTCAATTGTATCCAAAAATATGAACTTTAGATAGAAAAGGTTCAGCCTTTATATTTATTCTTGATTCTTTTTTATTTGCTCTCTCAAAGTGACCCTTCTCTCCTTCAAAGTTATATAGTGGTCCAATACTTATTCAATAACTTTTTTGCCATTTGAAATGATTTTTCTATTGAGTCCTTCATGGCCTTTCCCATGCTACAAATTTGTATCACCGCATCAAGTATCTCTTGATCTATGAACTAAGTAATAGGTTTTGATGGTTGAGCAGTGGGCTTAATGAACTTCTTTAATGTATTTATTAATTTTTCAACCTTGTTATTTAATTCATCCTTAGTGACCTTTTCACTATCCATTTTCTTAAAAATAAAGTTAAAGTTACAATGGACATCATATTTCAATCCCTCTCTCGTAGGATGTCCAAGGTGAACATTTGATACCTGGTAATCCCACACCATTATATCTTCTTTTTATTTGTCTAGTGGGGGGGCTACAATCGCTACATACATCTCCCCTACTAAATCATACAATATAATTGATATGGTTTTGGGAGTTATTTTGGATTTCTTATGTGCATATGTGATGCCAAAATCCAATGTGTTTAGGGACACCATATATTTACATTTCTTCCCCACTATCTGTATGAAATAATTAGGATTAACATCTTATTGTGTTGATACTGTCACTTATGAATATATAGCTACAGATGTTATACTGGTGGTAATCGTGACAAGTGTTAAATCCTTCACTAAGATTTCCATTGATTGTTTGGTAGATGCCTTTGTAACCTCTTCCCCATTGGTGGGTTGAGTTTTCACATTTGTATCAGTGACTTTCTCCATCTCTACCTCTTTGAGTGGGTTAGGGTTATTTTAGAAGTGGAAGAGATGGGATAAACATAAATGGATGTGCCTACTGAGGGTGTGGGATTGGAAGTAACACTAATGGAGGAGTAGGCACAAGGAGTTGGAATTAATGAACTATGGGAGTGCAGAGTTAGAAGCTATGAATGAGTAAATTAAATTTGTGGGGATACTTAGGTTTGATGAAAAGGAGAACGTGAAGGGAGATGAAAATGAAATAGTATTTGTCCCAAGGGTTGGGATGGATAACAAGATTGTAGTTAGGATGACTGAATCCATGGTTATATACTACTATGTATTATTGGTTATTAGTGAGGATGAGATGGAAGGGATTATAAATGAGATGGAAGGAATTTTGGAAGGGGGAAGAAAAAGGGAAGAGGGAAGTGGAATGAAAAATTGAGTGTCCAATTCAATTTATTTAACTATTGGCAATGGACCCATTGACATAGGTGAACTGGTGCGAATGGAGGCTGGAATCACTTGGGGTGGAGTGGAGATAGGAAGAGGTGGAGGTGTTGATACTAATAGAATAATAGAGATAGGTGGAAGGATTATTATATAAATGGGAGTAGATACTCTAACTGAGATGGGATTAAAAACTTTTATTACTTCAACAATATCTATATCTTTAAATGAAATCACTATTGGTTGATCTACTACTACTGTTTAACTACTTGATTATCCTCTCTCAGCCTTTGATTTTTGTTTTCTATTTTGGGAGATCATTGGCCTATCTACCTATTCTAGGATCGATCCACTTTTATAACCCTCTATTGATGGTATTACTCCCTTCTCCTTGAGTTATAATAGTGTTTCACTAATTGTTACACTTTTTTTGTCACTTTGACCCCATTCTTCCTTAGCAAACTTATTGTTCTATTTATTATGTTAGTGTTTCAATACATTAATGAGAAAGTTTTAAGAATGGAGAGCCTAACTATTGGAAGGGGTTGAGCATAGATTTTGTTCTCATAGTAAACCTTGTCTACTAGGGACTCATCACCAACCAAGTCCTTGAGGACTGGTACCATGTTGAAAGCCTTAATCTAATCAAGGTTCATTCTAGAGTAGTCCTTAAATCTTACCTCTTATTCATCCTAAAATTCATCCTATTAGTCTTCATAGTAGGGGACTTGGGAATATGACAATATTCCTAATGTACTAGTAATGTTTCCATTCACATCATACACTGACCTTGATTATAGATCTTTCAAGGTCATCTAGGTCATTTTTGCCTCTACACACTTGGATTTTGATAAATAAGGTCATGTTTATCTCCATATGTTGATGGGAAAATGGATCCCTACCTTTTGTTTATTAGATAAAAACTTGTGAGTTTCAACTAGTTGCCTCACAAGCTCCATCAAAGCCCATTTATCACTAACATACCTCATAACGATGTAAGGATAACTCCTAAATCCACCTACTTGGATTTATGAGTATGTATGGAATTGGATGAAATAAGATTCCTAATTAGTAATTTTTAAAGTGGAAACATCAATGAATTTCTTCTTATCTTTTGCATTATTGAACGTGACTATGATGTATTAGATGAATGCATCATTTACTCTTCTAAAGTGTTACCTATTAGCCTTAAGAGTGAGGTTAAGGTAATAATTGAACACTTTATTTTCTTGGTCAACTATTGTGATTATTCATGGGAAAGCTTTCCCTTTAGCCAATTTATAAACTAGATAAGAAGACATAAAATTTTCCTATATTTTGGACTTCCATCAACTACTTATCAATGGAGTCACTGATGAGTTGTACATAGTAGATGTACTACTTGTTCTGGTGGATTAATCATATACATTGGTACATCTAGACTTAAAAGTTATTCACATTAGGTTTAGTAGTGATTTTATGCAACAGTATAATTAGATCACCTAATTCATCCTTAAAACTTGCTAATATTTTAGGTAATTTAGTGGATGTATCCCTAACGATCATTAGCCATTATTTATTTATTAACCCTTGACATCTAGTATTGCCTTTATATAATTTCCTTGATGACTCTAGATTTATATCTACATAACTCTTAGATTTAGGTATCAAGAACACATAGTCTATTAAGTTTGGGTCTAGATTAAAAATCATTTCCCCTTTGTCATTCAATTCCTCTATCTTATCTACATCATAATTTTTTGCTTATGTGAGTACCAACTAAAGGATCTACATAGTCAGGGGGAAAGCTACTACTTCAGGTAGCCCACAATCATAAATGTTATAAATCAAATCATTTTTGAATTCAACATTTACTCTAGTCCAAAAATTCACGAGGTCAATGTGACCTAGGTTGGTGTTTGTAATCTTGTTTGTATTATATTCTAGATTGAGAGTGACACTATGTCCTTTGAATTTGAACTTAATATGTTTTCAAGACTGGATTCTAACAAAAATTCTAGGGGACAACCAAATATAGATTTGGCAAGATTTAATGGTGTAAAAAGTAGGTGAAAGATCTAATGGATAATAGAGTTGTAAAAGTATGGAAATATTTGATGGAGATAGTAGATGCAAAATACACTTGCATTTCCTAGTGAAAACTTTGGTAGAGTTTGGGATTATTATTTTCACATTAAAATTACTTAGGGATATAGAGTTACAATTTTATGTTGAAATCCCATGGGTTTTAGAGTTGATTTAGCAAGTGGAAAGTCCATGGGGACTATTTTGGGAATATGCATGGGAATATTTGTTAGTTTGCATGAAATATTTGGAAAACCCTAGGTTTTTAACTAGAAATGAAGATGGAGAAAATGGTTTCAAAATATGCATAACATAGATATATAAACCTACCACAACACCACAAAAACTATCTAAAACCCTATTGATGCCTACGTAAAGCAAAGAAAAAACCTAAAATGTAATCAAATCTACCATAGTGTGTAGCAAAAAATGAAAATAACTCAAGAAAAAATGATTGTGAGAAAGGATAAGTTAAATAATTTAGGAGGTCGAATGAAATACTATGCAGGGGGATTAATGGTAGCATGAATCAAGGTTCATAGATTAAATTCATGGTATAATGGTAGTGAATGTGTGGTTTATAAACATGGATCATGGTTTGAGGTCATTGGTGGGATCATGAGCTCCAAACTTGATTTTCACAAATTAATTAATGAATTAAATTAACCCCAATTAGGTTTATATATGACCTCTATAATAAATGCCTCTAGGTAGTGGTTGGTAGGAGATTTGGAGTCTACAAATAAATTTAAAATTTTACAATTTTTTTAATTGCACTTTGACCTCCAGATTCTGTGATATTGTTTGACTCTTTGAAAGTGGGAAGGTGGAACTTGAGGATAAATTCATAACTTTGAAAGTTGTAATTTACACTTGGAGTTCTAGATTCCATAGGAAGGGTGGACATTTTTGAAGTGGAACTAAAATTGTAATTTTCTACTTGCAAAGTTGTAAATTACAATCAGATATCTAGTTTTTGGCTAGAGTGTTTTATGGTAAGCAAAGGTTGGGAAGTAATTTGAATGTTTACAAGTTGAAAATTTCATTCCAATCTCTAGTTTCTATGGGGTATATTTTTTTTGGAAAGCGGAACTCTATTTGTAATTTTAAACTTTGTAAGTTATAAATTGTGAGCAAGGTTCTAGTTTATAGTGGTTATGGATTTTATGGGAAGCAAAGGTTGGGAATCAATTTGCAATTTTGTAAGTTGAAAATTGTAAACCAATCTTTGGTTTCAATTGGCTAGGTGTTTAGTGGGAAGCAAAGGTCTCGATGTAATTTAAAAGTTTACAAATTTTAAATTGCACCTAGATATTCAATTTCCATTGGGATAATGTATAGCAAGAAGTAGAGGTTGGGAAGCAATTTTTAAGTTTGCAAGTTAAAAATTGTAGTCTAATCTCTAGTTTCTTTCATCTTAGAGAAATGAGTGTTTTGGGTCATTTTGAGGCATTTTACAAAACATTAATGGCTCTCCCTTATGGTACTTGATATTTTGAAATTTTTGGGGGAAAATATCAATCTAAACTAGTGGAATAGAAATAACCAATAAATATACTCAACAAGGGCAAAGATCCACTTTAGAGGGCACCTCCTACAATGAGTAGAGCATAGGAAACACATAGAGGCGTTATATATTTTTTAGACAGGGATAGACCTCATGACATATTGATTAAATTATTATATAAGGAGATGATCACACTTTCTCCTACTAATAATCATCTATCACACCATTTTTATAGGGTAAAAAATAAACCATATTGCAATTTTCATAAGATAAATGAATATTTAGATGATCATTATTATGCACTTTGAGCCTACATTGACCAGTATGTGAATCAAGGCATTATAGAATTCACATAGGGGAACTAAGATATAAATATACACACTCTCCTAGATCACAGTCCTATAATATAGATTTATACTAGGACATTCCCTTTGATGATCCGTTGGTTACTCATCATATGATCCATGTGGTTTCTAAGACACCTATTTGTGAGCAATCTCATGCACTATAGATTTAGTAGATATGGAAGAAGTTCATAGAGATTAGAGAACAATATCAATTATAAGAGCTATCAAGATATTTGGAAACAACTATAAATATCAAAACATAGCATTAGTTAGAATACCTATCAATATATTTGTAAATAACTATAGAGATCAGAGCACATTCCTAACTTTATTCCTCCTTTGTATGAGTACATAAATTTGTATTTTTACTTCTCTCCCATGTATTAGGATTTCATATACATTGAATTTAGTATATATATTTTATTCATGTTTAATTTTCATGTTTATTACCCCCACTTTGTGCCATAAGCTCTAGTGATCAATAGATTAGATATTAATTTACTTGTCATTTACTTAGTGAATATGAAAACATAAGACCTAACTAGGCTTATTGCATACTATTACTTGACTAGAGGATTTGAAACCCTCTCTAGTGATTTTATTATAGTAAGAGGTCTGTTGGTTAGTTGTAGTGGATCCATCTTGGTTATGACCTGAAATATCTAATGTATCAATAATCATAAGTGTAAGTATGATTTATATTATTTGAGTTAGGGTTGATTAATAAGTCAACTACATTTTCTTTTGTATACCTTCTGGTGAACCAAACATGAATCTAACTCTTGTAGGTTTTATTTCACACATTATTTATTTGTCATCATATTATATATTTATATTTTGTAGTACTATATTGAACCTTTTAGTATAGTTATAATAGTTTGTGCATAGTTTTAGCACATAGTCACCCCAAAATGACTTTATTCTATTTGTGAAGTTCTTCTCTAAATTTAGATGATTATATCGATCAACTCGACATAGTATTATTATTTAATCACAATATTGCATACATAGTTGATCTAGTTGACACTATTCATAGTTATCCACTTTCAACATATAAGTCTATGAACATATTTGAGCTAGTCATCTTTATTCATAACTTCTTTTTAGTATACATGTTTTTCAAACTTCATCGAGTCACTTGACTCTATTCATATAATAGTTAAATCAAAACTTCATAATCATAACATAAAAATTTAAAAATTGAGAATTTTAAAAACCACCAAGGTTCATTCTTACTCTCTCTATCATTTTATTTTTTCATTTCCAGTACTCTTTTTCCAAGTTTGTAGTGTATAAATTTTCAACCCTATATAAAAATGGATCGACTAGATCAACATAGTTCTATAGCATATTTCCTATCTAGAAAACATAATATACCTATTTTATTGTGTTCTTATAGATCTTACATGTAAAAATTAGTAGAAACCCAGTCGACTCTATTTTACACTATTTGCATATAGTGTCACCTGAACTAACTTTGTACTCTTCACAATCAAGGAATTAATCTATTATTTATAGTAATTAGTTCACATTTCATTTTATTTACATACATGATTAGAGAAAAAAACATAGATTAATTAGGTGATTTTTCAATTAATTGTTTAGTCACACTATTTTTCTCTTTTTCACACACCTCCAAATCATTTTACATAAAAAAACATTAAAATTTTGTCTTCCCAAGGCCTACCTACTTGGATTTTATCACCAAGGGGGAAACCAACTTAGTTTTTTAGACAAGTATAAACATGTGATTGATGTTATATATTGGAAAATAACCCAACACTATTATCATTATGGGATTATGAAGTGATGGGGTAGGCCCCAATACCAAACCAATACCTCACCAATTAAAATCTCTTTTATCTTAAACTTCTTGAAACCATCCTCAGATTGCTTTCTAGTTCCTTCTTACATCTAAATTTCCATCACATTAATTTCAAAATTTATTATAAATTAAGAATGTTTAGGAATGACCAACTAGTTAGCATTTACTTTAAGTTGTTTCTTTCTCTTTGATCATTGTATTTTGTATTGTAAAACTTGAATTAGCCAATGTTGGTGCAAGGTTTATGATGTGTGTTCCAATTAGATCAATAACATTGATCTAATTTATTGTGTACTTCATTTCATTTACTTAGATATTATCTTACAAAATATTTCTTTATTTTCCAAACACTATTATCCCTATCAACATAGTCTCTTACAAACTATTCATCTTATTTGCCTCTAGTACATAGTTGCTCTATTTGACTGTGTATCCTTATCTTCATATTCAATTTCCTATAAGTAGTAGATAGTCAAACTATCTATGTATCTTTATATTCATATTCAATTTATTATCTATTAGTACATAATCAACTATGTGATTGTGTTATCTTAATCTATGTTCAATTTCCTATTTTTTATAACACTATTGATCTATACAATTCTATATTCTATTTCCTAATTTTTATTTTAATAAACTTATTAGCATATTTTATCATCATGGATTTCCTATTAGAGTATAATAGAGAGTTAAATCTGACAAACATGATTATTCTTACTAATCCTAATAATTTTCCTAAGAAATATCTTATGGCTTCCACTTTATATGAAATCAATGTTTATGTTTTCACTTGCACTACCATTTATGGGACTCGTCCTCATTCATATTGAGTTCATAATCATCTTTTATTCTTAGAAGATGATCTTGAATTAGAGTACACACCTAAAATTCTCTTCTTCATTAATGAATTTCATCAACATAGAGGAAAGGACCCTTAAACCATTTATAATCTTATAATAGGTCCTCAAGAAGAAGAACCTCTCTCACCCTCCCCTACCTTCTCTCATAGATTTGGGGGAGACACTTTATTTGATTATTAACCTTTCCCTTCTATTTTGTCTCCTTCACACACTATGGCATCTTATTCTAGGATTTCTTCAACCTTCATTCCAAGTATATTCATTAACATGGTAGGTTCAACCTCTAGTGGGCCTTTTCTAAAGACCCTTCTCCTTAATCATACCACTAGTGAATATTTTGCTACCAATGCTAATCATGACACTAATGCATCTTTTACTACCAACACTAATCATTATACTAGTGATTATTTTTATAACAATGCTTATCATGCCACTAGTGTGACACATGATACTACTCAAGCCACTAATACCAATACAAATGCTTCACATGTTACACCCACTAGCCAAAATTTAGCCCAAACTCTTAAAATTTTATTACAAGCACTCAATTAAATGCATATTTTTCAAACTAATAACACTAATAAAATGATGCAAATGTAAAACCATCTCATTAAACTTCAAAATTAACCCCAATAGATTTTATGGGGAATGTAAAATTCAAATGCCACTACTCCCCCTTAGGGATTCCCATTATAACCTTATTCATAAACCACCCCTAATTAATAAAATGATCAAAAATATCCAAAATTAATGTCTTGTACCTAACATTGATAACATAAATGTAGGAGGTATCACACCTACCATTACCTATAATGTCTCTACCGATCCCATATTACACTTAAATATATTTAGTAACCTATATAAGCATTGGGTCAAACTTAATACCTTTGTTGATATCAAGATATTATCTAAAACACTCTCAAGAGATGCTTTAGATTGTTAAAATCAACTAAAAACTCATTATATCACTAGATTGGAAGATTTGGTTAACTCCCTAGTTTAAGAGTTTCAAATGAGTGATGTCCTTAGGAATAACTTAGCTCACTTCATAAATTGTAAACAACTTAAAACTCAAATGTAATGATCTTTCTTTTAACTATGGAATAACTTGTCCAAAAAATGTGAGCATAATATGGTGGATGATAGCCTTTGACACCTATTCACTAATGCTCTCTACCCCAAGTTGTAATATCAGGTTAGGACTTTCTCTCCAAGGACATTAAAATAAGCCCTTAACCAAGATAAGTGACAATATTTTATCATGTACCAATTTGAACCATATCAACTTACTCTATACACTCACATGATCCTTAAAAATAAAAACCATCCAGATACCAATGATGGTATAACTAATACCAATGACACTACTCATAATATTCAAGAAATTTCTCCAAATAACACTATGGCACATGCTTCCCCTCTAAAAAACATTCCCAATCCTACATAATCTCAAATAAACAACATTAATTTCCATAAACCATTATCCTTATTTGATATTCAAAATCATCTTCCAAGGACTCTAACATGAGATCTTGATGCCACTCATCCAATGAAATCATGGTATGATCCAATTTTTTTTTGTTGGTTTCATACAAGTTGGGGCCACTCTCATGAAAATTGTAGGCAATTACATAATATGCATATGGAATTTATTCTTGGCACAAACTTAGATCATGATTAATCATTTGAAAACATCAATAATCATATGACATAGCTTTTAAATCCCATGAAATGTAAAACAAAAATCAAGATTTAAATCAAGCTAATGCTCATCTTGATATTTACAAAGAACCTCTTCCCAATCATCAAGATAGAAACAAAAAACCTACTCCTACCAATAATGTTTAAAGTCTTATAGACCTCACTTATAATAAATAAAATTTGTTAAATATGACTAACATGAGAAACCTAGTTGATTTTATTGACTCTAATCTCATACCCACACACCAAACCTCTCAAACATTCTACATCATTCAAGACACTTTCCCATCTCATCTCACTAATTTGGGTAAAGAGGACCTTATAACCTTCCAATAACCACATTTAACATCTCAACTAGATAATACCTCTCACACTATCTCTACTCTTACCATAACATCTACACATATAGATAACATTTCCCAACCTTACAATAGTATTTCTTCAACTCAATCACAAGAAATACCTCAATCAACCATCCCATCACGTAAATATAACTAGCCTATTTATCCTCAACCTAAACTAACTAAATCTTCCAAATGCAAGTTTAATTTCACTTCCAACCCTCCATATGAGTTCTTTCAAAATAATGCATATATACATATCAATCCCCCCATGGGTTATGATTAATGGGACCCCATTTCATAAATTTCTCATCTCCCATCTTAAATACCTTTCCTCAAATTAATATAAACTTCCCCCCCATCATAAAAAATGGCTAATGCAATTATTTTTTGAAATGAACATACCTCATCCTCCTCTAGCAAGATCCAAAATTACTTTATTTGGATCCAAATATGGTATCCTTCAACAATACAAAAAAATTTCCATACATGTTCATGAAATAATAGACACTTATCATTTCCTTAAGTTTTATATTGTTTTCATGATTCTAGATAAGATTCTACTTTGTGTAGATGATCCTTCTTTATTAATCATTGTCCAAATAGGTGATATACAAGTTAAGTATGACTTCATTGATAATGGTTCAGGTACTTATATTACCTCCCTTGATTCCATTAAAACTATTAGACATTATGAATGTAATAGTCATTCCACACATTACAACACATGCCAAGGTTACAATAAAATGACTCATTTAGGTTATGTGTGGCTTCCCATTACCATTCCTCCCATCACCATCTACATAAAAGTTATGATATTTAACTTTCCCCTCTCTTATAACATCTTGATTTTTAGACCCTATACTTATCATATGAGGGATGTCACCTCATCTATGTTAGAATTCATAAAATTATCGCATAATGGTGTTATTTTAATATTCAAGGAGACACAAACCCTTATAATTTTGAATAATTCCAAGAATGTGGTATCTATAAAATTCATACCCTTGAAATTTTTCTTAGTATCTCATTTTAGGAATCTCAATGCTTTAATTATCATGTCAATTATACATAAAGTTATAATGGTAACCTCAAACTCATTGGGAATATACCACCTAACCTCTTAGATTTCAATGATGATATGCGAGATGGGACTAATCTCAAGATCAAAACATTCAATCTATCCCCTCATATCATCACTTAAATTATTCCATATTTGTAACCTTACTCTCATCAACCTTATGTTGATGACATACCTATGGTATTAACTAAGACTAAAAATTCTATTCATTATGTGACTTCTAATGTTAAGATCAGACCCACATATACCATCAAACTGCATACACTCGACTATGATGATGGTTATGTTTTAGATGACACATTTTAGGATGAATTTTACAAGATATAAATTCCAAGATTATTTGATATCAAACTTATTTGTTTTAGTATTTGTGTTCATCTTATAGCATTCCTTCCTTCATAGTGCCCAATTCTACTATTATTCCTATTTTTTGTAGGTACAGATGGAGAAATCACATGATACACTTTTAATTTCATCAGAGCCTCTTATAATCATGCTCATGGATCATTCCATGATTGGCCATTACCATTTTTATAGATACCAAGATATTTCTAGTTTTCTTTCCCCAAAGATGCTAGATATTGGTCTTAAGCCTTCTATATGTCTAGCCTCACCCTCAGTTGATCCTATTATGGTTTTTACTCCTACTTTATCTTCAATTGAGCCTCATCCAGTTTATACTTTAGTCTCACTCTTTTTGGTGATATACTTCTTCCTTTACTACAACTTAATCCCATACCCACATAGTAGGTAAATCAACCTTATTGTGATATTCATAAAATTATTGATTGTTGGATCAAATATTGCTAGTTATATCAATCTTCTCTTGGCTTCTTCTTCTAGCTCCTCTATTACTAGGCCCTTAAAGTCTATTAACAAGTGTATCTATTACTTTCATGGGATATATAATCATTCCTCCACCCATTAAAAAAATCTTTGGTAATATATCAACACAATGCATCCCATTCTTGCTCAGCCCAAAGACAAGGCTATAACTCCTCCCAAGTTATTACCTGAGTATATCCCTAAGTATGGAGAGCTATATTATATTTAGTGCTAATGTGGTACCCATCATATCAATCATTTTTGTATTCTATAACATCACCTTCATGATCACCTTCTATTAATACCTATGTAAGTTATTATTTTTTCCACTAGTCAACCATGCAAGAAGGTTCCCCCTTCTTTGCTTGTGGCACCTTCTTCTTCACTTTTGGCTTCTTCTCCACCTATGGTTCCTTCCAAACCTATGGATCCTTCTCTATGAGTGCTACCTCATTATTATCCTATGGATATCATTCTTATTTAGGTACATATTCCTCTCCTTGAGTATTTTATGCCCAAGATCCCTCATACTCATGATGCTTTAGGTATACCTACATTTACTATTAAGGAGATTCATAGAGAGGTCTATGCATATATTTCCTTGAGGATTGATGAGACTCTAAATATTATAAGGATATAGCTTCATAGAGATGTTTTTGATGTTATAGATAATATTTATGGATAATGTATCATTATTTGTGAACATGTCATGATATTCTTTCACTTTGTTCTTCATTATGGTTTAGGATTAAACTTGTGATCCACTTTTATACATCTTATATCATTTAAATATGTGTTAGATTTGGTTTCACATATCTATTTCACATGGATATTTATATTATGTGTTATGTGTTGTATAGGGTTTCATTTACTTTCTTTTTCTTTTTTTATGGATTCTTTTTGTTCTTTCCATGATTGCAAACTTATGTCTATGAGGTCCTTTATGTCATGGATTTCTTGTTCTTTTAAAATGATTGTCTACTACATTATCTCAATTAAAAATTAGATACTTATTATTGTGATTTGGTTATATAAACCTTGATCCCATTAGTAATATTTCTTTACCATGTGATCAGTTAGCACATAAGACATCTCATTTTACTCCTATTTTATTGATCTACTTTGGATATATCTTTATTCCTCTATATTTTTTTCACATACTAAGAATACATATGGTTGAAACTTGATATTAAATATTGGCTCATAGGTAATCATGAGTGTTTAGTTAATCATATCTTTGGATATTTGGCTTCCTTTAACCAAAGTATAAAGATCATGTGTGTGTATCACTTATCTCACTCATGTTAGTAATTACAAATTGGTATGGAGGAAGAATCATAAAATCCATAAAAGTTAAATCCAAATCATTAAACAAAAGACAATGATATAAAAGGCAACATATAAATTTAAAGGTCAAATCACACTAAAATACATGATTCATAACACAACCCCTTTTTATAATATAATCTCAAGCTCTATAGTTGGTTGTATGATAGATTTTAGGTATATTATGGGTATGGCATGCTAGTAGATTGGGAAAGGAGAATAAATAAATATTTTAATGCTACCTACTTTCTCACACAAGTGCCCAATCTTCATAGTAGATTGATAGTTTTGTAAGTGGTCCTAAAGAATGGGGAACATGTTGTGGGAGGGTAGGCCCATTTTATTTTTCTTGTTCATATAACCAACATGAGTTGATCTTAATATCTCACCTATTTGGCTATATAACTTTGTGTTTATTGTGAGCATGTATCCTTTATATTTTGATGGTAACTAGACTCTTAGTGTCTATTATTTGTACCTAATATGTCTCATGTTTCCTAAGGTCTTCTCATATATGCATATGTAATTATTTTTACATTCCCTTTTTCATTAGAACATTTCTAATATTTCCCCTTGAGAAATATTATTTTGTTAGCTGATCATTTCCCCTATGGTTTCCCTTTTTGAGTTAAAGTGTAAGACCATGGATAGGACTAGGCTATCCTCACAAATTACCATAATAAAACATCCCCTTTTTATCATTCACCTCATTGGTATTACCCTTTTGAGTTGTAGTGTAAGACCATGGATAGGAACATGCCCTCATAAATTACCACATTACCAACATCTTTTAAAATCATTACCATAATTATTTCCACCTTGTTTTTGTCCCCGTTATGAGTTAGAGTATAAGACCATGGATAGGACTAGGCCATCCTCAAAAAATATTCTAATACCTAGTTCCTACTATAACCATGTTATAAAATTTGATATAATTAGTGTTAGATTATGAGTTACACATCATTGACATACTTAATCTTGATTTAGTATGTTTTATGCTTAATTCATAAGTCTTTCACTTTTATCTCCTTATTTTCCAATTGCGTGTATGCTTACAACCATTTTATTAAATTTTTCATACTTCCCAGCTTGAATTAGTGTGATTAATTAAATTTAGTTTTAAATTTTTGTCTTTCTTTTTATACTTCCCATCTTGATTTAGTATGATTGATTGATTTAATTATTTTTTTATACCATTGGATTTTCGTGAGTCTTCCATTTTATTAAAATATTTCCATACTTCCCAACATGATACAGTATGATTTTTTTTTGTTTTATTTAGTGAAATCTTTACATGGTTAAAGTATTTTGTATCCTTTTTACCATCTTTGGTATATTATATCTAGTAATCTTTTATTATTACACATTTCCCATTATGACTTATTGTGTATTAATTTTTTTTGGATTATTTATAATTTTACAAATCATTTTGATCTTATTTTATAACCACACATGTATATCACAGAATGCTATAAAAGATAACATACATTCCTACTTCCTATAGAATATACAACAAAAGCTAAATATATGTGCTAGAAAATAAATATATCCATGCATTCACATCCAAATATAAGTATAACTCATGAGATCTATCAAAATATCAACATCAATATATATATATATATATATATATATATATATATATATATATATATATATATATATATATATCATGTGTTTTATAAAATACAAAGTAAAAAATGTAGTAGATACAAGTCTAAGGCAATTTTATGTCCTATCTATCTTTTGGCCTAGCCATGCTACCCATAAATGCCTCTGATTGACCCCTATGCATAGTGTGATGTAAATAGGTAGTCTAATATCTAAATCAAATAAACTATCCCTATAGATTTTCCACCTAGGACTATAAATATCCTATTAATATGGTAGTCTTCATATGCATAACTCTCTTTTTTGCTATGTCTTATTGGGCTTATACCTCTCCTAATCCAACCCCTACCAGTGGATGTAATCAATCATCGAGTGCATGTAGTTACCTTATATCCTCTCCCATATATCTAAACCATCTTTCCTAGTCTAGGGTAGATGGAACCTTAGGATCATCTAGAGTGGTAGGGTTATATGGTGCTAGAACCCCATCCAAAATGTCATGGTGTGCAACCATAACTAGGGTTCCCCATGTAAACTCTTCTATCATCAGATCTATAAAACCAAAAAATAGATAGGCATTAGATCTCTCTCTCTCTCTCTCTCTCTCTCTCTCTCTCACACACACACACACACACACACACACACACACACACACACACACAGAGACACACACACAAACACACACACACACACACACACACACACATCAAAACATATATCTATCATAATCATAATGCAACTAGTTTTATATATCAAAAAATTAAAGCAAATTTAACACATTTCTCACTAGTGTTGGTGTCACCAATCATGGTCTCCTCATCTTTTCACCTATCGAGAACCTCTTATGTTGGATAAATCTACACCAATGTGAATCTATGAGTCACCACCCAATCCAATTTTAATCCTCTCCTTAGTGGCATCTCTATAGAAAAACTATGTCCTATAGTTATTTTTAGATCCCCTTGCATAATAGCTAGTGTCTATGCCTCCTCACATCGATGGTGCCTCTATCTTTGATGAGGTCATGGTGGATGTTATTACCTCTACCATAGTGCCTAATGTGATCCTACATCCACATCTATTATATCCCATCCTCTTATCCCTAATACCTTATATTATCATGATCAACCAACCCATGGTCTATCATGCCAAGCCCTGATCACTAATATCTCCATAAGTACCCCATTGCCTTTTTTCCCTCTTGACTCTCTAGCATGTCATGAACAATAATAATGGACTACTATAGGAACTAATAAATGGGATAGTCCCAATTGTATTGGTGTGTGATCCATTATATGAAGCTCCACTAATTAAGTATAGTGTCCCATGATACACACATGTGCCAAACCTATAGTAATGGTAGCCGAACTAGGCCATATGACAGATGTGTGAGTTTAAGGATACCATATTATCTACCCTTATATGATAGTATACAAGGCTGGAAAATGGGGAATGGCCCACACTACATGGTTTTACCTCCATCATAAGACCTGAATCAACCTATCATCAACTTCATGGGTTAACCCAATCAACTAATACATAGGGAACCTCTCATATATCTACACATTAAGCAAAATCACTGGTCCCATCATTTATGCCCTCTAGATAACATCCCATACATATCATTCATGAGCTATACCTAGACGATATAACCAAAATAATAGATCAAATCTTGATCCAATATATATTATCATAAGGTTATCACATATAATGGTACCTTATTGTCTAACTTGTGACACAATACTTGTACTATCATAAGTCTTATCATTGCCTTCTAGATGTCCAAAATGGATACCAAATATACACTAAATAATTTCACCCTCAACATAGATTAGATATGATTTGATCCTATATCCCATTGATCTAAGGATCTTATGTCATCCACAAACTATGTTTTATTAGTGATCAATAGTGTCCTATCTACTAGAATTCTAATCAATGCATAGATATCTTCTAAAATAATCACCACCTCAATGGTGTCCTCCTCCACCTCCAATATAAAAGTTTTGGTCAATCATTCCCATGATCCTAGGAACATGACAATGAGATCAACACATAGTGGTAGTCATCTCATCTTCATGATGCTTGCAAAGCCCAAAGTAACTAATCAAACTCTATCCACGTCAGATAAATGCTTCAATAGATCTAGTAGCCATAGTGCATCCAATAGGTGCCAAAATATCTACTGTCTTTGTAAAATATCAAACAACATAGGATGTATTAGATATCGATGTCATAAATAATTAAAATACATTCTAAAAAAAATCAAATTAATTAATTCATCATCTTGTTTTATTTATTTTCTATTTTTATTATTTTTCTACACAATCGACCCATTTGATATTAAAACAACCCTATTATATTTTTTTCTACTACATTTACCCACTGGTACATAATAATCCCTTTTTATTTTAGACTATATTAGCCTATTTGATACTAAATCAGCCCTTTCCTAGCTCTAGCATACTACATCATCCTTTTAGTACATAGTCAGCCCCCTTAACAAATTATGTCAACCATATATTACTAATTGCATCGACCAAAAGGTATTATTTTTCATCCATATTCATTTTCCAAAATATGTTAGCCTCCTACTATATATTAATCCACCTTAAACAATACTATGTTGGCTCACTACTATACAGTTGGCCCCTTATTTTCCTCTATCCTTATGAACTAAGTCAACTAGGTCAAATTTGTTTGTTTATCTATGGTGAATTTTTAACTATTTACCATAAATGTCTTAGGAATTTATTGGTCTGATATTTTCCTACCTAGTACCTCATTCTACCCCTAGTCCACCTAAAAATTTCCTAGGGTCAATTTTAGTATCTAGAATTTGCCTACTTGTCAATTTTATATATTTAGTATTGACTAAATTTGACCCTACAGGTCAAATTAGGAACCATATAGGTAAAAAATTATTATTTATATGTTTTAAGAGTCTATTATTATGTCATAAGGTTTATTATAGGTTTATTGATGTCATTTGATTCTATATTAGCCTTGGTCTTAGTCATATTATTCCTTATGTCTTTTAGAGTCATATTAGGGGTCATAAATGAAAGTGGCATGATTTCCAAGGTGTAAAAGTGTCCTAATTTACATTCAAATGTCCAATAAGTCACATTACATATTATTAATGTTAGTCCCATATGAATCTTGTAGGTTATCTAATTGAAGATCAATAAACCAATTAAAAAGAGAAGAGTTTGGTACCTGTACAACCCATGAGGTAAGGTGACATGTGGGAGAAGGAAATGAATAATTATTCATCTTCATAAAAATAATTTCCATGCTTTAAATTCTCTAAAAGTGCCAAATTTGAGATAAAACCATTCTACTCCTTTTCCTTTTTAGACACACAGAAGTGATCAACAAGTTTATGCTTAGTATGGATAGTTGGAGAAGTTTCATGTCAAATTCCTTTGGGAGGTGAAATTAAAATCATATATATATATATATATGATTTTAATTTCACCTCCCAAAGTAATTTGACATGAAACTTCTCCAACTATCCATACTAAGCATAAACTTGTTGATCACTTCTGTGTGTCTAAAAAGGCAAAGATATATATATATATATATATATATATATATATGATTTTAATTTCACCTCCCAAAGGAATTTGACATGAAACTTCTCCAACTATCCATACTAAGCATAAACTTGTTGATCACTTCTGTGTGTCTAAAAAGGCAAAGATATATATATATATATATATATATATATATATATATGATTTTAATTTCACCTCCCAAAGGAATTTGACATGAAACTTCTCCAACTATCCATACTAAGCATAAACTTGTTGATCACTTCTGTGTGTCTAAAAAGGCAAAGAAGGAGTAGAATGGTTTTATCTCAAATTTGGCACTTTTAGAGAATTTAAAGCATGGAAATTATTTTTATGAAGATGAATAATTATTCATTTCCTTAATTAACAATAGTTCAAATATTTATCAATAATGCTTTATGAACCATCTCTAACAAGTTGACTATGTTTTTCTGCTCATTGTTTCATGTACCCTATAGGTTTTACTCTTGTTTAGATGATTTCATACAATCCAAATGTTAGGATTGACTCCATATGACATATAAATATTCAACTCATGTTTTCCATGATTGGTTTAGTTTTTTAAAGTGTTTTGATAAGCCAAGTAGCTCAGGTTGCAAGTGAAGACACTTTTCTGTGTAACAGGTAGGTTTCCACCTTCTTCAAGATCCTCATACTTTATCAATGATTCTAGGGGTATAATATGTTCATCATGATGTTTATAATGTCATATATATCCCATTTACCTTCTAATAGATTTATCTAATCAATACTCCATGAATATGTAGTCACAAGAATCATGCAGTCAATTTACTTTCTAATTATCATGCGTAAGTGCCATGGGGAATGAATATCATATTCAAATGAAGTTTCCTTAAATTTATCTAAGTATTCATAGGTTTTAAGGGATACATTTGAACATTTTATGGAGATATAATTAACTTTTAAGGTTAATACACCATGTGTATGATTCATAATTCTACTCACTACTTACAATCAACTTCATATACACGTACAGGTGCCCTCTTAGAAACCAATCATGTTAAAAAGGATTATCTAGGATAGGAAAGGTTTTTTATAGAGTAAAAAACCTATTTATAACTTTTGGAAAATATAAAAACTCATTTTAACCTAATAAACCATGTCTACTGCCTAAACTCATACTTATTACCTGTGTATGAGAATAACCACATACATGTGGCTTAACAGAGAATCAAGGGTATCATGAAAAGTGTTGGATCATGAGATGAAACATTTTTTAAAGTCTTAATATATTTTATAAATCATAAAAAACATATTTAAAGTGTTAAAACCTTGATCAAGCATAAGATGACTGAATTTAGGGAGATTATCCCTAAAAGGCAAAATTAGAAGTCTAGCCCATTTTGTAGATATCTTGTAATAGGGTCAAAAATAGTTTTGAGTCATAATAATGGCCATATATTATATAATATATCAAGGATAATATATATGAAAAATATTATGTCAATAGGATTGATGGAGCTTGATTTTTGGGGGCCTTAGAGATGTTTTTTAAAACACTAAAACCCTGCATTCACATCTACAAAATTTGAGTTTTGAGAACCATTGACGCCCAAGGTTCAAAATGGAACATAATATAATGTTTGAAATCGAACTATTTATTTAATGGTGTACCAATTATCATGAAGATCATTAGGATAATGTTTATGTATAGTTTTTCAATCCTCATGAACACCTAAAGGTGTCCCTTCATAAGAAGACGCTCAACTATAGCTAAGTAGGCATATAGTAAGACAAATATGGTGTATAGATGATGGTCAATAGGAATATATTCATGGAAAATCATTATATATGGTTAAGAGAACACTAATGATATAAATATCATCTAAATAAGATAATATATTGTATTTTGTTCCCCATGCACACCTACAAGTGTGCCTAATTCTAAAATTGCTCACCTACAATAGACTGTCAACCCATACACCATCTATAGTAGGAGTGTGACCATGAAAATAAAAATTTTATTTTATGAAATTTTAATATAGATTATAAATAATATTCTAAAATAAAATTTGTCACAATTTTCAAGAGGTAATGCTTACTTACAATCCTTTTCTTTCAAGGAGGTCAACCACTATTTACTGTTACAGGTAGTGAGCAAGAAGTAGTACCTTCAGTGGTGATAGTGCATAAAAAAGGTGAAAAAATGGGTCAAAACAATTATAAATGACCCTAAGGGACTCAAGGAATCTCATATATATTTTTTCAAATCCCAATTAGGGAAGAGTACCTATAGGTGTAATACAACAAGAAACATAGTCAAATACCTTGACCAGTTAGATCAAGTGCATGATTAAAAGGTTTTAGCAAGAGTTGAAATGAAAAATTAATTTTAATGGGTTGGTAAAATTAATTTACATCTAAATAACCCAATTAAAAGAATAAAATCATAAAATACCCTTTTCAAAATCAATACACAGTCAGTTTATGACTATCATATACACAGTCTACCTTTTACACAGTCTATCTTAGAATTTGATGGAGTTTAGGGGTCAAATTAATATAAAAATGGCTGAAATATTATATGGATAATATTTAAAACCTGGATAATCGTCTCTAATATTCACCATTATCTTATAAAATAAGGGAGTGCCCTCTATTTTGTCTTAGGAAAAGGGCACTCCCTTCATGCATAAACCCTATAGTCTTGGGAAATGAGGATGAAAGAGTGAACTAGAAGTTATTTATACCTTTATATTATGTTTTTAGAGTTGATTCAAACCTAATAAAACATTATAAACATCTAAAAAATGGGATAAGCCTTATAAGGAGGTCAAAACCATCAAAAGTACAATAGGCTTTTAAGGCATAGTTATGCCTATAATCCAAATAAGAGGTCACTTTAAATTATATATATTATTGAGCCTTATAACTGATTGGAACATGTTTTTAGGATTAATTTATAAATTTTCAAGATATTTTTATGTATACAAAACACAAAGAAGGCCAATTTTTACTCAAGGACAACATTAGACCTATGCAAAGTGGAGAATCAAGCTCGATAGAGCAACTTTGGAAGTTCACATCTCATTGGAGGTTGTGAATGGGGATATAAGGAGTTTGGGGAAGTTTATTAAGGTATTAAAATATTATCTAGTGAAATTTTTTGGTAGTTACAATGTCAAATCTGCATGAATAAAGCTTAAGAGGGTAAAACAAGCCAAACTCTTGCTAAACCCTTGGAAGGACCCGATTGGGAAAATAGGGAAAGATATGAATTAATATGGACAAAAATGTCTTTGGAAATGATTAGATAATATAGAGGACTCTATAAATACAAATTAAATCCACTTGAGGTGTTTCATACCTATATGGATAGGGTACAAAATTGCTCTTTTTGACTATTTTGTGCATTGTGTAGTGTCTAGGAGGTTTCAAGAGATGAGGTCAACTTTGAAAGGAATATTATGGCTTAATATAAGTCTCCATGTACATTTAATGCTTTATAAAAAATATTAAGTGTTTATACAATATCTCTGAGCTTAGTTAGTTAGAACTGACATAGTGAACATGGTGGTGAGAAGTGTGAAAACTTCAAGTGAAAGTGATTTTAAGGTGTTATTGATACCTATAAGGCCATGTACCATATTTAAAATTATCATATAGTCCCTTTTACTAATTTTCATGTAAAAATTATGCCTCTTTAGAAGTTAAGTGTGCAAGGTGTGGGAAAGATGAGTTTCTTTTATTATGGGTAGTGATGGCTCACTTCTAGAAGTTTATAGATGACTAAGAATGCAACTAATGCATGGAAGATAATGTATGAAATACTTCAATCTAAGTATAATCATTAGAATTTTCCATAATTAGTTTTGGGATGTTAAAATAGGGATAAACCATGAAGGTAGTTTTATGAGCTAGCAAAGGGAATTTCATACCACATTTCAAGAGTTTCATGCCTTAGATTGGCACTTATGCTTCCTAACATTGAATTATTAGTTTCACACTCTCTTCCCATGCACATGTAACTCCTTCTCTTAGCATGAAAAGTGTCTTGTGACCATTGGACTTATTTCTTCTCTTCTCTCTCTTAAGTTTTATAAGAACTATCCATTTTGGCTATTGTAAACATGCTCCACTTGAGTATGGTGAAGCCCTACTCATTTTAAAACCATGGATAAATAAAGACTACTAAGTTTGACCTCTTATATTACTATTCATAATTTTTTCACTTGGATGATTAATCTTTCTTAGTGATGACTATTGTTTCCTTAGAATTTTTTCTCATTCTCTCACCTATTTGAAATTGGAAAGCTTCTTCTTGTGAGTCATGTGAAGTGTTCAATTTATGTGTCAAGATTGAGTGAGTTAGTACATTCAAATAGTGCCATTCTAGGCCTCTTATTTAGTCCTCCTAGCCTAAAATTCCATTGCAACCTCATTATGAAATACTGATGTGAGAAGAATCAGATTAAATAAGTGTATGTTTAGTTAGTCTCATGGTCTCATGTGTAACATGTAGTTGGTTGGTATTCATTAATAAATTTGGTGTATCATCTCCTTCAATATTGTTTAATTTTAGTTTTCTCTCTCATTTATCTCACAAGCATATGTGTAGTACTAATCTACAAGTGGTACTTCAAAGGAACTAGCCCTATCTAGAGATTCACCTCATTCTTAGGCTACCCACAACCTAGAGGTGTTTTAATTCTATCACTTGGATGAGGAGATCTAAGACATCTCCTCAAAGGTTGAAAATCCAAGTGAAAAATAGTTTTTGGCATGCATAGTGGAACTCATTGTCGAAGAAGTTAAAATATTTTTGGAGTTTTTTCAACACATCAGCATTTAGAGGCATCTTTCTAAGCATCAATGGTGACTCCAAAGTTACATTAGTTGGTCAAGCAGCCTAGGTTTTCCTTTTGAAGATTTTTAGTAATTTATTCTTTGTGTTCTTGCTTCCCAATGAATTTCTATGGATAATTTTAGTGTTGAGTATTATTTTACACAAATTATTGAGGTATTTCAAGCTTATGGCATTCTTGATCAACCTTTGTATGATTCCTATCAACCTTTGTATGATCTTTACAAGCCTTGTCATGATCCTTACAAGCTCCAATATGACCCTTATCAACCTTGTCATAAGATTTATTATTCATATAACCATCTTTATCAATACATTGCTCCTAATCAACCTAGTAACTTCTCAAATCAGTCTATTTCCACTTTCAAGCAAAATCTCTTAGGCTATGAGAGGTACACGATAGATCTTGACACACAAAGGTACCATGGTCTAGATATTCCTAATAATTTCATTCATAAGGTGAGAGATGCATTAGTTTTGGTTAAAAGAGTGGGAACCTATTGAGGGATCAAATTGGCAAAGACTCACAAGTGAAATTCTAGATGTAGGTGGCTTGATTGCATCCTTGAAGATAAGATAAGATTTTATGAGGAACAACCTCACCAAGTCTATCAGCCCTCATATCTACCTCCCCAAGAGTACGACTAGTCCTACTTGACCCCTAATCATGATCGTAATCAAGCTTATAAAATTCATATTTTTCTCAATCAATTAGAAGAGAGATTTGGGAAGACAAACCTTATTTTTGAAGTAAATCTTGATAGGCATATTGATTTAGCCAATAGGTATATGAATCAATACATCTTAGTATCAAAGGAAGTGGGATCTAATCTCTCATTTTCCTCTCCCATTACATCCCCACCTCAAGAAGAGACTCCTAGATATGAAATCCTAAGTTCGAGATAAGGTGGAGAATCCAAGCCTAATGAGATCCCAAGTTTCTTGAGCACTTCATCCACTCTTCAAATTATATCACCATCTCAAGAAGAGAATCTTAATCCTAACATCCTAATATATAATAAGATATTGGAATCATGGGGAAAGAGAGAGGATAGAAACCTTGATAAGGAGTTTGAAGTTGAGAAAGAGATTGATCCTATGCAAGTCCTTCCCACCCTTCCTCAAGAGACCTCTTGTGTTCCATATAATCCCTCTTGTAATCCTCATCCTCATTAATATGCCAATAAAATTCAAGAGATAATTTTAAAAGAGAACCTAGCCATTTAGATTTAGGAGTTAGAGTTGAGAATCAAATTGTTGAGTCAAGGTGTGATGGAAGGTTTAGAGCCAAAAGAAGATACTATGCCTTAACACACCCCATATAACCTTCCTCAAGAGAGTGTTAAATTTAGATCAGATTTAAATGAAGTGATTGTCAAGTTGAAAGAAGATAACCAAGATATTTTATCCCAAGGTCTACCTCCCCTTCCTTAAGAACTCCTAAAATGATCCCTTATAATTCATCCTCAACCTGATTCTAAATCTTATGTTCTACCTCCACCAATTAGTTCATCTTGTCCTTACCTCATCACCCTTTGAATTGATGATACTATTACATGTGAACCTAAATAGGATAATTTGGTTGAGGAAAACTTAAAAAGCTTTCTTGAAGAAAGTGTAGCTCCTTGGTAGCCTCATTGGGCTAAGTCACCTAATTTTAAGATGCCTATTCTTGGCATCACCAATAAGGAGAAGGAGATTAAATATATTTCAAACTTTAAAAAGAAAAGTTAGGTAATTATAGATAAGATACAAATTTATATCCCTCAATAGGTCCTAAATGTTGAGGAAGAGGTGAGTCCTTGTGTTGAGTCTTCTTATTATGTTGATAATGAGGAATGTCTTTCTTGTGTTAAAGAATAAATCTTGGATGATGTCATTTTGGATTCTAAAGAAGAGGATGAAGGAGCTTCTATTATTTTTCCCCTTCATGATGTTTATAAAAAAGAATATAGGGACTTATGGTATAAATTTTAAAACATTTGTAATGAGTTTGAATCTCTCAAGGAGTTTACAACTTTCATAGAGTTGATTGAAAGTGATGGTAAGCAAGATGACATTTTTAAAAATCTCATGGATGAGTCAAATCAAGGTTCACCTCAAAATTTGAAGGTCAAAACAAGATTCTATTAACCTAAATATTCTAAGGAATAAGAAATTATTCCTCTTTAAACCATTCCTACAAATAAGATTCAATTTGGTCATGAGATGAAGAGTAGGAATCAATATGAGGTATGTGTACAAGGCCAAGAGGAATATTTTTACATTGGATACCTATTTGAAGATGGTATACATGAGATCATATCAAGTGAAGTGACAAGAAATAGGTATAATCTATCAAGTATCCAATCCAAAGAGCAACATGCTTGGCACTATGATTCATCTCATGAAGAAGGAGATACAACAAACATTCCTTTTGATCATGGAAAGGGAGCTATTCTTAATTTTTAGTTGTACATAGTGGTTTCATTTTCAATTTGCCTAAGTGATTTGATCACATGTGTGTGTGTGTGTGTGTGTGTGTGTGTCTTTTTATCTTGTTTTCTTTGTTTGTTTATGTCCTTTATTTTATGTGGTTGAGGTAGTCAATTGGTCTTGTCTTGATCAAACCTTGTTACCAATGGTCAAAGTCCTCTTGTTGTGTTTCAGAATTTAGATGTATCCCTAAGCCTAATGGACTGATAAGGCTATTGATCCTTAGCATATAATTCATGCTACCCCTATGAGTCATAAATTTTTTGACCAAATTTGACCCTATAGGTCAAATTGGGACCTCTATATGTAAAAACTTGTTTTTTAGATTTTTAGGGGTCTAATATTATGTGATAGGGTTTATTATAGGTTTTTTGATGTCATTTAATGATATATTAGCCTTAATTTTAGTCATATTAATTGTTATGTATTTTAGAGTCATTTTAGGGGTCATAAATGTAAGTGGCATGGTTTTCAAGGTGTCCAAGTGTTCTAAGTTCTTTTAAAATGTATAATAAGTTAGATTCCTTATTAGGAATGTTAGTCCCATATGAATATTACAAGTTATCTAACTGAAAATCAAGAAACCAACTAAAAAGAGAAGAGTTTGGCACTTGTATAGCACATGAGGGAAGATAACACCTAAGAGAAGGTAATTTAATGACTTGTCATCTTAATTATACTTAATTCCACACTTGAAATTATCTATAAGTTCCAAATTTTAGCTAAAACATTTTTTCTCCTTCTTTTCCCTTTTAGATACATATAAGTGGTTAGTAGGTTTATGCTTGGTATGGATAGTTGGAGAAGTTTTAGGTAAAATTTCTTTGGGAGGTGAAATTTTACTCATATATATATATATATATATATATATATATATATATATATACATATATATATATATATATATATATATATACATATATATATATATATATATATACATATATATATATATACATATACATATATATATATACATATATATATACATATATATATATATATATACATATATATATATACATACATATATATATATACATACATATATATATATACATACATATATATATATATATATATATATATATATATATATATACATATATATATATATATATATATCCATTTAAATAAAATTGTTTAGAATATTGGTAAACCATGATTTATGAACCATTCTCTAACAAGTTGACTATGTTTTTTTGCTCATTGTTTCCTGCACCCTATAGGTTTTGCTCTTGTTTAGATTAATTTTTAAAATATAGCTATTGTTATTGACTATATAAGATATATAAATCTTTAAATAATGTTATCCATTCCTATTTTAGTGTTTCAAAGTGTTTAGATAAGCCAATTAGCTTAAGTTTAAAGTGAAGACACTTTTGTATGTAATATGTAGGTTTCAACCTTTTTCAAGATCCTCATGATTTGGAAGTGATTCTAGGGGGGTAATAAGTTCATAATAATGTTTATAAATTAATATTTATCCCATTTAACTTCCAATATATTTCTCCAATCAATAATCTAGGAAGATGTAGTCATAAGAGTCATGCAGTCAGTTTACTCTCTAACTATCATTCATAAGTGCCATGGGGAAAGAATATTGCATTGAAATGAAGATTCCTTAAATTTTTATAGGTATCAATAGTTTTTAATGGATACATTTTAAAATTTAAGGGAGAAAAAATTAATATTTAAGTTTCATACACCATGTGTATGTTTCATAATTTTACTCACTACCTGCAAACAAATTAAAATTACACCTACAAGTGCCCTCTTAGAAATAAATCATGTTGAAAAGGAGTGTATGAATTTGGAAAGGTGTTTGATAGATTAAAAAAAACCTATTTGGAAATTTTTGAAAATCTCAAAACTCATTTGAACCTCATAAACCATGTTCACTACCTAAACTCATACTTACTACCTATGTATGAGAACAACCACCTATAGGTGGCTTAACAGAGAATAAAAGGTGTCATGAGAAGTGTTGGATCATGAGATGAAACATTTATTAAAGTATTAATATGTTGGATAGATCATAAAATACCTATGTGAAGTTTTAGGATGATTAATGGGAGTGAAAACCTTGATCAAGCATAAGATGACTAAATTTAGGGATATTATCCCTAAAAAGTGAAAATAGAGGTCTAACCTATTTTGTAGATATCATATAATAGGTTCAAAAAGAGTTTAAAGGCATAATAATGGCTATATATTATAGCATATATCAAGGATAAGATATAATATGCATAAGATGAGGTCAAGAGGATTTATGGAGCTTGATTGTTGGGGGCCTCAAAGATGACTTTTAAAGCACTAAAACCCTAAATTCACATCTATAGGATTTGAGTTTTGAGTGACCATTCACACCCAAGGTTGTAAATGGAACATACTCTCATGTTTGAAATAGAAATATTTATTGAATTATTTACTAATTATAATTAATATCATTAGGATAATATTGATGTATAGTGTTTCAAGCCTCCTGAACACCTATAGGTACCCCTTCATAAGAAGATGCTCACCTACAATTGAATAGGTAGATAGTAAGAAAAAAAATGGTTTCTATTAATGTATTCATGGTAGATGGTTTTATATGGTTAAGATAAAATTAATTATATATATAATCTAATGAGGATGATATATTGTATTTTGTTCCCCATGCACATTTATAGGTGTGCCTAATTCTAAAATTGCTCACCTACAATAGATTGTCAAACCATACACCATCTATAGTCAGAGTGTGACCATGAAAATGTAAATTATGGTTGATGAAATTTGAATCCAAATTATTAGGAATATTATCAAAGGATATGTTTTATAATTTTTAAGAGGTAATGCTTTCTTGCAATCATTTTGCTTTAAGGAAGTCAACCACTATTGACTGTTATAGGTAGTGAGCAGGTAGTAGTGCCTTTAGTGGTGATAGTGCATAAGCAAGTGAAAAAATGGTTCCCAAAACTTAAATGTGACCTTAAGGGCTTCAAGTAATCTCATATAATGTTTTTCAAATCCCAAATAGGCAAGAGCACCTATATGTGTAGTACAAAAAGAAACACAGTCAAATACCTTAACTAGTCAGACATGGTACATGACTGAAGGATTTTAGTAATATTTTAAATGAGAAAGTAATTTTAATGGGTTTATAAAATTAATTGACATATCATGAACCCAATTCAAGGAAGAAGATCATAAAATACCCTTTAATACATAGTTAGTCTATGACTGTCATATACACAGTCTACCTTTTGCATAATCTATCTTAGAATTGAGGGAGTTTGGTGGTCAAATGACCAAACCAAAGGATGAAATATTTTATGTATAATATTTAACACTTTTATAATCCTCTCCAAAAATTTTCATTATATAATAAAATAGGGGAGTGCCCTCTATTTTGTCTCAGACAAAGGGCACTTCCCTTGTGTATAAACCCTATGGTCTTGGGAAATGAGGATGAAAGGGTGAACCAAAAGTTGGTTTTACATTGATAATGTGTTTTTATATTGGATTAACACATAATAAAACAAACATATAAATGATGGGAGAAGCCTTATAGGGAGGTCTAAACCATCAAAAGTATAGACAAGATTCAGAGGCATGGTTATGCCTATAATCTAAATAAGAGGTCACTTTCACTTATAGCTCTTAGTTAGCCTTATAAATAATTATAAAATGTTTTTATGATTAATTTAGACAGTTTTAATCTCTTTATATGAATAAAAAACACAAAGAATGCCATTTTTGACTCAAGGACAACATTAGACCTATGCAAAGTGGAGAATCAAACTCGATATAACAACTTGGGAAGTTCACATCTCCTTGGTGGTTTTGCATGGGGATATAAAGAGTTTGGAGAAGTTGATGAAGGCATTTATATATTCTCTAGTGAAATTTTTTAGGGTTTCCAACATCAAATCTGTATGAACAAAGCTTAAGAGGGTAAAACAGGTCTAAACCCTTGTTAAACTCTTGGAAGGACCTAATTGGGAAAAAAAGGAAATATATGCATTAAAATGGACCAAAATGGCTTGTTAAATTCTTGGATCATATATATGACTCTATAAATACCATTTCCATCAACTCTAGGTGTTTCATACATGTATGACTAGGGTACAAAATTTCTCTTTTTGACTATTTTATGTGTTGTGCATGTTCTAAGAGGTTTCACAAGATGAGATAAAATTTTGAAGGAATATTAGGGATTAATATAAATCTCCATTTCCATTTAATAATTTATAAAAAATATTAAGTGTTCCTAAAATATCTGTCATCTTAGCTAGTCAAAACTAGCATAGTGAACATGGTGGTAAGAAGTGTGAAAACTTCAAGTGGAAGTGATTTTAAGGTGTTACTGATACTTATAAGGACATATAGGGTATTTAAAAGTTACATACACTATATTTTATGAATTTTAATGAAAAACTTATGCCTTTTTGTAATCCAAGTGTGCAAGGTGTGGGAAAGAGGATTTTCTTTTACTATAAGCAATGATGGCTCACTTCCTAGAAGTTTCCAAATGATTACGAATGAAACCAATGCATGGAGAATCATGTATTAAAACCTTAACTATTATTAAAATCATTATAATTAGGTTTTGGATGTTCAAATAGGGCTACATCATGAAGGCAATTTTCTAACCTAGTAAAGGTAATTTCATGCCACATTTTAAGAGTTTCATGCCTTAGATTGACATTTATGCTTCTTAAATTTTCATGATTAGTTTCAAACTTATTCCCATGAACATTTAACTCCTTATATAAACATTACAAGTGTCCTTGTGACCTTTGGAATTCTTTATTCTCTTCTCTCTCTCAAGTTTTATAAGAACTAGCTATTTTGGCTATTGTAAACATGCTCCACCTGAGTATGGTGAGGCCATGATCATTTGCATACCATATATCAATAAAGACTATTTATTTTTACATCTTATATGAATTTTAATAGTTTTTTCACTTGGATGATTAATCTTATTTAGTGAGTACCATTATTTCTTTAGAATTTTTATCTCATTCTCTCACCTATTTGTAGTTGAAAATATTCTTCTTTTAAGTCATGTGAAGTTTTCTATTGATGTGTCAAGGTTGACTGAGTTAGTATATTAAAATTATTCCATTATAGTAATATTTTTTAGTCCTCATATCCTAAACATTCATCACAACTTCATAATGAAATACTGATGTAAGAAGATTCAAATTAGAGAAGTGTATGTTTAGTTAGTCTCATGGTCTCATGTGTAACATGTAACTGGTTGGTAGCCATCAATAAATTTGGTGTATCAACTCTTTTAGGATAGTTTAATTTTAGTTTTCTCTCCATTTTATCTCACAAGCATAGGTGTAGTAGTTATATATAAGTGGTACATCAAGGGAGCTAGCCCTATCTACAGATTTACCTCATTCTTAGGTTACCCATAGCCTAGAGGTGTTTCAATTTTACCACTTGGATGAGGAGAGTAGGACATCTCCTTAAAGGGTGAAAATATAAGTGATATAATTTAGATAAATTTTAAATAAAAGTACTAAAAAATATATAAGTTCATGTTTCTTTACTTGTGTTACACTCATTATGGCTGCTAAGTATCCTACACATCGTACCTATCATCTCTTTACCATGGTCACTCTCTAGGCTCAAATTTGGTCTCTTAAATCACTATTTTATCATAATAGTAAAATAATAAATGAATTTGTTTTCACCCTATTTATATTTATTATTCAAATTTTTACCTATCAAATATCTATAACCTAATTCCATTTTTAAATCATATCTTTGTTTCTAATAGCTCTTATTTTAATCATACGGTGTTCTATAATCCTGAAATTATAGAAAATATTTTCATATATTAAATTTTTTTTTGCAAAAAAAGTTATTTTCACTCTTTTTTGCTAATTTTTATAGGTTTACCTAATATTCCCTACCTTAGACACCTTCATGTTTCTTTCACTTTATTTCTTATCTACATCACTAAGTTAAGTAAACGTATGTGTATTTCAATTTTTTCATTTCATTTATCTTATTTACTTCTTACTACACTTTATTTATCTTTAGCATTATGTCTTTCTATGTTCTTTTCTTGAAGCATCATACCATGTTACGCATTCATGACACGTGATGAGATTTGAGTGGGACATATGTATACACATAATATTTTAAAAATTTATCAATTATGGATGTTTTCTCTCTTGTAAGAAACAATCAAGTCTCAATCTCTCTAAGTGCATGCCTTAAAATGTGCATTAGGAAAGGGGTGTGTAGGTCATTAGTGCTTCACATGATTATTGTCCCCTATACTACCACTTATTATCTACATAACCTTATCTTACAAAATTACCTAAGCCTTGCCTCCTCTCTTTCACACTCCTCAAATTAATTCACCACTTTACTTATCCCCTTTCTAAGCCTAAAATCATTTTTTTTACAACTATCATACATTATCAACTTGGGTCAACCTAGTATTCAATTTTTTAAAAGCACATAATGTATCTAGGTCAATTATAAATGACCTATACTTGAACCTAACTTATTTTATTCAAATAATGACATAGAGTCAAATTGGGATGATCATATCAGCTAAACTTTTAGAAAATTTTAGGGTTAGATTTAGTTATATATACACATTCATTTCATCATTTATTAGAAGATAAGAATAATAAGAATAGATTGTACATATGCTTATCTACCATTATACTCGAGGAGAATATCTTAGGCTTTTAATAATTTTTTTGGAGATACAGATCTTATCTTATGGGTTAGTCTTAAAAAATGCATAGAGAAGTTGTGTATCCTAGAGATGACTTATTCTTTTTATCCTTACATACCAAAATAACCTCTTACAAAACACCTTGGCCAAGGGAGATATTGAGGCTCAATGGGGGTGTCTTCAAAGGTAAGTATTCCTAACTTTGTTCCTCCTTTGTAAGAGTAGATATATTTGTATTTGTACTTCTCTTGCATGCATTGGGATTTAATATATATTGAATTCAGTATAGATCTTCTATGCATGTTTATTTTTTATGATTATTACCTCCAATTTATGCCACAAGCTTTGGTGAGAACTAGATTAGATTTTATTTTACTTGTCATTTACTTAGTAAATATGAAAACATAGGGTTATTGTATAATTTTTCTTGACTATATGATTTTGAACCCTATAAAGTGATGTTATTATGTTAATATATCCCTTGGTTAAGTATAAAAAATCGATCTTGATCATGACCACAAATATCTAATGTATAAATAATCAAAGTGTAAGTAGGATTTATATTATCTAACTAGGATTGATTAATAAGTAAGCTCTATTTTTTGGTAAATAGAAAAAACCCATAACAATCCTTTTTTTACTTATATACCAAAACTTATTTAAATTTTACATCAAAACCTTGTGACTGGTGACTAGTAGCTAATTCACAATTGAATGTAATTCTCTTGACCAAAATGGACAAGGAGATTCACCATGAACTTGTACCTTCTACTTCATTTAGATGTCAATATGAGGATATATACTTGATAGGATGATGTCACTGTATGTGCACACTCAATCTCTAATTTGACAATATACTAATTGTATGTAAGATGTTGAAGTTTAGTAAATGAAATGCTTAAAATAAAATATAAACAAAGTACTATGAAATAAATTATTAATCATTAGAATCTCCCTTAAACAAATCTAAGCAAGAATTTAAATCACACAATTCAAAATTAAATCAAATAATGTATAAATAAATCAAATAACATGCTTAGATATTAAATTAGGTTGGATTACAGTTGTAAGGATTCTAAAGGGGGCCCTTCCTCATTCCATATTTTAGATTTAATCCTTCCTCTCACAAAACTTAATTGAACTCAGAAATGATTGTTCATATTAATCAAAACTGTAGTAATGAATTGTTGTAGGAAGTTACAATAATTGTTGCTTGACAAAATGTACTTATGATAATCTCTAATCAACATCTCCTACTTCTCAACTCTGCTACTATATAATTATATACCATAGAGGAGATTATTTAATGCAAAACAATATAAACATTATATTCTAAAATACATTAGATTTAGGATAATCAAAATTGGTTTCTTTCACTAAAGTCATCATTCATGGGAATTCTACAATATTACTATAGGACAAACAAGGTTATTTTGTTCTTTAACCAATTCCTTATTGAGTTCCATGGAGGTTAGAGTCATTTCTATGAGTTTTTTGGAGGAGAATCAAATTTTTTTAATCCATGGTTTTGATTATTTAGTGGTTGTAGGATGGTCTATGTAGTGATATTCCTTTACTACATGAATTTTTTGTTACGTACCTATCTCTATAAAACATCCTTAAAACACATTATAAAAAAATCATCCTAAAATAATAGATAACCATCATATAATTAATTCCAATACATAATTTCATGTATTTAGAAGATTATAGAAACATAATGCTATATGACTTATGAAAATAGGAAACTGTATGGAAAAGTCTTCAAAAGCATGGTTAACAAGTAGGATGAGTACAATAAATGGGCATAAGAACAAAATATTTATGGGGATCATCACACCCCCCCCCCCCCACCCAACATAAGATCTTACTCAACCTTGAGTAGCATACTTTTTCATTCCTAATTCACAAAAAAACTCTAAAATCTATGGGATCTACAACACTCTTGGCAAGGTGAGTGTAAAATCCCTTAATTCAAATAGTTGCCAAATTTTAGCTTATATATCTTTATCCACAAGGTTTTTTTCCTACCAATATGGAATAGGATACCAAAATTGAGGGGGTTAAAATTTGAGGTTTAGCAATTGTGATCCTATGTCACCTACAAGAGGAATGTATTTTGTGATCCTATTAAATACTACATTTAAATTAAAAGGGGAATAGGGCTCCCTCTTTCTTAGTGCTAAGGTGAGCTCATTTCATCATTCAATGGATGATTCTCTTGTAGCAGGACCACTAGAAGTTCTCAATCCTAAATAAAAATCTTGGGATTCATCACATTTATTACCAAACTAGGCTCTAACTTCCATCTTCAACATGATATTATCCCATTTTGCTAAAACAACATCAAGTGTCATTGACTCACTCTTGATGAGCAGATGGATTTCATTATCCTTTTTCCTATATTTTTCTACTTTTCTTCCTCTTCTCTATTCAATCAACAAATATGATGAAAATGTATTTAATTGGACATCTCCAACATATAAATTGGGGTTCCACTCCCTATCATAAGGAATGACATAATTATGCAGGTAGAACTCACATAATTATGCTTATTCTTCTTATGAACTTTATTTATAGATAGAAAAGAAGGAAAGGGAATCAATAAATTCATGGGGCATATCAAAATAAATTCTCATAAATCTGAACTTGTGCCATTATTCTAGAAGATAAACTAAATAAACTTTTGTAAGAGGTTTATAATAAAGGAGTTCTTGGGTAAGACTAGCCATATCCTCAATTTTTTTTTCAGTTTGGTGATGCTCTCTTCCTTCAACTTATTCTCTTTTTTCAATTTCCCATTTTCTTTCCTTGGTTCCTTTAGAGATTTGGTTTGACTATCCATCCAATTCAATAATTTATAAGATATTATAAATGATGAGTGATACCTAACTTCTTGAGTGGATTTAGGTTCTTGCTGATTTACCTCTAAAAAAGGTTATGGAATGCTAGATGCAAGATGGTCTTTAGTAGAGGGCTAAAACTAATAAGCTACTGTATCAAGTGCATCTAGACCTCCACTAGATTGATCTTACATTTGCTTCCTTAGTTTCTCAAAAAAATTCAAGGCTTTCTCAAGAGTGGAAAATTCCATTTGTACCATAGGTTACTCCAATTATTTAGCTTCTTCCTACATGGGTTCCTCATGCAACTCTTCAAAACCCCACTCAAATTTTTTTACTTCTTCCTATATTAGTTCCTCATGTAATTATTCAAAACCATGCTCAACTTGTTCTACTTCTTCTTGATTGAATACTAGAGAACATTCTTCCCTATCTATTTTAGTCTCTAGAGATTCATCACTACTAACAGTCTATTAGTCTCTAGAGTCTTCATTTATTTAAATATTATAAGAAGGTTTATTTCTCATTTTTATTCTCAATCTATGAGATATACTAGGAGTAAGGGTTACCTTGGCCTTTTTTTGAGAAGGTGGAAGTTCATCCTTAGACTCATTTGAAGCAGGATGGAGAATGAGTTTCTTCCTTTTCCTTTTGGATTCCCTACCTATGGAAGTCCTTTCTTCAGTCTTTGTTATAGGTTCTTGTATGGTTACAGGAAGGTTTTCTACTGTAGGTTATTATGGATATGCAAGAAGGGATTCTTCTAATATTTTTTCTTCAACCTTAAATTCCTCTTCTATTTCATTTCCTTCTCTATCACATTCTATATTTCTTGGTACTTGGAGAAATTCTTCCCAATTAATGTTGGGTCTAGTTCTTTGCATATAGTCTTGAATAATCAACTAGATGAGACAGTGGTGGGAAAGAGATTTAGAATTACCTTTTTAAAATGCCTCTAACATTTTTGTGATCATGTAGAGCATAAATTTGGGAATGTTTATCTCTATACCATGCCATAAATAATTCAAGAACTTGAAGTGTAATCCATACAACATAGAATACCTCCCTTCACAAATGAAATATTTGGAGATAAACTCAATAGATTTAGACCATCTAACTGATAAAAATAACCTTAAAATTCCCTACTTTGAAGTTTATAAGCATTCATTTCCTCTGATGAATTTTTGTCTCTCAACCTCAACATCAAATTTGTCTTGCCATTCCTCACACATTCTTGGTAGTCTCATTACTCTACTAATGGTAGTTTCTATCAACTTTATTTCCATCCCCTTTATTATTGCCAAGCTATTATGAAATGTATCAGTAAATTATTCCACATCCTTCATCTAGGGCTTATATTTTCTAAAAATATTATGCCCATCCTATATTATAGAATAGGGCCAAATGTTTTATGCTATTAGTTAAAGGGTTGATATCCAACAGATCATGTTTCAACAAATCACATCCCATATTATGTGAGTTATAGGTCTAGGTGATTGCAACAAGGATTTTGGGCTATGGAAAAATTATTTGTGAATTTTTCTTTAGGAGGTGAAATAATCCATTTGAATTAATTAAAAATCTCCCCCTAACTTAGACTATCACTTGTCTCCAAGGGACAAAGCTGATTTGCAAAAAACACTCATGGTAAAAGTAAGGGGTGGCAATAATATTTATGTGAATGGTCACATCAATTAGTGAAGGAGATGGTAAGTGATCATGATAAGGAGATGATATGATGGTGAATTAATAACATTAAGTCTCATCATATTTAGAAATAATTAAAATGTATGATAGGAAATAAATATAGAATAATTACCATGCTACTTACAGAAATACATTTTCATAAATGTGCAAATGATGATTCAAAGTGGTGATCATGGTGTATGTTGTCATTTAAGTGGGATTAAATGCTTGATATAATATTTAATGTAGTAATAAATCTTGTAGAAAGATATGTTTCCTATAGTAGTAAGTTTATCCTATAGCATCAAGTTTTATCCTACAATAGAAAGTTTTATCCTATAGTAGCAAGGTTTTCATCATATAGTAAGAAGGAAAATGTATTTCTACTCTAAGGGAATGAATCTTCAAGAAAAAATAGATAAAAAAAAGTCCTATTGTTATAGTACCTTTTCTCTTTTTCTCTTTTTCATGTTTTTAATGAATGTTGATCAGCCAGTGACCTAATTTTCTGAGACAACATCCATCACCAATGCCTAAAGGTTTTTATTCCTGAATTTTTAGATTTTTTTATAGAATTTCTAGTCCAAACTCAACTAGAATCACAAAAATCCATAAGGTAGGATTTTATTCATCTTGAACTAATACATTGTGAATGACTTGTTTTGGATATAATAATCATTAATACTCTTATAAAATATTAGAAATAGGTTGATAGAAATATCGTTTGGCTATAGGAACAAGTTGATTTGATTCATGAATAAGAGATGGATGTTATTTTTAAAGAATTGGTGAGTGAGAGTTTATTTGAAAAATGGCTTCTTATATAGCTTGAGCTTATGGCCATTAACAAGTAGTTAAAACCAAATAGAGTCAATGGTCATGAGCTTTATAACTCTATTGTCAAAAACTTGTTTGATCTCATAAGGCCCAAGCCATATAGACTAAAGCTTTCCTTTATGATCCTTATATTTAGAGTCAATAAAGAGTGTTCAATCTCATGGTTAGAAATTATTAGTCTTGGTGTTCCTATCTACCATCCTACACATTGTCTTTGCACTATTTTAGTATGATGAAGTGTTTCCTTTCTTATTTCATCAAGTGCATTCAGCTACATGATCTTGTCTTGTTGAGCTTGGGAAATATCCAAGCCCAAATCAAGTGTTATCCTTAATGTATTATATTCAAACTCAATAGGTAGATTAGGCTTCTTACCATAAAATAGATCATATAGAGTGAGACTAGTTATGGTTTTCTAGGTGATTCTATAATCCAAATTGCTTCTAGGAGATGAGTTGACCAATATTTTCTAGATAGGTTGACAGTCTTAGTGAGGATATTTTCTATTTCTTGGTTTATCACTTTTACCTGACCATTTGATTGAGGATGATAGGGCATAGATTTATTGTGTTTGATTTAATATTCCTTGACCAAGGCAACTGTGAGGTCTGATGTGAATTATGGGCCTTGGTCTGTAATGATCTCTCTTAGAACTCCATAATAAGTGAAGATTTATTCATAGAGGAATTTATATACCTTTTCATCTTGGGCATGGGTTAATTCTTTGACCTCTACCCATTTTGTGATATAATCAATGCACACTAGTACGTATTCCTTATTGGATTTAGGATCAATGAGACCTACAAAATTTAGTTCCCATTTGTTAAAGGGTTTTAGAACTAGTTATGGTTGTAATGGAATTTTATCAAAGTGAATGGGTTTTCCCATACACTAGAATTGATCACATCTATGGGTATACATCATGGCATCCTTATGTAAAGAAAGCCAATAATATCTAGTAGTAAGTATTTTCATGGCAGTCTATTTGGTAGCCAAATGACCCCCATAGGGTTCATCAGGAAAGTTCTGAGAATGTCATAAGCTTCATCTTTTTAGATACATTTTCTCATAACCAAATCTAGTCTAGTGATAAAGAGATATCCTATAATCTAGGAATAATGTTTGCTCTTTTGGATCAAGTGTTATTTGTCCCTAGGTGAGAAATGTTGTAGTAGTGATGTTACAGCAAGATAGTTATCAATATATTCAAACCAAGGAGATTGAATTATTACTAAAAATAAATATGCATCAAGAAAATAGTCATCAACATTAAGATTGTCTTCATCATTTTGAAATTGAGATATAAAATTTGTTACTACATTATCCTTTCTTGGTCTATCCATAATGGTAATATCAAACTCCTAGAGGAAAAGAAACCAATGAATTATCCTACCTATTACAATAGGATTGTTCATTAAATACCTTATTACTACATGATCAATGTGGATGAATACTTGGTAACCTATAATGTAGTGTCAAAATTTATTGATGGTAAGAAATTCCTTCTTTGTTATAGTGTAGTTAAGTTTAGCCTTTTTAATATTCTTGTTGATAAAATAGATTGTATAACTCAAGGATTCATATTTTTGGCCAAGGACAACTATTAAAGTGGTGTTAGATACAACTATATGAATATGAAAAGGATTTTTCAAATCAAGCCCTCTCAAAATAGGATTTGTTTTATGAAAGATAGTTTGACAATCAATATTCAATGTAAATTTAACATCTTTAATAAGTAATCCAAATAATGGGGTGGAAATTTTACTAAAATATTTAATGAATCATCTGTAATAACCAACATATCCTAAAAGAATTATAACATCTTTCTATTTCTTTGGTGTGGATACATCCTTAATAATACTTATATTTATTGGGTCAACTTGAATTCTAGTAGGGGATATGTGATGTCCCAACACAATCCCTTCAGTCATAAGCATGTAACATTTTTCATTTCTCAAAGATGATTGGTGATCCTAAAAACATTGAAGAACTTTATCTAGGTTGGTCAATGTTTAGTTGAATGTCTACCCATAAACAATGAAATCATCCATGTAGATTTCAACACAATCATGGAAGAGATAAAAAAATATTCTCAACATAGCCCTTTGAAAAGTAGTTGAGGCATTGAAAAGACTAAATGGAAAGACAACATAGGTATAGGTTCCTTAATGGTAAGTAAAAGTGGTTTTGTCTTGGTCTTGTGGATCAATTTGTTTTTGATTATAACCACTATATCCATCTAAGAAGGAAAAGTAATTCTTCCCTACTAATGTATCTAACACCTGATCAATAAATAGAAGTGGAAAGTGATCCTTCTTGGTAGCAGTATTTAGCTCTTGGTAGTCAACATAAATATGTTATTTCCCCATTTTATTAGGGGTAATGACTAGGGGAGAGACCCATTGGCTATCCAAGATAATATGAACAAACCTTGCATCTAAGAGTTTTGAAATTTAGTTTTGACAATGTATTTGACTGCATGATTCATTCATCATTGGGGCTGGTGAATAGGTTTGCATTCTTATTTAATGTAAATGTGATGTATGCATAAATCTAGGGGTATTCCTCTCATATCATGGTAATCCTAGGAAAATGTTATTGTGTGCCTTCTCAACATTGTAATTAATTAAATTTCTTGCTAGGGTGTTAATGAAGTGTTGATGTTGAGAGGTTTATTTGTTAGAATGTCTACTTGTTTTATTAAATAAAGCATGGTCTCTATGTTGGTAGTTAAAGGAGCATAACTACATTGATGGGGAAGTAATTGATGGAATGTCTAAATGCCATTGATAGTTTTAAAAAAATCATTCTCAAAAAATGTATTCTAAAGAGGGCATGATTTACAATCTAACAGGTTGGTGGCTATAGGATCTTATTGATAGGTGTTTTTTAGGATACCAATAAGGGCAATGTCTTCTTCTTGGACCTATATAGCGAGACTTTGGTTAATCGTGCAAAGAGTTTTCAAGGAGATAGCTTCTTCAAAGTCAACAATCTAAGGGGTTGGTACATCATTTTAGAAAGACTAAGTTGGTGGACATAAAACCAATTTCTTGCTGTCATTTCCATTGGAAATTAGCATTTTTCTTGACCTATAGTCAATAAAAACATCGATAGTAACCAACCATGGGTGACCAAGGATGAGAGGATAACCCCCCAATTTTCTCTTTAGTTATAGGATAATAAATTCTACTAGATATTTCTAAGAATCCATAGTAATAATAAGTTCCTCAACAATCCCCTCAAGCTTAACAATTGATCTATCAACCATCTGGAGGATGGTGGGTGTTGGATAGAGAGTGGTAAGTTTTAGTTATTGCATGGTCTACATGGTCATCATGTTAATGTTCTCACCCAATTTAATTAAATTATTAGAGATGGGTTGGCCATATATGCTAACATTAACTAAAGGACTTCTCAAATCAAAATATTTTAGGGGAACTATATTTCCAAACATAATATCTACTAGTTGGCCAATGACTTGGACTATTTTAGGATTATTTTTTCTTCTCTTTTTTATCAAACATGGCTCTCTAATAGCTTTATTTTAGATAGGAACATCCTTTATTTCTTCAAAGAGTGGGATTTTTATGCACACATTCTTGATTTGTCCTAAAATATAAAATTTAGGCTTTGGTTTAGGACTTGATATGTTCAATCTCTTGAGAAAAGGAGGATTATCAGTTTCTTTTTGATTTTTGGATGAACCTGGCTTAGGATTGGCCATGGGTGGCTATGGATTTTTATGAAGTGGAGCTAGTTCAAATTTTTCTATGATTATGGGTGAGGTGGGTTGTGGAAGAATACAACCTAAGCAAAGTTGAACTTGATTAATATCTAAGGTGTATGTTAGAATTGCATGATTTTAGTGGATGGTATTGGTAGAATAGACTTATTGGTATGATTGGGGATGGACTAGGTGGGTAATTGAGTGGTTTAAATAGGCTACTAAGTGTTTGACATTATGCCCTATTGTTTTTGCAATTGTTACATTTTCTAGGTAAATCCTTAGTTTTCGTTAAGCCATAAAAAACACCTTATTCTCATCTTCTCCTATGGCATGAAGCTCCACTATTTCAAGATTATCCTTAGTTATGATGGATACTTGAGCTTTTATGAAATGGCATGTGTAATTTAGCTTCTTCTTTATACATTCATAGAAATGGGTGGCTAAGGCTTTCTTGGTTTCCTCTTGCTTCTTTCATGCTGAGTAGCTAAGTGACTAATGATGTCATATTTCATGTCCTAGATTAGCTTGCTAAATTCACTTTTAGATAGTCCTATAATAGATGTTGCAGGAAGGCTTATGCCCCTACTTTTTTTCATGATTTATCTAGAGTAGTTCATATATAAATTTGTTAATTCATCAAATAATAATGTATAAAAATCACCATTATACATTAGATATAGTGCCTCTAGACATTCATCTCTAATTCTTTTCAGGAATATCATCTTGATCGATTCCTCATCCATTATAGTTTGATTGGATTTTTGAAAGCTAAACAAAAATATTTCCATATATTCCTCAAATGATTTGTTATTAGCTTGTGTCATTTAGAAAATGCCATCTCTCCTATAGTTTCTACCCCTAAAATAGTCTTGGTATTTCATCATAAACTTTTCCTTCATTTCTTCTCAAGTAGAAATGGCATCCTTTCCAAGCCCCATGAACCATCTAATTGTTGTATCTTTGAGTGTTTCTAGAAATAGTTTGAGTTTTTGAGCATCTTGATTATAATCATAGCTATGGTATAAGATGTTGAACACAAAAATAAATGTATTTGGATCCTCAAATACTTTTCCAATAAAGGTAGTGAGGGTAGAGTGAGGGATATTATTTATGGGCACATTTCCATTAGGAGTAAAGATAGGAAATTCAAAATTAGTAGACTCATTGGTAGTTTTTTCTTTCTGGTGATCTTCTATGAATACGCTATGTTGGTAGATGGGAGGTTGTTGCTACCCAATGCTCAAAATTCCTATCAATTCTTTTATTTTCTGAGGTGTAAAAGATTGAGACTTTATTTTTTTCCTTAGGAATATATGGATTCTATACAATGGTGATGGTGTAGAGATTTCAAAATATTTTTCTAGTGTCTCGGTAAAGAGTCTCTCTAAATTGGAAAATTTTATTGGCCTGGTGTTTCTTTTAGAGGAAAGAATAACTTTGAATGCTTCCTTAACAATAAATTTGGGTGGTAGAGGGAAGAAAAATTTAGATTCTTGAGTATGAGGCGAAAAGGTGGGAATTATTAGAGGTGGTACATGTGGGTCTCTTCCATGGGTGTGCACCTCTTCAAGGTGTCCAACTTGTGCTACCAGTCCAACCAAAAACTTTTCCTTTTCTACCTCTTCTATTGAAAACTATGAGTGATCTTCAAGAATTGCTTAATGTTCCTTTGTTTTTGTAGGATTAATATACAATATTGAATCAAAATTCAATGAATAAAGTAAAAATCTTCCTATATAGTCCCATTTTCTTTGCATACATTAACCATTTTTGTTAAAAAATTTCCCACCATGCCTATACAAGGTTAGTAATATGGAGTTTTTTAAAATTTCCACTATCCTTCTTGCAAAAAAGAGGAAATTAAAACTATGAAATTAGGAAATATTTAATCTAAAGAATAATAATATTTGTAAATAAAAATAATAGGCATCTATAAATAATTGCTATCAAGACTGAAGATTATAAGTGTGTGACACCTTTCCCCAGTAATGGCGCCAAAAATGACTAGCCATTGATTCATAATTGGATATACTTATCTTGACCAAAATGGAAAATGAGAGTCACTATAGACCTATATCTTCTACTTCATTTAGATGTGAACTTGAGGATGTAGACTTGATAGAATGATGTCACTGTATGTGCACACTCAATCTCTAATTTGACATTCTACTAATTGTATCTAAGATGTTGAAGTGTAGTAAATGAAATAATTAAAATAAAACATAAACAAAGTACTATGAAATAAATGCCTATGCATTGGAATATTCCTTAAACAAATATAAGAAAGAATGTAAATCACACAATTTAGAATTAAATCTCACAATGCATAAAGAAATCAAATAACATGCTTAGATATTAAATTGGATTGGATTATTGTTGTAAGGCTTCCAAAGTGGGCCATTCTTCCTTCCATATTTTAGCTTCAATAATTCCTCTCACAATACTTAATTGAACTCAAAAATGTTTGTTCTTATTAATCAAAACTATAGTAATGAATTGTTGTAAGAAGTTACAATAATTGTTTCTTGACAAAATGTACTTATGATAATCTCTAATCAACATCTAATACTTCTCAACTCTATTGCTACATATTTATATACCGTAAAGGAGATTGTTTTATGCAAAATAATATACACATTATATTCTAAATTAAATTCAATTTAGGATAATTGAAATTGGTTCCTTTCACTAAAGTCATCATTCATGGGAGTTCTACAATATTATTATAGGACAAACAAGGTTATTTCATTATTTAATTTCTTCTTTATTGAGCTCCATGGATGTTAGATTCATTTCTATGAGTCGATTGGAAGAGAATAAAAAAAATTTCATCCATGGTTTTGATTATATAGTGGTTGTATGATGGTCTATGTAGTGAGATTATTTTGTTGTAGGATGTTCCATCCTACATACATATCTCTTCAAAACATCTTTAAAACACATTATATAAAAAGTGTCCTAAAGCAATAAATACCATCATATATTTAATTCCAATGCATAATTTCAACTATTTAAAAGACTATAGAAAAATAATGCTATATGGTTTATGAAATTATCAAACTATATGGAAAAGTGTTCAAAAGCATGGTTAACAAGTAGGATGAGTATAATAGATGGACCCAAGAATAGGACATTTATGGAGCTCATTAGCTAGCCCACACATACTTATATTCTATCACTCCATTTAGGAAAGTAATTTTGACGTGATTTTATGTATTTTCCATAATTTTTGAGCATATATATCAATCATTATAATTGTAGTATCATAGCATACCATGGTTGCATATATTTCCTTATAGTCAACCCCATATGTTTATATAAATCCTTTTGTAACTAGTATATATTTTAACTTGTCAACTATTACGTCACTCTTGACATTGTTATTGTAGACCCATTTTTTTAATTCATAATAAAATAAATTTCATGTATCATTCCTCTTAATTCAATCTATATCCAATTTCATAGCATCAACCCATTCTTTATTTTGACCAGATTTTGCATAACTTTTAGGTTCACTAGACAAATATGACAATGAAATCATAGTATTTTCATCATAAGGATCATAAAAAAAAATTACCTTAATAATAGTTAATCCTTTTAATATTTATTTAATAATTATTATCTAACATTTGATTGGTTAGATGTGGATTCAACACATTGTTCTTACTTGGGGTTGATTAAGATGGATGATTAGTCTCTTGATTAGTCTCTTGTGAAGAGCCAATATTGTTTATTATTGAACTATAAACATGTTTAGGAATTTTTACTCCCTCAAAATAAAATTAAATAGGATTTCACTCATTACTTATGAATTATGTAACTACATTATAAAAATCAGCACACATCTAGTTTAAAAAAATACAATCATTAAAAATAATTATTGATTTACTAGTAGGATTATAAAACATATATGCTTATTTTCATCACTATAATATATGAGAATATGATAAAAATAATTTTTATATAATTTTTAAATCTTCTCATTTATAACATGTAAAAAACCTAAACATATAAATACCTTTATATGAGCAAAATTTGGTTTTTTGCCATGCCAGCCTTATAAGGTGTATTTTCTTTTAATACCATTATAGGACTCATGTTAATAATGTAGACTATTATTTTCACTACTTCAACCCATAAAAATCATTCCAAGTTATTATTATTCCACATATTACTTGATAAATCCATGGTGTATCTATACTTTCTTTCAACCATGCCATTTTATTCCATGTGAAGCATAAAACTCATGAAATCCATTAGAAAAAAATTCACCTCATCTATTTGTTTTTAGGGACTTTATTTAATGTATAAATTCTTTTTCAAAAAACATTTTAAAATTTTAAAATATTGAAAAAAAAAATGCTCTTATATATTAACAATTAAATACACATAAACATTGTAGTCTCACCTATTTAGGAAATGAAATACAAATTATTACCATTAGTTATGCAATATACTAGTCCACATAAAGATAAATGAACCAGATATAAAGGTTTTTATTTTTGTCCATTTTATGATAGGTAAATCATCCCTATGATTTTTACCATTAATACATGACTTGCATGAATCATGTTTCTTCAAATATAACTTGGGAATATTTCTTACCATATCTTTTGTGTTAAGAATATGTAAGATCTTAAAACTAATATGACCTTGAATTACATATCATGTTAACATCCTCAATTGTGGAAAAAATAGTAACTTACTTCATCATACTAATACTTAATGAAAACACCCTATTATGTTATATATTAAGTTTTCTAATCAATATATTCATATATCTCCAATAAAAATAGATGAACACCATCTTCAAAAAGTTGTTTGAAACCCTTTTCTACTAATTGACCAACACTAATAATATTGTGACTTATATTTGGAGAAAATAAAATACTTTATTTCACCCTTACCCTTACTATTGGTGATTTTCATGTTTCATTTTTATTTAACTTGAATGGAATTTTCTTCTCAAAATTGCACTTAGATTTTGAATGAATCATCTAACTTGAGGAAACTAGCTTTGTGACTTGGCATGTAATTTGAGCAACTTAAATCAAGAAACCACCAATTATTTGTTTCTTATATTATCAAATTACATGTGATAAAATAATATGAGTGCTCTTAAACATCAATTTTTTCATCTTGGAATGCCTTATTTTCACTCTCTTGATTATATTCATTCTTAGCTTTTAGTATTTTAAAATATTTTGTCATTTGTCCTAGTTTTTTTTAATAATAACAAGTAAAGTATTTTTATTATTTTACCTATTAAGTTAGCTTCATATTTAACCTTTGAATTTGAGTTTTTTAAACTCCCTTAATTCTGATTTTTAATTTTTATCTTTGTTATTTCAAACTATATTTTGGTTTCAAGTTTTTATTCTTTATCTCTTATCTAAGTCTCATCTTATCCTCATGCGACAAGAGAGAACAAACCAAATCATCAAAATAATAGTGTTCATATCATTACACCTTTTAATATTTATCAAAATATGTATCTATTCTAAACTAAATATTTGAAAAATTTACTCACTATAACACTATATTTAATAGTTTATCCATAAACCCTCATTCTATGCACTAACTCATTTACCCTTATGAAATATTCTCCAACTCCTTCATTATTTGACATTCTAAAATTCTCAAAATTAACTTTAATATTTTGTTTTTTATATTATATTACCTTATTAAATATTTTAGATTATGTTTTCAAGGTATTCTATGACTCATGGAAATTATTGCATCCTACAATTATTATATAAATGTTTGGGTTTATGGTAATCTAAAAATAGAAGAAAACTTATACATCCACCTTTTATTTATCCCTTTTTTTATTTTCTAATATTATGTTAAGGTATTATAATATTGAGGTGGTGTGTACCCATGAATAAAATTATCCAAAAATACTTTCCATACAATAATTATATTAAACTAATCTCTCTAATATTTGAATTTGTCACCTTTGAAGATGGAAATATTCATAAAAGCATAATTCATTGAAGTCATTGTTTCTCTTGATAATGGCCTGAAAAATATCTAAATCTTGATTTAAAAAGTAAATTATACCAAATAATGGTTTTTAATGTGTATAGGGAGTGAAAATAATATTTTATTTAATCTTAAATTAAATATATGTATCAACCAATCTATCCCATAATTACTAGTTGTTAAAATAGATGTGTTGTGAGATTATTGACCAAAACCTATATTGAATATTTTCAAATCCAAAACTATATGATTTATAATATTAATTTATATATACATACAATAAAATAAAATATTAAACATGAAAAAAAATTCAATTTTAATAATGTTCCACACTTCATCATGGGCCATTATTTATTAGTAAACAAAGCTAGAATAATCCTATTATAAGATAAATTGATGTATAAGTTATGTCCCACATATTAGGTATGAATTTATAATAATTAAATCTCAGTTAAGTACACATGTAGTGAATTGTACTCTAACTAATACTTCTATATATTTTTTAGGAAGTTCCTAGAAAATGTCAAAAATTGACTAAAAAACTAATATAAGACATAAATAAATTAAGTAAAATTTATAAGTTATTAAAAACCAAATAAAATAAATCTAAAAATAATAATCAAGTGCCCATATTGAAATCATACTCAACATTCCTCTGTTTGATGAAAAGAGGAGAGATGCCTATCATCTCATTAAGTCTTCCATGAATTTTATTGTGTAATCACTTGGTAATAATACCATTAAATTTATATTAAATTATAAAATAATTAATTAAAAAGTTTTTATCATTAACCAAATATCTTTAAAAATGATGTTTGAGTTCGATATGATTGATTCTAGCATGGAAAACTAGACTTTTAAATAATTGTATTGCTCCATTGTTATTACAAAAAGTATGTCTTGACCCAAGTTGAGCCTCTCTAAAATAAATTAAGAGTATTCTAAACCATAATAATTATATTAAATATTATGTAAGGGTTTTATATTTATCTTAAATATATTATAATTAAATTATATCTTGTTTCTTTCAATATCATAAAACCAACCCACTTTTCAATGTGAAGCAATAATCTGTATTGAAAATTATGTCATCAAGATATCCCCCTCCCAATACAAATTTGTGTATAAAATTTTGAATGATAAAATTATTGGTTTGAAATTAATACCATGATTATAATCACCTCTTACATATCTAAAAATTATTTTCATTACTTGTAAATGTTTGAATTATGGGTTACCCATAAATCTAGAAACTAGTAAAATCCCATAACTTATATAATGCCTTATCATATTGAGATACATAAAACTTATCACCATTTTAATAAAATTAATTTCATTAGATAAATAAATTTTATCCTCTCTCATATGATTTTATCCACTTGAAATGAGCATGTGTGTAGGATTTGAATCTTGAATATTGTGTTTCTTTAGAATGTCTTGGGCATACTTGGCTTCACAAATGAATACTTCCTATTTATTTTGATTGAATTAAATTTTAATAAAGTAATTTATAATTAAAATATAATTCATATAAAATTATTATTTAATAAATCATTTAATATATTAAACATTTATATAGATCTACATGTAAATATCAAGTCATCTACATAGAGACAAACATATAAAACATTATAACCCAATGCTTATGCATAAATATTTGGTTCATTTTGACCTATTAAAAATTATTGATATAATAAATAGATAAAAATTCTTGAACCATCCTTTTGGATCTTCATTCAAAATTAAAAAAATCCTTTTTCAACTTATATACCAAAGATTATTTACCTTTTACTTTAAAACCTTGTGGTTAGCCCACACATATTTCTTATTCTATCACTCCATTTAGAAATGCAATTTTGAAATTGTTTTTTTGAATTTTACATACTTTGTGAGCATATATACAAATAATTATAATTATAGTATCTTTGTGTGTCATGGGTCATATATTTACTCATAGTCAATCCCATTTGTTTATGCAAATCCTTTTGTAACTAGTTTAGATTTTAATTTTTCAATTATTCCATCACTCTTGACTTTGGTATTGTAAAAGAATATGGTTAATTTAGAATAAAATAAATTCCATCCATCATTCCACTCAATTTAATCCATATCTAATTTAATATCATTAACCTATTATTTATTTTAACTAGAGTTTTCATAACTTATAAGTTCACTAGCCAAATATGATAATGCAAACATAGTATTTTCGTCATAAACATCATACAAAAAATTACCTATTGATGTGGGTTTTATGCAAACCTCAAAGAGTTTTAAACAAGGTAACCTCTAATATTCTAGGATATCTATGGAACTAGGTTCTAGTTTGAGGAATGAGTTGCAGGATGTGGTTAGAACAACTGGGTGGTGGAATAGTAGGTTGATCATGTGGGTTGTTCAGCTAGGTTTGTGGGTAGATGAGTGTATTCTAATAAAAAGGATAAATAACTAGGTGAGTTGGATGGGTAGAATACTAATCTATGGTGGTCAGACCTTAAATAAACTTCAATAAGAGGGAAGGGTAAGGTAGAAAAAAGGTTATATGTCTCTCAAGTAGAGTTTCTTAGTTTGTCCCTGTGGTGGACAAGTATATCAACAACCATTTTTTTTTGTTTGCATCTTTAGCACATTTTCAAACAAACATAGCTGGGAGTCTGGGTATTCAGATATAGGGTGATTATTGGTCTCAAATAAAGGTTTATCTTCCTAAGGTTATTGTTTCATACCTTCATATAGGGGTTATAGTTCAGACCAAGAAGTTATCTAAGGTAACTATGGCTCACACCTAGAATACTATATCAAATGAGACACTTCTACACACCTTAGATTATTGATTCAACTTATGAAAACTACCTAAATCAATTAAACATAGTAATCTTTAATAGATTTTACACATTTTAGACTAACATTCATTAACATTACAGTAAGATTCATCCAGGGCATTGGTACAAATTAAAATTATTGATTCAACTACAAAAAAAAACTTCAAATTCATTAACATAGAAAGGAATGAAGAAAGAACAAACATAGTTGCATGACAATCAAATCTTTGATTTATTCACGTATATTCATTTAAAATTTTGAACCTTTGAAAAGAGGGTCATATATATATATATATATATATATATATATATATATATATATATATATATATATATATATATATATATATATATATATATATATATATATATATATCTTGTGGAAGGGGTCTCCTCATCCTCCAAGTTTAGAAAAATTAATTTACATATTAATAGATAGTAAGATAATTATTGGTTACATATCGATGTTTTACAGATATCACAGTTATGAAACATGAGCATGTTGTCAAAATATTTAGTTGATTACAATATATATATATATATAGTTAAAAATTAAATATTTAATAATAATCATTACATGCAAAGTGTACAAAATTAGCCTTTATCTAAATTGTCTCTTATCTCAAAACTATTGTCAAAATTGATTAAGTATGAGTGGTTAAAGATGTATAAACTATAGTTTCACTTGAAGATGCACTAGTAGATTGGACTATTATTACCATAGGAACCATAGTATGAGGTGGTATTGACATGCTTGTTATTTTTGGCACTATAAATGGAGTCAATATAGTGGAACTATCAGATGGCATTTGCTAAACTACTTTCTTTTTTGCATCCAAGTCTTGTAGTATTTGTACACCTTAGTGTGTTGTGCTTATATTAGATTAATATCTAGGAGGTGTGGCCTAGTCACCCTCCTAGTCTACTATATCAGTTTGTTATTTTTTACCTTAGTTACTCTAAAGCCAACCCTAGACACATCCACCTTTGTTTCCTTTTTATTCTTTGCATTTAATTTGACCTCAATGTCTTCAAAGCTTAAACCTTGAAGACTTTTTTTTGAAGTTGTCAGAGGCCTATTTAATCATTTAGTCAAATGTTTCCTGAGTCACCAACTTGCCTCCATTATCTCAAATTGCAATTAATTCAAACTATGTTAAATTTTTTTTGGCATTTTTATTTTGCTCAACCAACTTATTCACTAAAGCCTCAGAGGATAATATCTAGTCTAAGGCCTCTTGTGTTCTTATTAATGCTAAATTCAAATCATTAAATTCCTCTAATGTGGTCATCAATTAGAAATGTCTAAATTCCTTATTATGGATATATATGAATAGGACATTCATCTTACTATCATCCTTTTTATGGATTCTGATTAATTTGGTTACATTATTAAAATGAGGAGCCAAACTGAATCTCAAATAATGAATAAAATCAAGAATTTCATATAACTTAGGAGTTTCACTTTGCACATCTTTCTTAATGTCTTGGGGAACCTGAATCACTTGTTTCTCTCTGAGTGTTTCCAACTCTTGTTTGAGATCATGTCTATCCATTATGATCCCTTCATGTATGGAAAGGATGGATTTTGTATGGGTCTCCATGTATGACTTTAAGTCTTCAATATACATGGACTGACCCTTTTGCCTATTTCAACTCTTACTTAGGGAATAGGATTCTTCACTCTCATCTATGTATATATCTTGCTTGATCTATCATTAATTTTATTCTTCCTCATCCTCTGTACTAATGTTGTGGCCTTGTCAAACAAAGAACTTATTATAATAAGTTCAATTATATTTAGATTGGGCCTCTTAGAGGCTGAGGCTTTTAATTCCTTAGCCCAATATAGAAGAGTGATCTTGGAGGGAATTGAGGGTTTAGATTATAATTATACATGTTATTTATCTTCTTTTTTAGTTTATGTGGAAGGATTAGGCATTGGTGGCCAAATGATATTTGACTAGTCTATGTTTCCATATTATGGCATTAGATGGATAACAAAGAATGGTTTCCTCCTAGGTTCCCTTTTGGTTATTACCACTATGGTTATGGTGGTTGAAGTGGAAGAAAGAAAGGGTGAACTCAATTAGGTAGAAGGAGATGAAATGGAAGTGATGGATTGAGAAATCGCTGAAATGGACAAAGCTAGTATTAATGGGGTGGATGTTAATGAAATAGAAATTGAATGGATGGAAACTATAATAGTTGATGGTAAAGCAGGTGTAGTGGTTGTGGGTAGGTTAATATATGGTTGTAATAAAATTAAACCTATAGAGAGTGTCTTATAAGGAATGAATGTGGAAAACAACTAGCTTAAGGGTGATAGAAATTGCAGGTAATGACATTACATGAGAGAATCTTAAAGGGGATGTGAGCAATACACCCTTACTAAATGGTTCACCTATAATAGGTGCCTTAGATTTAAGTTATTTTAAACTTAATACATTTTCTTGATATAACTCATCCTCATCTACCTCTTGTATTAGGGGGGTTTGTGTTTTATCTCCCTTAGGATTCCTTTCATAGGTCTTAGTTATTCTTCCTACCTGTGGGATTGTTGCATGTGATGGAAGAGAGGGGGGAATAATACTATGAATGGGGGTTGAGGAAGACATTATTTCATCTTTATTAGATGATTCTAATCATATAATCCCATATTATTCCCTCTATGCACTGCCTCCTACTTGAGTGAGATACTTAGCCATCTCTTATTTAACATGTAGCAATTCAATTGTGGAAGCTTGAACCAAGAACACTAGTTACTCTTCTACTTGTGTGGAAGTAGGTATTTTTTCTTAATCAACCTATTCATCATGTGTTTCAATGATAAATGTATCATCTACCAATTATTTTTGGTCCTAAGGCTATCCTTTAGCTAGTTGGGGATCTAGTCCCTTTTCTTTTGGTTATGATTAACTACCACTCCAAAAATATGAGGATCTCCATCCTCTAGGAGGTGGAATTTTGATATTTTCTTTACCAAGTGTAAGATATGGTTCTACTTATATCACTCTCATCAATTCCTTAATCAATCCTATAATTTTATCTCTTTTATTGACCTTCTTATTATCTTTAGCATTTAGGAATAGAAAATCATGGTCCATTGACTCATGTTTGTATGAAAGGCTAAGGGTATGAATATTCTTTTAGAACTTTCCATGAGGATCCTAGTCTCTATGAGGTAGGGTAGGAAATTCATATGCATTTCTAGCATTACTAACCTCCTTGAATTTCCTACAAATTGTATACTACATTCATCTAATGGTGATGTGGGATATATGAAAGGTGGCCTTTTTATTTCTAATAAATTATTCATTGATGCTATTTCGAATTTGATATGTAATTTATTTCTCATCTACCTTATCCAAAATTAAATTTGGGAGTTGAAGAGGATATAACTTATGGCTATCCACCATAATAACTATGTAGTCTGGATGGAGCCAATAATCTCTAAAAATGTTGGCAAGTGTTTGAGCTATGCTATAAGAAATTATTTCCAAAGTTTGGTGATGTATGGCCATCCACAACTGAGGGTATCCATCCTCAGTGATATTGGCTATGTTTTTCACATATGAATATATGTGTACAAAGTTGCAATAGTCAAAAATCCTATTCTTGATGACTTCTATGTTTGTATCCCATAGGACTCTATTATGTCTATACACTATGCCCATGACCACATCTAGAGGATAAGACATCATGTAGAAATTACCTCCCAATGGTCTCTTATCCTTATGAAAATAGGGTTACCCACTCCAAGGGCACAAAGTAGATGCTCACATGTCCCAAGAGTCTATTTAGTAGTACCATTCCTACATGTATTCCCATTCTAAATTGAGTGATGGGCATAGGTATATTAATTTGTTTTTTCAAAGTGAAACTTTCCCCATGTATCAACCATCTTAATAGAGATCACTCTAGATTTTTGGACTTCTTCCATGTAATAATAGTATGTAAATCATAAGTAACATCTATAATGGGTAGGTTCAAATACCTATTAAATGCCTCACCCACTATATACAAGATAATAGTGTTTTTGTTGACATAGTGAAGGTTAACAAAGGATCTTGGTTCACTAGAACATGCTAATTATGAGGATAGCTAAGTTCTACAAGGTTGCATAGAAAATAATAGAGACGTCATAGCTAACATGAGCATAATAGAGACAAATAATTATTCTTGAAAATAAATAAATTAACCAAAGAGATATTTACATGTGTATAACATTTCAAGAGTGCTTTTAAGATAGCTTAAACCTTAGTATTAAACATGATAACACATATAAGGATAAACATAAGAAATTTGATAGATAACCATAAACCAAAAAGTCTATATTAATCTCATCATATTCTTCATACAATCATACATATTTATAGTTGATATATTTCTTGACTATTTGTATTCTACTTTATACATTAGTATCAAATTGAAGATACTATTTACCTTATATCCTTTCATAAGCCAAGAGGATAAAATAAAATACACCAGCTCATAATTACATATATGACACAAATACTCAGGGAATATGATATGTAGTCTTAATTATCTAGTTTTCTTCTCCTAATACCTTCCTAGAAATAAAATGTTGTCTCATCCTGAGACAACATTGTAGGTTCATCTAACTATGTGTTGAGGTTATAAGCTTGAAAATTTGGGTAGACTAGCAAGAGTTAGTAATTGTTCAAGTTGTTGTTTCTAGTTTTCACCTCTTTCACACTACTTAGCCACCCTTTCAATTTTTCAACTAATTAGAGTACCAACCTACATCCCTTTAATGTTTTTAATAGGATGGCATAACCAAGTGACCACCTTTTAAAAGTTTTCAACCAACCTAGCCCCACTTATCTCACTAATCATCTCCAATGCAAAGATTGTTCAAAATTGTACAAAATTTTTCAAAAAGTTGCACAATACACAATACTCAACTAGTATTTGGTAGTGTATCTATGGAAGAAGGCTGGTTAGCAAGATCCTTATCCTCTTTTTAGGCAACCGTGTATTGTTTTATCATATGCTAGAGTTTGGAAGGTGGCATGTACATAGAAACCCTGAGCATTAAAATTACCTCACTATAAAATGGAGCCAAGTCAGTCTTGAATGTGTCCCAGTATAGCATGAATTCCAAGACCATGTGAATAAATATGAACATTAGTGGATAAATTCTGATGTTTTACTTAAAATCCTCATTTTGTGTAACACTTAGATCATCCCTTGTATTACTAACCTTGAATTTAATCTCTACATTGAGCTGCTCTAGTTTTTTTATGTGTCTTTTATCCTACTCCACTATAGATGAATTACATCATAGGTCTTATTTCCAACTAAGAATTTTATCTTGCACATTATCTCAATCATTGCATGATTACTAGATAGAATGTTTAGTCTCATCAAATTACATAGTTGGGGCATGTATAGATGTGTAGGCTATAATAACTACATTGAAGTCTATGCTAAAGATAGACAAAGAGTTGTCAAGCTATTATTTATAGTCTAGAAGACTACATGTGAGCTAATGATCTTCAAAAGTTGTAATTTCCAACATACTTTCCAATAAAGTGATCAAAGTTGTGGTATCATTCTTCAAACTATAACCCAAATTTACCAATGCATGAAGTTATTTTGTTATGCTCCAATCTTTTGTAAGCTCCACTACTAGTGTCATTAAATTATGATGATTTAAAATGATTTTCTCTCCAATTACTTGAGAAGCTAAATCTAGGCAAACATCTTCAATTTACTTTGCCACTTCATGTAATTGATTCTAGAGCTCTACATTCTTAGTCTTGGTTACATCCTGCTCTTGTTCTAGGGAGGCTACCTTCTATGTTATAGATTCTTAGAATGATGTGGCTCCCTCTTATTACTTATTCAAGGGAATATTAGAGACATACAAGGATGCCTCTTGCCTAACTAGAAGAGTGGCCAATGTGCTTGTTATCACTATAAGATCCTAACAGGGCATGGTTGCAAGAGCAAGTACTCCATAACTGTATTATGAAATTTGTGGGGAGTTGTAATGGAAAGTGGTTATGTAACATCCACATGGTCTGGTATAAATATATTTTTTTAACCTTTATTTAACTATTATAAGGGATCCTAATCACTGTATTTTGTCTATCACAATGTCATATCGATGCTCATAACTTCTTTCTATGCTTATGAAAGAGGTCATATCAGTGGTGTAGTGTCTATGGTGTCATGAGAATATTTTTGATTGATTTTGAATTTTTTGGAATTGGTTTGGCTCTTTTTATATCTATAACTCTTGAGAATGTGATAAGTATGAATTATGACTATAGAATTCAAAACTTAGCTTTTATATACTGTACGCCTCTTGGGTTCTGTGTCTAGGCCATACCTAACTATCCATTCACCTTGAATGCTTGGTGGATGTGTTGAATCACTTTTTGATATGGATATTAAAGTTTTTAGTCATTATCACATGTGTGGATTTATGCCATTATGCCCTTAGGTGCCCATATGAGGGGTACAAGCTATTGATGTTGACTAGCCACCGATTTGTGGAAGATCATATCTATCAACCCTTGACTCTTGATTTTTTTTTTTGGATGACCATTATCTAAAGGATATATTAATAATGTGATATTTCATCTTATTTCTTGAACTTAGAATTTTTTAGTTGCTCCATGTTAATTTTCTTGATGTTACACATGATGCTTCATGTGCATGTCTAGTACATGTAATGCTTGGTCTTGGTACTTTGAAAATGATTTTTTTGAGATCAACTAAAAACAAAAAAAATAGAAAATGAACACATAGAAAAATTTAAAAAAATCCTAATCTATATGGTGATACTTATCACCCACTCAACTATGAACAAAGATCAATAGTTATTGGTAGTAGGGATTAAGCCTACATCCATTTACTCACCCTATAAATATGGTTCCCTATAAATATCTTAAAATAACCATTAATTTTTGCATTAAATATGAATAATTTAAGGTCCTTTCCATCTTATTTGAAACATACATGGGAATTCTCTAAATTGGCTATCATATAACAAAACTAACTACTCCTTATGAAATTCCTTATGGCATAGGTTTTGATTATACCATGCTTTCTAAATTTGCTTATGTATCTCCTACATCCATGCTTATCTTATTCTAAAATTATCCATTCTATTCAAGTCTAAGAATCAATTGGTAAGATATTACCACTCTCCTAGGTGCATAACCATAGTGATGTGTAGACTGGGCATTAGATACTCCATTAGCATAACTACTTCCTACTTGTATACCAATTGAATGGTGTAAATCTTGTATCTCTCTTATAATTTGTGTGATATGCCTATAAGATTATAATAATGTGATCTTCACAGTCATCACATTTAAAAACACAAATTTTTGTCAGCATTTTCCCTAGTATCTTATTTAAAGTTTCAACCTAACTATTCACATGTGGATGATAGACAATGACTATATGATGCACAATCATGAACTCTTCCATCAAAGCTTTGATAGTATTATTTAGGAATTACATTCCTCTATCTCTAACTATTTTGATCAAACATATGAACTTGGTAGTGATATTTTCATACAAAAACTTTGTTGTGTCCTTCACACTATAGTTGGGTGTGATAGTAGCTTCAACCCATTTAGTGAAATAGTCTATCATAGTAATAATATAATTGGCCTTGCTATGCTTACTTGGAGGGTTTATTGGTCTAATGAATTCAATACCCCACTATTCTAATGATTTCTCTACTAGGAGGGGTTATAGTGACATCATATCTTCTTGTACTAACTTCCCCATACATTGGTAGACATCGTAATCCTATGCAAATATATGTGCATCTTGAAATAAATTTGGCCACCATAGTTCACTCTATAATATATTTATTAATATAGCTTCTCTTATAAAATGTCCTCCTATGACTCCTTGATGAGATTCCTCTAAGAGCTAAGGGCATTCGTGTGCAAGGACAACCCTATGTAGGAATTCATCCTATCCCAAGTGATATAGCAGTTCATTAATGATAGTATAGGGTAGCACTCTGGTTATAAATTAGTTTTTGTCCTACTCTTGAAAGTGTGCATGGAAGATCCCTTGCTTGAGGAAGTTAGAAATTGCTTCAAAGTTTTTATGAATCATAGTGAAATGGAAGATGTGCACATCAAGTGAGTCTTCCTATAGTTATTCTAGATCTTCACCATTTGAAATTTTACTAAGGTGATCAGGTCCCATGTTTTCTTTATCTAGTTTTACATTTATTCATAATTGAAATTCCTAAAATAACATCAGTTAATGCGATATTCATCTACCTAGCATTGGTTTGTTGACCAAGTATCGTAGGGTTTGATGATCCATGAAAACTTTGAATGATATTTCTAGTAAATAGTGCCTAAATTTTTGTAGTGTGAACATAATAAACAATTCTTCTAATTTCATGGTTGTGTCATTTTTTCAGTATCAAACAAATTTTGGTTGACAATGTGAATGGGATGTTCAAGTGCACCATCTCTAGGTTATGCAAGTACTATACCAACTATAATTACCAAAGCATCTACATATAAATGAAATGACTTAGTCTAGTCTAGGAAAATAAGTATAGGTGTAGTGACCAGTCATTATATGAGATCAATAAAATCTACTTCACATTCAGAGGTCCATACAAACTTAGCATTCTTGTGCAGTAAGGATTCTAATGGTGATAATATTATAACACAACCTTTGATTAATTTTTGGTAGTATCTTGTATGTCTGAGAAAGGAGAACACTTTTATGGAATTAACAAGTGGTGGCATACTCAGGATTACTATGATTTTAGCCTAATCCACTAAAATTCCATCACTATAAACACTACGGCTAATTAAAACACCAAAAGGTGTGAAAAATAAGCATTTATTCAAATTTAAAGTGATGCACAGGGCTTGACATCATTCTAACATAAAACATAAATTGGATAAATGCTATTTAGATAAGGAGAAGACTACCCAATCATATAAATAATCTTCCAATAAATCATGGATAAAATCTTTGAATGTTGTGACTACTGCACGTGATAATATTGTAGGTGCATTCTTCAACCCAAACAAAATGACTTTATATGAAAAATAACCCCACTCTATTTTAAAAGCCATTTTAGCTCTATCCTCTTCTATGATTGGAATATGATGGTATCCACTAAACCCATTTGTAAAGGAATATACTTTATATCATGTGAAATACTCTAAGATTTCATCTATAAATGGTATGGGGAATAGATCATTTACATAGGCATCATTAAGAATGTGGTAGTCTCCACATACTCAATTTTTTTTTATTTTCTTGGGTTTTACTACCATTGCACTTATCCAGATAACTTTTTCTACTGGATACATTATCCCTACGTCCTGCATCCTATCTAGTTCTATTTTTACTTTGAGTTTCATATTGGGGTTGAGTTTGTATGGTCAATTCTTAATTTGATGTGTGAAATATTTTAATAAAATGTGAATCTCACCAAGGGATGGGTCAACTCCTCATACCTATGATAATTTATTGGGGAATACATCTTGATGGTCCCTCAAAAATTATAGATTTTCTAAAATCTTAGTCTCCAGCCAATAGTCACCTACACTTGCCAACTTTGGAACCTCCTCTGTTCTAATGTTAGTGACATGTTTTTTGAAAGACTATTGATATATGTTGTGTTTTCATCATCTAATAATTTCTAAATCTTCCTTTCCCCTTCTTTCTCTAAGATCTAGATGTTCTACAATTTATCTTCTTTAGTTAGCACTACATCAGTGTCCTTAAGTGGTTCTATAGGCCACTCAAGTCCAAATAAATCATTTAAATCCAAATATACATAAAAATTAGAGTCTTCATCATCATCTACCTTGTCTTATATTTGGTGACATGAAAAAATCAAGGCTTGTTCTTGCATCCTAAAAAATTTATACTTTTGGAGTGCATATTTAAGATCAAAAGTTATGTTTTTCTATACAATTGATTTTGTTGTGGTGATCATGTCTTCCATGCACCCATGGAATATAAAGTACTTGAGTTTCTAAAGTGTATAATGGATTAAAAAAATTCATCTTCAAAAACAAAAGTTTGTATAAATTCACTCTATACCTATTCCCAATGTTTGGTTTCTCTCCTAGACTCCTGATGCATGTACCATGCTATAGATAGAGGAGCTAGTGTGTAATGAAAAATATGAACCCAATACTTAGGTTTCACACATTATATGTTCCAAACTTCAACACATTTACGTACATGAATATTAGGGCATTCTCCTTCTTGAAAAAATTACCAGTTAATATGGATGAATCATGGGAGCTAAAATCTATTGATCATGAATTCATAAGCATCATCCCATTCCAATTGATTATCCCAATGAGTTTCCACCCAAGTTGTAGAAACTTCCTTCAAATCATAGTTTAATGCATTATGCCATTAATTAATAGTCATAATATGGATTTTGAGTTGCATAATAAAATCATTGATGTCCTCCATTGCATAATATACTAGTAGGTGATGTTCATGTGTAAAGACCATCCCCAAGGGCCTAAGTTCATGGTTACCATGAGACTAGTTAAGGATATGTGTATTTGAATCACCACTGATAGAAGAAGTTTCTTCATATGGCATTATACCTTCCCTTATTGGTTCTATGTAATATTATATGTGGTCATTGACTTGGTACAATAATTCAACTTTTGAGTAAGTGGGTGATTTTAGAGACATGGAGGTGCAGTCTTCACTAATGAACTAATTTAAAATTAATTATGTGTCTTCTTCTTTTAGTCTCTATTATTTTTCTATATTCAATTATTTGGTAAGCATCAATTTCACTTGGGGTCTGGCTTGTTGGTATAGGAAATTATATTATGTTACACATAGAGCATTAGGATTATCCCTCATGTTGACCTTCATCTAATTGGTTTCATTTAGAAAATGTGGGGATTATAGTTTAGTGGGAATTATATATAGCTTGTGTGCTCTATTGAGGGGAACAACCACAACCTTATCACCTTAGTGTGCCTCAAGATGATTGAGTATTGTATTGATATTCATCCATCCATCATATGCCGATTTCTTCCCTATCAAGGTAGGATAGTGTGTTTCCACAATATTAATGTCTATAACCTCGAAGTCTCCTTGTAGAGACAAGTCTAAAACTTTGATTTCAACATCCTCCAAATCTCCAATAGGTCCAACTTTCTTGTATTCAACCAAGCTCAAATTTATTGGGCTATAGCTAAGGGCTAGTCATCCAATCACTTCCATGTGGATCTAGGGATCATATTTACTATGCTTCAAAAGTCAAAAACAACATTTGGGATTTCACATCATGTATCCTAAATATCAATCTGTGCATCCACATCCCATGATTTCTTTATCTTAAGGTACTAGACCATCTTTTCTATCTTTTGTTGGCCACGTTGTGCACATTCTAAAATATTATGCAATAGGTTCATGATGTTCTATGATATGTCTTCATTACACAAGGTACTCAAGAGTTTTAGTAAATCCATTATTGAAGTGATAAATCCATCTTGTCATATAATGCACATAATTTGTCCATACATTTTCACATCGATGGATACAATGTCACCATCAATAGTTTCCTATTGTTGAATATTTTTTAATAGTTGTGCAGCTTCATTCATCAAGATATATTTTTTAATTAGGTTTATGTATTTATCTTGTCTAACCTTTCTGATTCCCTGATCTTGAGGCATCTCAAGTGGAGGTAATCCTTTTTCTATATGTTGTTTCCATGCCACAACATTTAGAAAGGCATTTCATTTAGGTTCCACACTTACCATGTTTACATTTTAGATAGCTTTGTCTTTCCTCTACTTGTCTAAAATAGGGAAATCCTATGTATCATGTTTCTCAAAAAATCTATAGTATGCACAATATGGATGCATCTATGGATTCATCAGGTAGTTTCTTTGAACATGGTTATACTCTCCACATAAGTATTACTAAAGAGGAGGCCACTGATAGTTATTTCCTCTTCCACCTTGATATCCTCCTTGATATCTATTTTATTTTCCTCTCCTATTTGACTGAAATCCCCCTTAATATGCTCCTTATGGTTGGATAGATTTACATTATTGATACGATTGATTATTTTCTCCCATACCAAACTGCTATTGCATAGCTAGAGGGGTCCAATTTGATTGTTATTTATGTGTCATGGGTGAACTCCAAGGAACTATATATTAATATTAAAGAGACAAAAGCGTTCAATTTAGTGAAAAGGGACTCCATCTAGCTAGACCATGGGATTAGTACTATGGTGAACTCATAATCCATTGTGGACCCATTTGGGTCAGATAATTCTTATCAACCTCCAGTCCTATAATTATTTGCTTTGAAGAGATCTAATGTGCTATGATGATAAACACATTTTTGGAAATTCCCTTTTTAAGTTCTTCCAAAGATTTACAATTATTTTCATCATGTGTAGTTGATTTGCAAAAATTACCATACAAATTCTACATAATTTTGATGTATTGTTATAGTAGATGGAATTGTGTTGTGGCATGCCCTACTACCTAGTAAAGTTCATAAAATTCCATTTTTATTTTAGGACAATCTTTCTATGGTGTCCTTATTTACCACACTATATGCACCATAGGTTCAATTTAGGATTTTCTATTTCATGATATAGTTCCATATTTTTCATAAAAGCCTACAATGTATTTTCAAACCTTGAGTTAGCTATAGGAGTTTCACTATAGTCTTCAATGTGTTCAACATGTAGTATAATAGCCCTGACATCTACTTTTGTCTCATATTATGTTTGTGTAGTGTTAAATCATATCCTACCTCACAATCCTTTAGTAAACCATGCTACTTTATCTTTATTTGTTAAGGTTAACTCTACTTTTTTCATTACATCTAAAAATTTATGATCATAATTGTAGATGTCAATAATCTATGGAGATTAGTCATTGATTTAAATCATGCAAAGATATTGGAAAATTTAAACTCAGAGAATATTTTAAAATCACATAATATAATATTATATTTAACTCTCATAATACTTAATTATACCTTTTGTGAGATTACATATATATAGGAATTATATTCCTATATTTTCTCCCCTGATTTCTCACTTGAAGTCTCTCACCCTATGATTATGCAATATAGTAAATTATTATAACAATGTAAATAATATACCCTAGCTATATATCTTTTATCATAATATTGTTTATTTAACAATATTTTGATATAAAAAATAACTAACTATATTTACCTCTTGATAAACATCAATCATAGTAAATACTAATTTACATTTTACCTTCTCATAGATACCTAATTTCACATAATGTGAAATCTATTCCTAATATCCCACCCCCATAGTTTTTACATGATTCAATATATCTCTATTTCTAATTATAGAATGCTCCACCTTTGTGTACTCATGATATCTTCTACATACATGCGTCATCACACATCTCAATAATCTACAATTGGTTTTAATAGGTTAACCAATAACCTTTCAAAATGGTTTTCATAGGTTCACCAATAACCTTACAAAATGGTTTTTACAAGTTCACCACTAACCTTATAGAATGGTTTTCATAGGTTTACCACTAACCTTTCATCATGATTGATATAATTATTTTTTATATCATCATTCTATAATGCAAATATAAAAAGGGTTACATGGGAATATATTCACACATGAATAGGTACTACTTATTTTCCACACATGTTGAAATAGAAATGTAACTACCACACTGAAACAACTAAAATCTAAAAATAACACACCAAAATTGAGTCACCAAAACATGATGAAACCCTATCATTGGTGACTAATGAGAGGTTGATGAAAGACCTCCAACCTCTATGTATTCTATATCCTCTAGTATCGGATATTACTTATTCAGGCCATATGTTGATGAGATGATCTAATAGTTCTAGTAGGTTCTTTATTGGTTTCTTCTATAGAAATTGGAATCCCCTCATTTTTCAAGCATCACATACAAATGATAATGCATTTTTAAGACAATTTTTTTTTTTTTTTTTACAAATTTGACTTTTGACTTTTTGACAAATATGACATACTTAAAAAATGACTTTTGACTCATAATATAATTATGGACCCAAAATAAAACATTGACACTTTGAATTTTTATTATGATAGACAATATAACTTTGACATAAAAATAAAATTGACATAAACAACTATGACTCAAAAATAATATAAGCAAAGCTATTTAACTATATTAAAAACTATAGATAGACCAATAAAATAAAAGAAAACTATAACTATTGACACAATCCAAAAAAATGTAACTAAGACCCTCTTATTATTTTATTTTTTAATAAAAAACACTTATAACTAAATAAAATAAAGACTTCAATGACATAAATGGCACAATATAGGACCATTATACCAAAAATTATAGGCTTTTTGTGATTCCAAGATAAACTAATTTTGTTGTAAGAATTTCCAGCAAGGTGGATTTTAAAAAAATGGTCAGACATGGGAGTACTAACAAGAGTTGTCCCATATTTAATTTTTATTCCATAAGTCATTAGGTTCAAGATATACTAAGTGGATGGTTGAGTTGATGAAACTGAAAATAAAAAAATTAGTTGATAACTATAAGATCAAAATTATATAGTGAAAGTATAGCATCTAATTGGAGGGTGATACAATCATTAATAGATGCATAGATCTAATTTAGCAGGTGGTTAGTGAAAATAAACAAGAATGTCTTTATCAATGTGTGTAATCCAATGTTATTAGATCAGCCTATTCAAATGATGATGATCATCATTTGAGTGATGTAAATAAGCTCGTAGCTGATGAGATAATCTAGATCCACTGAGTTCAAATCCAAATCATGGAGAGAAAACCTATCATAAGAATGGAGGAGAGGTATTGATCTTTGAAAGAGCTTCATATATAATTTTCATGTTTAATATAAAAATGATAGGGATAAAATAACATTAAAATATCTATACAAAGGAAATATTAATGAGCTAGTTGATTAGATGACATATCATTTTAAAAAGTATATATCAACATGTCGGTAGAGTCACTTATTTAGAAAAAACACATCCTCTTATGTAAATCTACCCTATAAAATCTCTCCAAATCATTTTCTCTCATTTATAGAGACAAATTGGAGTACAATTGCCCCTCACATACTCTCATAGTCCCATAGCCATAGTTTATTTGATACAAATGTTAATAATCTATGGAGATTATTCATTGATTTAAATCATGCAAAGATTATTAGAGAATCCGAACTTGGATAATATTTTAAAATCACATAATATAATATTATATTTCACTCTCATAATACTTAATTATACATTCCATGAGACTACATATATGTAATAACTATATTCATATATTCTCTCCACTGATTTCTCACCTGAAATATCTCACCCTTTGATTATGCAATACAATATATTTCTATAACAATGTAAACAATATATCCTAAATATATCTCTATTAATGTAATATTTTTATGTAATAATATTTTGATATATAAACTAACTATATTTATCTCTCGATAAATATCAATCATAGTAAATACTAATTTAATTTTTACCTTCTCGTAAATACCTAATTTCAGCTAATGTGAAAACTATTCCTAACAATAGACTGACTCTCTTGATTTTTGCCTTATTTATTTCAAATCTTGTATTATCTGGGTAGTGCATTTATTAATTTTAAACTCTATAATGGGCCATTTCTACACATCTTGTAGGCTTGTTTCTTTAAAATAACTCTTGTATATGAATTCAAGTGCTCTCCTAGCTAGAGCCTCTACTAATTTACACTTTTGTAAATTTTCATCAATCAGACCTTTAACTTGCCATGTCATTTTGTAAGTTAACAAATATCATTCAAGACCTATGGATCCATCATAAATGGTAAAATTTAAGAATCCTCATATCTAATTCATCATAGTGGTAGTTATATATGGAGTCTTCTGCATAGTTTTTACTTGATGTGAGTTCACCCTGATTACTCCTATCTACGTACTACTCTACGCACTAGAGGAATTTTTGTGTGCTCTCTACTTATCTTTTATTTCTTGTTATTATTGTTCAAATTCACCTAATCCTATATACTTCAAATCCTTCCTAATTAAATTTGTCTATATTCCCATTCCCCAATGATCCAAGTTCTATGAAAATGATTTCTCTTAAATTTTCTCCTTTTGTTCGAATAGATAAAAACTTCTACTAGGATATATAAGATTGGGTTATGGGGATGCATACAATTCTTATGAATAATCCATCATAGTGACTTGTTTTATAGTATACTTGAGCCTATAATTATCTTATGACTAAGCTTTATTTCTCTTTGTAATTCTTCTTGTTCTAATAATATATTTTCTTGTATCTACACACTGATTCTATCTTCTATCTGCTCTACTCCTATACTACTCTCAACTTCTTCATCGCACGTCTCTTCTTCTACTCACTCTTCATCTTCTTTCTCTTTTTGTTAGAATCCATAATAATTCTTTTTCTTTGACCTTTGATCATCATCACTCTCATTGCTTCTATGCACTCATTAATCATCTACTCTACTACTATTCTTATTTTTATTCATATCTACTTGGGTATCCACCTATTTATCCAATCTATTATGTTGTTATAGTTCCTTTCTAAATCTACAATTTTCTTCTAACTTTTATTCCCTCATGTTTTCATTCTAGATTCAAGCTCAAGATATAGTCACTCATTTATCCATAATTTACCATCATGCACACACATCCTCATATGCCCAAAGTGACTACTCCACACTAGCAAGGATAGGCACCATGGCCTTTTCCATTACCAACATTTTTAATAGGAGAGGTAGTCACTGTAAAAAATTTCCTCTAATTCCTTAAATGAATCGGTCTTATGAAACCTTGAATGATATATAGATTTGTACTAAAAACTTATTAGTGTATCTATCTATATTTTTTTCAACATAGTAATCTATTTCTCTTGTCTAATCAATTTCTAGTTTCATTAACTGATTTATCTTTTCTTCAGTCTAAATAATGGTTTCTTCAAATTTGGGATGAAAATAGTATTACTCAAGTCTTGTAAATTAATTATCCAATAATCTAGGTAACTCACACCAAAAAATTCATATATTTCACTGTATAAATGTTTCTAAATGATTTCACTCATAGTGAGACCCATCCTTTTGGATTCAGTGCCTTATTTTTTGGTCTAACCATGTTTTAATATCTTATTATTTGGGTAACCATATTAGCATATATTTATCTCAAAAGAGTTTTCCATGCTCACTACATCATTATTATTAGAGTTTCATGGTTCATCAAAACATGCTAATTATAAGGATAGCTAAGTTATACAAGGTTGCATAGAAAAGAGTAGAGAAGTCATAGTTAACAGGAGTAGAGTAGAGATAAAGAATTACACTTGCAAAGAAATAAATTAACCAAGGAGTTCTTTACATGTGCAAAACATTCAAGAGTGATTTTATGATAATTTAAACCTTAGTATTAAACATGATAGCAAAAAAAAGAATAAACACAATAAATTTGATAGGTAACCATAAACCAAAAAGTCTATATTGATATCATAAAAGGTCATCATCTTCTTCATACAAACATACATATTTATAGTTGATATAGTTCCTGATTATTCATATTCTACTTTATATATTGGTATCAAATTAAGGAGACTATTCACCTTCTATCCTTTCACAATCCAAGAGGATAGGATAAAATACACAAGCCAAAAATTAGATATATGATGAATAAATACTCAAGGAATATGCTAGGCAATCTTACTTATCTAATTTTCTTCTCCTAACATAAGTTATCCTCCATCCATTATTATCCCTTGGAATAAGAGGCCCCATAGTAAATAAATACATAATATAGCCTCTATCTTTGTAGTTATGTTGTGTAGGGCTTGATGTTTTAATGGGATTAGGTCCTTCACCAGATTCTTATCTTCAACTATGATATCTTCTTTGAGTGTGAAGGAATCCAATTTTCCACTACTTCACACAATGTTGACTAATTTGAATAAAATCCATCAAATTCAATATCATCAAACACAATGTCTAAATAGTTTTTAGAATCCTTGATTAAGAACCTAGATGGTGTTAGATCTCCTTTATAGGACCTAGATGATGATGCCATGGTGATTCTATTGAGTACTAGTATGATCTAAGATTTTGATAATGGAATATATCTCTTAACTATATCTTATGGATTAAAAAATCACTTTTGATATCAATTAGGGATTTTGAATCACTTAATGCTGAAGATTACTCGATCTTGAAAATGGAATGATGTGAACTCATTTGGGGGCTTGATGTAAATAGATTTCCTACATTGATTTCTAGTTCATACACCATTTATAATTAATTTCTATGAGCTCATCACCTTCATTTAATTCAAATTTGACAACCCTATCTTAGTTTACATGCCACATAGGATGCTTTGCCATTAGGGGTATTATAATGTAGCCTTTCATAGTCTTCCATGTGTCATTAGGTAGCCCAGTCAAAAGTAGTCAATCCTTACCTTCAAGACAAAATACTAAAAAGTGTAGAATGTCCTTTATAAATATTTTCCCCAAAATACTTTATCTGAAAGCTTCTAAAACAATTTCCAAAACAAAACTTGTCGAATCAAGGTCGGTTGATGACTATGTATTCTTTAGAAAAGTAGTTGCATGGAAAGTCATGAAAGAGAAAGCTTCTAAAATGATTACTCCCAAAACAAATCCTCTGGTGGGAAAGTTTCTAAAAATAATCCTTATAAAACAAACCTTCCAATGAAATCTCTCCAAAATGAAAGTTTTTGAAATGAAAATTACTAAAACAAAGCCTCTAATGAGAATTTTTTCAAAGAGAATATTTCTACAATAATGTTTCTAACATAATCTCTCTAAAATGAAATTTCCTAAAGATTAAGTCTCTAAAACAAATTATCTGATGTAAAATCCTTCAATGAATAAGCTTATATAGATAATAGATCATTAATAAAGCTACTAAATAATTGTTGTTGAAGTGAAAATTCCTGAAACAAAGCTACCAAAATGAAAGTTTTTGTAGATAATCTTTTTGAAGTGAATTTTTCCAAAGTAAAGTTATCGATGAGAGTTTTTGTAGAGAATATTTATGAAGATAAAGTTTTTGAAGTGAAAAATTATTGAATACTAAATACTATAAAATAAAATATGCTAAATTCATGTTATGCAAAGCAATTATTTTCATCTTTTTCATTAAGTAGGTTAGTTTGAACAAGTACCTCCAAATAAAAAAAGTATACCACAACATGATTTAATGGTAAAACACTAGATTTATATAGATAATAAAAGTATAATAACCCTCAAAACTCATAGGTAACCCTCTAAGATATTTATTAGTTCTAAAAAACAAAGGGGTCCCCACTTTTCAAAGGAAAAATACATAGTGGGGTGTGTTGAATACAACAAAGGGCAACTCACATGGGTGAATAATCAAGATTTTTTAAGAACCCAAAATGCATGGTTTTTCAATCCAAATTTCAACCATATATTTATCTTGAAATAAATTATTAAACCCAAAATAGAAAGAGAATCTTAATAATCCTATGCAATATACTAGCTTTATTTACACATTGAATCTGTGTATGAAAAGTGTTGTTCTTTACCTCTTGTTTCATGTTTTAGGAAATGATATAAGGGTGAACCATATGTTTCATTTTTATTTGGAATTAGGTGTATGTATGGAGAGATTATGCATTGTTATAATACCATCTACACATCTATAACTTTGACAGAGATACTTTTGATCACCTATTACTCCTTCCTTCATATTTTTCATGATGCATGATACATTGATATTATTTCATCATGTAGGTTTGATTCCTTTTTTATATTCTTTTATATTTTTGGATTGTGCCATTTATTTTATTTACTTTTATCTTTTATTTATTTTATAAAAGAGGGAAAAGGTGACCATAATGATTGGTCTTAGTTAAAATTTTGGGTGAATCAAAATGTCCATGTCAACTCTTTCCCATATCCATGATTATTAACTTAGACAAGTATTAATGTTTTATGTGCACTTGACACACTGGAATAAGGAGAATTTTCTAAATTTTTCATAGAACTATGGGAGAAAATTTCACATACATGATGAAATCACTTATCTTTAAGACATATTGATGGCTAACTCTCTCATTGCTTACCTGGATCAAAAGCTCTGAACTATAATATGCACTACCCCTTGATTCTAGTTGTATTCATAACACCTCAAACTATGTTTGATTATACCAGGATTGACCAAATTTTAATTATCATGAAACCAAATGGAAAATACTCTAGAAAGTAGGAAAATTACTAAAAGTAAAAGGATGCTATAGAAAACATGAACTAATCTAATAAAAATAAATGATATAAAGTAAAAAACTAACTAATAAATTAAATGTAATATACTCTTACCTCTACCAGAATGTCTACTATTACTCATAGGCTTCTCTAGATGGGGTATCCATGAAGTAATGCTTCAAAAATTATCCATTAACTGGATATGTCATATCATACCTTAAAGATCTTTTAATCAAAATGCATTATTACTGAATATTTGTAAAATTTGATATGGTCCTATCCATAATGGGGTAAACTTGCCATGTATTTCTTTTTTCTCATGGGATTTTTCCCATATTAGAACTAGGTTAGAGATCTTAAATTCTTGAAATTTTTATTTCTTATTGAACCATATTTTGACCACATATTGATGTTTTCTAATGTTTTACAATGCTTTATTCCTATATTCTTCCATTTTGATGATGTCTAGCAATCTATACTCTATTTTATCATTGGGTTCCATTTATCCTTTCATAAACTAATATGTCAATAATTTTAACATGATTAGAGACATATGATTTTTCCCATATACCAATAGATATGATGAAGCTTTAATGGCCTACTTGTACCTTGTCTTGTGTACCTAGAGTGCATACTTTAGTAGGAGGTGACACTCTCTTAGTTTATCCATAACTAACTTCTTGATTACATCTATAATGTTATTATTGGTTAACTCAACCAATCTATTCCCTTGTGGGTAATGTTTTGAGTATGATCTAACTGTAATATGATTATCATGGGCCTACTCAGTGAACTTAGATGATTTAAATCCTTTCCCATTATCATAAACCAAAGAGATAAGAGCGTCAAACCTAGTTATGATATGTTCTTTAAGAAAACTTATCACATCTTGAGCTATAGAGTTCTCTATGGTCACTACATATGTCTATCTAGTGAAATAATCTATAGTAGTAAGCACAAACTTGTGTCCATCAGAGGAATTTGGATTTATAACATCAATAAATTATAAGCTCCATTGGATAAATGACTTACCTTCAATTATTGGCTATAGTGGCATTGATATGTATACCTTTTTAAGCCAAAAATTGACATTTATGTCATGTTCTCACATGAAAGTGTGCATCCTTGAAGACTGATAGCTAGTAATATCCCATTCTAATTATTTAATGTGCTATAGTGTTTCTATATGGATAGATGCTACCTATTTTTTGATGTAGGTTTTATAAGATTTATTGAGTTTCCTCATGTGACACACAACTCAAATAAATACCTTCAAAATTCTTTCTATAGAGGACTCCCTTCTCAATCATATAATGAGAAAACTTCATCCATAAAGATCTCTTTTGAGTTTTTGGGGGCATGTTCTAGTGAGTAGGAATTGAATAATACTTGAATACCAATCCTCTTTGGAAACTTATGTCTGGCAAACCTCTTTAATAGTGATGCATGAGTTTGGTATAGTCATTAATTAAACTATAACCTATCCCCTAAAGATCCTATCTAGTTTGATTTCAATATTTAATTCTTGTAATTTCTCCATCCATTTACCTCTACGCTCCACCAATTCATTATATCCATGTGTGAGATTGATAGCAGGGTCTAACACTATGGTGATAGTCTTATTCTAGAATATGTAGTGTCTAAACATTTTGACTACCTTAATAAGAGAAAATATTTACTTGTAAATTAGGGAATATTTAAGCTCTACATACTTCATGTTGTACTCATAAATGTAATAGGATGTTCTATTTCTTCCATTTTTTGTGTGAGTAAAAAAATAGAAGTATGTTATGAGGTGAATGAATACAATAAAAAGTCTTTGGTGAAATAAGGATTACCAATATTAGGGCTTGAAAAATAGCCATATTTATATCGTATAAGGACTTCTTCACTTCAATTATCCACTCCACTTTGTAAATTTATTTGAGCATTGTGTTCAGGGGTCTAACAATATCTACGAATGCTGATATAAATTTCCTTATGATTTTTTTTTCCAAAGAATGATTTGATCTCCTTTTTGCTATCTAAAAATGTTATTTTTTATATCCCTTAAATCTTATCTATGTTAATGGTGATACCATCCTTGGTAATGATATATACTAGCAATTTTCCTTCATTAACATTGAATATACTTGTATTGGGGCTAAGTAATACCTCAAAATTTATGCACCTCTCAAAAAATAGACTAAAGATGGTTGATATAATCATATCTATTTATTGAAAAAATAGTGAGATCATCCATATATATAATTATTCACTTCCCTATCAGTACTTGGAATTCATGATCATTTCTATTTGAAAAATTTCTCTAGCATTGATCAACCCAAATGGTAATCACTTATATGCATGTGTTACCCACTTTGTAGTAAATTTTGTTATCATCCTATCTTCTAATTCAACCATTACTCGATTGTAACCTAAAAATCCATCCAAGAAAGACATAATTTTATAGCCACTCATTATATGTATTACCTCATCTAAGGAGGGAAAAGGATAATTATCCTTCTCTAAGTTTTTATTCAAATTTCTAAAGCTAATACAAAGTCTGATCTTGCAAATCTTTTTCATGAATATAATTAGATTGCTTACCCAAGTTGAATATCTAATAAGAAAGACAATCCTAGTAGTCAGTAGATTTTCCACTTCCATTTAAATTAATGGTTCCAAGGTAGGATTAACTGGCCTCTAGCTTTGCCTAAATGGTTTATGATCAAGATTGAGTCAAATTATATGGGTAATGACTCTAAGATTGAAGACACTTAAATCTTCATAAGTCCATTCAATTACATTTGTTTACCTTATAATCAATTCCTTGACTTTATACCTCTCTTCAAATGTATAGCTTAATCCAGTATTGATGAAGTGTGTGTTATTTTCATCACCAATGTTTTATAAGTTGAATTCAAATTTATTAACCTTTGGCCACCTCTTTGACTGGGCTTGAGGATTTGTATCAAAGGTCCTTTCTAGGGTACCCTTCCCAATGAGAAGTTATTCTCTTTCAACTAGACAATGCCTTCTTCATACAATTCTTTATGGCACATGTGGTTTATTTACTCATCATCCATTATTTAAGATTTGAGTGATTCTAAATTTGTTAATAATTGGAAAATTTGTTGGTCATCATCAAATACTTGAAAATTTTGAACATTATCTAATACTAAAGGACATGTTACCAAATCAGTGGAAAACTTCTAGATTTTTGACTCCTATAAGGGTGCCAAATTCATTGTTGAAGAAGCTACTGAATCGATGGCTCCATTTTATCCTCTCAAGATAGATATTATGTTTTAGATTAAGGTAAAAACAGGTTTTGAAGGGGCCCCAAAACCCTTTAATAGGAACAAAAAAGATAAAGCATTACCATGCACCAGGAAAAGCCATCATTAAACCTACTAAAATGTAGCAACAAAAATAGGCTATACAAGGATAACCTCAAAAAACCATTAGACAATCAACCCCCTAATATCCCGAGAAATGCTCTAATATCTATTTTTTGGGGTAAAATCTAGAATAGTTGCCTATCTGCCATCAACAATATTCTGCATACTTTCTAGCTCTCTAGTTTTCCTTATGGGTCTTCTTTCGGGTTTGTTAGGAGAGCCAATATCCGGTTTCACCTTACGATGCTGTTCATCTCTTTTTCTAAATTTATCTCGAGCAGAAACAAGCTATTTCACCTTTGTTTGCTTGTCTTTTTTACTGCTTCTAGTTTCTACTCCCTTAGTATTTGTGTTTTTTCCACCCCTTTTTCTTTGGTTCTCCTGCAGCTCCTCCAAAGGGATTTCATTATCAGCTTGATTCTCCCTAGACTGAGAAAGGAGAATATCTCCCTCTTCTAAACTATTTACATCTTCAGCCAAGATTTCTCCTTCTTCTAGTACACTTTTGTCATTAGCATCTCCCCATCACTCTTTTATCCTTTGATAGCAAATGATTTGTCTTGATAAATCCATCAAATCTTCTATTCTTTGTTCAAGAATTTTGATATCTATTTGCAGTCCATCTCCTTCTTTTTCTGAATTTTATTTCTCAATAGAGAGCTCTTTATATGCCTCAATTTGTGGATCTTTAGGTTCTTCACAAGAAGGCTCTTTATCCACCTCGTCATCTAAATCTTTAGGCTCTTTACTAATCTTTTGTTCTTGTCTATGATCTTCCTTTAGTTTCCATTCTTTCTTATGCTGAATTTTTCACCCATCCAAAACACCACTTAGAAGATTTTTCCTTTTAGATGGACAGTTTTTAACAAAGTGCCCCTATTTCTTATAAGCATAACATGAATTAGGCAAATCTTCAAAAAAAATCCCTTGAGTTTTTTTCGCAGCTTGGATATTATATCCACTTTTTCTGGGATGTGATTCAAATCTGCCACTTTGACATAAATTCTGGCACTTTGAAGTTTGGATCTGGAAGTCATAGCTTTATCCACTGCCACAATTTCATCGAAAGAACTGGCAATACCTTTAAATATTTTCTCATGCCAAAACTATAAAGGGAGTCCAAGAAGTCTAACCCAAATGGGAGTGGTTAAGAAAAAAGAATCAGATAGATCCATGTTGGGCTCCCATTTTTTGATAGTAAGAAAACATTTACCAAAAGACCATGGTCCTCCACCCAAAACCATATTCATATCTTCCTTACAATTGAAGATAAATGAGAAGAAACCATTCAACATTGGTGCCATTTCTACCTCTCCTCTAATTACCCATTTCCTTTTAACCATTTTTTTAAGAGATTCTAGATCTGGTCTTGCTCCTAAAAATTTTCCCACTAGGGTGAAATCCATGGAAGACAGAGAAATCTATTAAAGGGTCTAGAATGAAAACTTGAAACTCACCTTTCTCCCAACAAGATTTAGTAGTCACCAGTGGGAAAATAGATTTTCCATTGGGTTTCTTGCCAAACAGAGATGACCACTTCTTTTATTCTGCATTCTCTACCTTCAGCACTTTTGAAGAATTTTCCTTATTAAAATGCACCTTATCTTTTTCCTTTTCATGCTCCTACCCCAACACAGCAAGAGTATAATCCATATAGGAGACACAAATCCCATTGAAAGGATTAGAACCACTCGACAGTTTTCCACTATTTACAATAGCATCACATTCTGCCCCAAAAAATTTTCTTGCACCTCCTGTTGTCCCTCCAGGGTCCGTACCTACTGCCTGGTTACACACAAGTAGTTTTACTCTTGCCTTCAAACCTGCACTCTCCACATCAGATGGGGTGCCTTCAATCTGCCACCTAGAAAATTCAAATTCTGGGTGCACTTCCAACGCACCCAACGCATCCCGCCTATACATCCCACCTTAGTATCTTTCTTATAGATATTATGTTGAAAGATTTAAATGATTAAATTAAATCCCATGGCCTATGTTTGGTCTTATTCATATATGATAATTTACATTGATATTTATTTTTGACCTGGTTTACCATGAGTTTAAAATCTTCATATACCAATAATTCTTTGATATTATTCTTGAGGGTAAACTATAATCCTAGAATCAATGCTTCATATTCTTCTCTATTATTGGTGTAAGGGAAATGGATCGTATATTGTACCAATACTTTATCTCCTTATCAATTGATTATCTCAATACTAACACTTGATCTTTGCTTGGATCTAGCTTTGTCAAAATAGAGGGTCCATAATTGGGAAGGGCCCAAAATTTCTTATGGTGTTTCATGCTTCATGGAAAATGCATAAATTATAAGAATAGGAGATTTATAACTTACCTCTTCATTAGAATAATTATACTCTATAATAGGATGCTTCACTCTTGGTTCTTGGTCTATTATGATTTGGTTGGCTATGCCCCTCCAAGATAACTAGATATGTGAAAAGTCCATGGAAAGATACTCATTCAATGTTTTTGACCAATCTTTGCTAAAAAAAATCCATACCATTAACGAATATGCACTACCAAGATGTAGATATTCATCTTTAATCTAGGTTCTGAGGTAACCTAAATTATTACATTGTTCATCTTTCCCAATATAGACACTATCATTTTATCTAACTATGACACAATACTTGTTGACCAAACTTGATTTTTTGGTCAAATTTGGGCACCCCTATGCAAAAATTTTGATTTTAAACATTTGAACGGGTCCTAATATGTTTTCATAGGAAGTATTACTTATTATATGATATCATTTGAGGTCATCTTCGCTTTAGTCTTAGTCACATTAATTGATTTATCCATTTAAGGTCATTTTATGTACTTATACGGGTCATTAGTGCATATGGCATGTTTCCCAATGTTATTAGGTGTCTTACCTTCATGTAAAATGTCTAAGAGGTCAATATGAGTGTCAAAAATGTTAGTCACATCAAAAGGTTGTAGGTTCCCTAATTGAAATTATAGAAATTAGTTGAAAAAGAGATAAAATGGCACTTTTATTGTTGTTTTGGAAGTGTACCACATGGGGAATATCATGGGGGGTCACCAAATATTTATAAAACTCATATCTACACTTTTCTTGAGCTTAAATATTCATTTTGATTCCAAAACCATTCTACACATTTCTTACTTTTCTAGATAGACTGAAGTGACCCTGAGGTTTTTACACAATATAGAAAGTACAAGAGTTTAAGGAAAAATGATTTTGAGAGATGATATTAAACTCAAATACCTTAATTTTTAATATATGGAGTTTTAAGATTGGTAAACTATGGTTTATGAACCATTGCTAACATGTTGATTATGTCTTTTTACTAGTTGTTTAGTGCACCTTATAGGTTTTGATCCATTTCTACCAAATCAATATGAACTAGTTGGTTTTGTCTCTAGAGGATGTTTTATTCCTTCTTATATGGTATCCATTATTGGTTTCATGATTCATTATGTTTGGATGAGAAAAATTGGTCTATGATGCAAGGAGGTGTCACCACGTGTAGTTTCAGTTGGAATGTTTTGGTTTGCTAAGTGTCTCTTTCTTGTAGGTGTCTATTTAAAATGGGAAAGAGTGTTATATAAACCATTGGGTCATGTGACCATCTCTTTTCATGTTTAAACTTCACCATGTCATCTCTTGGATTGCTTACTAGCTTGTTTCCTTCTCCATTTACAAACTTCATGCTTAGTTTCAATTTCATTCCCATGCATAAGCTTATCCATCCTATATATAAAATGGAAATAGAGAGTTATTGGCTTACAAAAGACTTTTGGATTTTAATTAATTTCATTTTTATGCTTTTGAATAGGTAAGTTTGATCATATGATTATTTTCCATGCCAAGGAATTCATTTGAGACCTTTATCTACTCTTTTCACCTATAGGTAGGTGATTTTCATGTTGAAGAAGGTGTTTTGAGGTTGGTTTCAAAGTGTTATTGATGTAGTTCATCCATTTGAGGAGTTAAAATTCATATGTGGTGTTAGGAGACTTGAAACAAACATATTCTTGCTCAGTTTCATCCCTTCTACGTACATACAATCAAATGCATACCTACATGTAGCTATAATAGAAGAATATGAGGTCAAAATGGCGTATTGAAATGTGAATTGGAAACATATTAAGACTCCAATATGTTGAGAGGGATTAATAATACACATTTGACACATTAACAAGGTAAATGTAGGTGAAATTATGGTAGAAGGGTAGTGGACTATGTTTTAAGCCCATTTTCCCTAAAATCGGAAAATAGAGCTCCAGGAGGTTTTTAGGGACCTTCTAAACGATGTTTACAAGAGGTTCTAGTATGTCTAAATGAATGAAATTCTTATTCATATCATAATACAAAGATCATACCATATTTGAGAAGGATATGACAAGGGGAAGATGTTTTTAAAAATCTTTAATTGTACCTTAGAACACACGAAGAAACTTTAGTAGTGTCTACATGCATCTAAGAGTGAACAAATTTTGATCATTTCAAGGAGAAATACAGAATGAAACCCCAAGAATAGAATGACTAAGATATTATGATGAGATAAAATGAAATTAAATTCATCAATTAAAAGTTGATATTGTGCACTGTACATGCCTATGACCACTTACAAGCCCTTTCAAGCATGAAAATGACATTATAAGTGTCTAAGTCTAGTCATATAAGTAAATTGAAGAGGGAATAGTTTGTGCATGTTTTATGCAAATTTTAGTCTATCCAAAGTGATTTTGAGGTAACACAAATATTTATAGTTCAAGGTGAATTCAAAATACCTATTTTCACACCACAACCACCCTAACTAAGCCTTATCTCCACCTATAACAGGGTCTTAAGAGGAAGTGTCACAATCAAAGGAAAGGGGCATAGTTTTGAGTTCCAATGGAACAAGAGTGTAAGTGAAAATTAAACACATATGGTATAAATTCAAAGAGTTTTTTAATGAGTTTATGAATATAATTATACAATTAAAAAAACCCATATATCCACCTAAAAGTAGGGTCATCATGGGTTGTCTTAGTCAAAGGGAAAAAATGACTTAGTCTTGGGAGTTGGGAGGAATATGAAATGAATGAGCATGTTTGGTGGAAACCAGGTAATTTCAAGAAAAATATAACCCCTAAATTACATATATATCTCCTTGACCACCTCCCAACCAATCTTAGATCACCTACAAGTAGGGGTCAATTAAATTATCCTAGTCATGAGATAAAATGAGATACAAATGACCTAGTGACTATTAGGATAGTGAACATGGGTCAAACAAAAAATGTGAAAGAAAATAAAAGTTAGTATGGGTATTTTTAAATTTTTACAAGACCTTAGTGAAGCTTCCTTCACCTACAGTCAGCCTAAAATGGTAAGATGATCTCATTCACTAGTCAAGAAATGGTATGAGCTATAAGAGGGAATTTGACACTCTTAGATGAGTTTTCAAGTGAAAGGGGAAGGTTACTAACCTTAAATGGTATAATTTGGGTCTAAAAATCATATTGGAAAAAAAATTTAAGCTGTTGAAACCCACAAGGTCAAATTAATGTAGGGTTGTCTCAGCTTATAGTAGGGTTTGAAATAAGGACCCTAACCTTCATACCCAGTTGAGGCTTAGGACCTTTGAGAAGTGAGTGTTGGAAAACCTATTATTTATATAATAATTTTTACATATAATTATTATACCAAGAATATACAATAGGTTCCCATGATGAAAATATCACCCATAAGCTAGACTCTCTTAGTCAGTAGGGTATAGCTTGGCAAGGGTAAGTGAAGCATATACTAGTTTGGAAGTGGAGGAATGGTTGAAGTGACAAAAAAAGGATAAATTATGAAATAAGAGTTGTATTAACATTATTATAACATTTAAAATGTTATCAATTACCTTTCTCACCTAGAAAATGGACAATAGTTCATACAAAAAGGCTTGGAAACCTCTTTGTTCACTAGGAAAGCATGAGGAATTCAAAGGAGGAAGTGTTTTAGATGGTTCAAAAATATCCATAATCATTAATTGGGAATTAAACACATTTTATAAAATATTTAAGGTTGTTTATTTACTTTTAAGAGTGACTTATAAGTGGTTTTAGGGGAAAATGCAAGAAAATAGGGGTTTTGGCCCTTTTTTTGGACATTTGGAGATGGTTTTGCATCCAAAACTTACAATCAAGACAAAAAAATTTTGTAATTACGAATTTTAAAAGATAAATAAAAAACTAATTTTTCATATTTTATAAGGTAAATACCTCTCTATTTTGTCTCAGAGGTCAGCGACTCTAGGAAAATCAAAACTTGGCAAAATGATCAAATGAGTGTAAAATTAGAATGGGATTTAATGTGAAGCCTTAGGGACCTAAAAAACATATTATGACGTGTATATAATTAATTTATGGTATAATATACAATATTTTAGGCTCATGCTCCTCAAAGTATCTTTTTTTCACTTGCACACAGTCTAAATAGGCAGGTTTTCCACTAGGCATAACTGGCAAGTAAAGAAAGAACATGAAGTAGTGTTATTGAAGGATTATATGATGGATTGTTGAGATAAAATAGGGTGTGAAAATCCTAACACATAAATAAAACTATGATAAAACACCCCTAATACCCAAATTCATCAAGGTGCCTAGTAGACCTATTAGATCTTGAAAAGGCCTAATGCCAATTAATAGTCCATCTTCACTTATGCCACTTGGTGAGCTATTCAAATGATTGAGGCATGTTTTTAAGGTCAAAATATAGGTTTGATATATTTTTGAGTGTATAAAACTGATCAATAAATCCATTTTTGGGATCAAAACCACTCACCCTCATGTAAAAGAGATGTTTCCACTGTGCCACTTGGATGAGGAGAGTTATTCATCTCCTCAAGGGGTGAAAATCCAAGTGAAAGAAATCATCTTGGATGGATTTGGTGTTAAAACTAAATTTTGACAAATAGGATTCAACATCATTATAGCTAAATCTCTTGAATCTACCAACTAATTATGTATATTATTACCAAATGCTCGAATGGTCAGCAAAAAATGAGGAACTTCAAGTTTAATTTTATAGATAACAATCATTTTGGTTATCTTATAATTTTTTGAAATATAATTTCCTATGATGGATTTCCATAAGAGATCCTTATATTATATGATTTGTGCTAGTTCATAGAGAGTTATATTATCTTTGATTTTATTCATATCCTAGATAATATTTTATTCTCCTTTATTATGTTCTTCTCTATGTTGAGGTTGATCATTACCTTTAGGGGAGGAGGATTATTGTCAACCTAGGGATTTTGAGGGATAATTATATTATTAATAAGAGTAAAATTAGTGAATGACAACCTATTCCTCAAATTATAAGTATTTCTTTTAAACTGTTGAATGCTTAAACTTCATCAAAATTATCCTTTAGGATATTGTTAGATTCATTAGGGAAGGAGGACTTGAAAGTCTCAAAAACCATAGATAAACTAGAAGGATAAAATTAATGAGGTAGATTTAGAGTGTTCATCCTTTTATCTTATCATATCATCACCCTATGGAATATTTTGAAATTTACACAGAACTCTATATAGTCCAACTCTCCATGTTGAGATGTGTTATGGACACTACACCAATTGGGCAAAGTTATTTCCATGATATTGATCTCTAAGCAATTATTTGAATATTTTTGTTCTAAACTATTATTAAACCTATTGAAAGGCCTATTATATCTTGGAAAGGTAAAATTATGATTTTAGTTCTAGTTATTTGTGTTGCCCATCCTCTACATATTTAAAAAATCATTGCTCAGCTTCTAAATCAATCTTTGTATAGAATCTAATTCAGATTTGTTAGATTCTAAACCTTGAAAAACTATTATATTGGTGATATCCTAATGTTTATTCTAATACTAGTTATTTCTTTGTGTATGATTTTTCAAGAAATGATAATTCTAATTTGTTGTTTGCTATGTCATAGGAAGTAGAGTGTATAATTGATTTTGATTAAATGTGGGGGCATTATAGTTTGAACATGGAACTGTATTCAGTGATAGATGCCCATTATTGAATGCTTGACCTCCTAAATTATGAGGGTTGAGATATGGATTGAGATAATTTTTAATGTTGATAGCTTCCTCGAATACCAAATCTAGCATATTAGTATCATCAAATCTTCATAAGAACACTACAATTATAGGATCTAGGACATTCTTTATATCTCAAGCTTTATATTATCATCTAGATTATACATAAAATTCAATCAAGTGTGAATCATTTGGAATATTGCATTAAAGGCTCATATTGACTCATTAGGTTCTCTTTTCATGATGGTAAAGTGTTGATATACCAGACTTGTATTATTTACCTATCGAAATTGTGTAAAGAATTTACTTTAACACTAATCACATGAGGTGATGGAATTTTCTTATAAATTGAGATACCAATCATAAGAATAATCTCGTATATTAAATGGAAAAATTCTACATGTAATATCTTCATAGATGACATTCATTAATCTTAATTTAAACTTGAAAGACTTGATATGTTCTTTAGCCATCCTCTCACCTGAGGGGGATAAAGTAGGTGGGTACTTCTTTGGATTCCTTGGTCTATCATATTGGTCTCTAAGGATAGTAATGGAAGATCCAATTAACTAGGGTTGAGCCATAGAATTATTGATAGGTGGGGAATTCCTTATATGGGAAGGTGTTCACACTCCTTGTATCTTAGGGATGGTAGGTATAGGTCTAGGCTTCTTAAATTTTGACAATGTTGAAACCAAAAGGATGTCTTGGGACCTAAACCTTGTTAATATCATATGTGTCTCCATAATAATATGTCCCTCTTTATTGGGAAAAAACACAAATGTTCCTTCCTTATAGTGCCATATTTTTCCTCTTTTTTTGATGTGGGTTTTATGCACACCTCAGAGAATTTTAAATGAACTAACCTCAATTTTTTTGGGATATTTGTGGAACTAGGTTCCACTCTAGGGCATGAGTTATAGGTATGTGGTTCCAATGACCAAGTGGTGTAATAGTAGGTTGATCCTATGGATTGTTCAAATAAGTTTGTGGGTAGATGCATCGATTCTAATAGGGATAAATCACTAGGTGAGTTGGATGGGTGGAAGACTAATCTATGGCGGGAACACCTTAAATAAACTTTAAAAAGATGGAAGGTTAAGGTAGAAATAAGTTTATATATCTCTAAAGTGGAGTTTATAAGTATGTCCCTTTACTAGAAAAGTATCTCAATAACCATTTTTTCTTATTTGTAGCTTTTACACACTTGTGAACAAACATAGATAGGAGTTTATGTATTTAGATATAGGGTACCTATCAGTCTCAACTAAAGTTTTTTCTTCTCAAGGCTATTGTTGCATACCTTACTACAAGATTTTAAAAATCAAGCCAAGAAATTATCTAGGGTAGCTATGGCTCACACCTAGAATACTATATCAAATGAGACACTTCCACACAACTTAAATTATTGATTCAACTTATGCCAACTACATAAATCAATAAAACATATTAACCTTCAATAACTATTACATATCTAGGACTAATTTTAATTAACATAAAAATTAGACTCATCTATAGCATTGGAACACATCAAAACTATTGAATCAATTACAAATAAAGAAACTTCAAATTCATTAACATATAAAGGGAAGAATAAAGAACAAACGTAGTTCCATGCCAGTTAAATCCTTGATTTCTTCATGTATATTCATTCAAAATTTTGACCCTTTGAAAAGAGGGTTCTACATGTATATATAGATCCTAGGTAAGGGGTCACCTCACCCTCCAAGTTTAGAACACTTTATTTACATATTGATAGACTATAAGATAAGTCTTGGTTAAATATTTATGTTTTACAGATATCACAATCATGCAACATGTAGATGTTAAAATATTTAGTTGATTATTATATATATATATATATATATTTGTGTGTGTGTGTAACTATAAATTAAATATTTATTAATAATTATTACATGCAAAATGTAAAAAAATATTCTTTATCTAAATTGTCTCTTGTTTATCTTGTCTCAAAACTATCATCAAAAATGATGTAGTACTAGTGGTTCATGATGCATTAATTGGAGTTGTTCTTGAAGATGTATTAGGGGATTAGAATTTTGTTACCATGAGAACTATAGTATGAGGTGGTGTTGACATGGTTGTTATTATTGGCATAATAGGTGGAGTTGGTGTAGTAGAACTAGCAGGTGGAATTTTATAGGCTACTTTCTTATTTACATCCAAGTCCTGGTAGTGTTTGTACACCTTAACATGTTGTGCTCAGATTAGATTCATATTCATGAGGTGTTGCCTAATCACCCTAATAGTCTGCTCTATCAATTTATTATACTCTACCTTGGTTTCTCTTAATTCAACCCTAAACACTTACACCTTTGTCACCTTCTTCTTTGATGTGCTCAATTTGCCATCAATATCTTCTAAGATCAAACCTTGTAGACTCTGCTTGATGTTGTTGGAGGACTTTTTAATCATTCGGTCAAATTCTACCTGAGTCACCAACTTGCCTCTATTTTTCAAATTGAAACTAATTCTAACTTTGTCAAAATTTCTTTGGCATCTTTCTCTTGGTCGACCAACTTATTCACTAAAGTATCAAAGGATACCTTGTCTTAGGCCTCTTGTGTTTTTATTAATGCTAAATTCAAAGGATTAGATGTCTCTAATGGGATCATCAATTAAAAATGGATAAATTAATTATTAGGGGTATATAGTTATAGGAAATTCAACCTACTATCATCCTCTTTTGTGGCTTTTTAATAATTTGGTTATATTATCAACATGAGGGGCCAAACTGACTCTCAAAGAATGAATAGAATAAATAATTTTGTATAACCAAAGAGATACACTTTGCACAAATTTGTCAATGCCTTAGGTAACTTTAATCACTTACTATTTATCTATGAGTATTTCCAACTCTTTTTTGAGCTACTGTCTAGCCATTTTTGTCCTTCCATGTATGGAAAGGATGGATTATGTATAGGTCTCTATGTATGACTTCAAGTCCTCAATATATGAGGACTGGTCCCTTTGTCTATTTTGACTCTTTATTATGGAATATATTTTTCCCTCTCCTCTATGATTAATGTTGTGCCTGATCTATCTTCAATTTTCCTCTTCCTCACCCTTTGTGTTGATGTTGTGGCCTTGTAAAATAAAGAGTTCACCATTGGTAGTTTAGTTATCTTTCAATTGGCCCTCTTAGAGGCTGAAGCTCCTAATTCCTTAGTAAAATATAGAAGAGTGATCTTGGATGTATCTAAGGTTTTATCTTCTATTGTACATGTTCTTCGAGTTCTTGCCCATTTGCATGGAAAGATTGGGCATTACTAGATAAATGATCTTTGACTAGTCTATGTTTCCATACTATGGCAATAGATGGACAACAAAGATTGGATACCACCTACATGACATTTTGGTTGTTACCACTATGCTTATGGTTTTTGGAGTGGAATTAGGTAAGGGGGAAACTAATTAGATAGAAGATGTAGTTGAAGTGATGGATTAAGAAATATCTAGAATGGACAAAACTAGTGTTGATGGGGTGGACATAAATGGAATAGAAATTGAAGGGATGGAAATTAAAAGTTGAGGGTAGAATAGGTGTAGTGGTTGTGGGTAGGTTTATAAATTGGTGTCAAAAAATTAAACCTGTAAGGAATGATTGTTGGGGAATGAATGTGGAAACAACTAGCCTAAGGGTGATAGAAATTATAGGTAAGGACATCAAAGGAGAAAAACTTATAGGGGTTATGAACAAAGGACTCTTATTGGATGGTTCACCTATAATAGGTACCTTGTTTTTGAGTGATTATAGGCTTAATAAGTTTTCTTACTATGACTCCTCTTCATCCACCTCTTATGTTGGAGGGGTCTATGGTCTGTCTCCCTTAGGCTTTCTTTGATAGGTCTTAGTTGTTCAACCTACCTATGGAATTATTTCTTATGATGGATGAGAGGGTGTAACATTGATGGGAATGGGGGCTGAGGAATACATTATTTCTTATTCATCAAAGGATTCTAGGCATATAATCCTAGCTGCTTCCTTCTTTGTACTACCTCCTGCTTGAGTGAGATCCTTAGCCATCTCTTATTTAACCTATATAAATTCAACTGTAGAATCTTGAATTAAGAGCACTAGTTACTCTTATTCTTAAGTAGAATTAGGAATTTATTCTTCCTCAGCTCATTATTCTTGTTTTTCATGAGTGGTTCCTTAGCTACCAACTACTATTGGTCCTAGGGTTGGCCTTGAGCTAGTTGGGGATCTAGTCCCTCTTCTTCTAGTTGTTATAATTGCCTACCACTCCAAAAATATGATCATCTCCATCCTTTAGGAGGTGTAATTATGAAATTTTATTCACTAAGTGTATTACTCACTCAAAGATATAGTTTTATCTCTTTCTTTGACCTCTTCATCATGTTTTACATTTAGGAATAAAAAATCATGGTCCATTAGCTCATGTTTATATATGAGGCCAAGAGTATGAATCTTATTTTTGACCTTTCCATGAGGATCCTAGTCTCTTTGAGGTACATTAGGAAATGCATATTCCTTTCTAACATTTCCTACTTCCTTTAATTGTCTAAAAATTATATGTTACATTCATTTAATGGTGATGTGGGATCCATGGAAGGTGAACTTCTTCATTCTAGTCAATTCTTCATCGATGCTATTAAAAATTTGATATGTGATTTCCTACTCAACTACCTAATGAACTTAGGGAGATTAAGAGGATATAACTTATTTCTAACCACCATAATAATTATGTAGTCTAGATAGAGCCAATAATCTCCAATATTATTGGCAAGTGTTCAAGCTATGTTGTGTGAAATTCTCTCCAAAGGCCAATCATGTATGGACATCCATACCTAAGGGTAGAGTTACTAAAAAATGTTGGCTATGTTTCTCACATATTAATATATGTGTACAAATTTTTAATAGTTATATATCTTGTTCTTGATGACTTTTATATTTGGATCCCATAGGACTCCATTGTGTATATGCATTATACCCATGATTGTATCTATAAAATAAGACATCATGTATAAATTACCTCCTAGTGGCATCTTATCCTTATGAAAAATCTATTATTGGAGGTGTGTACTAATCACTTCCCCTAATGTGTAGGTGTGTTCCAAATTACTTAGCAGGTCCAGCAGTGGAATGCACTCTAGGTGCATGAAGTAGATGTGTGCATGTCCTAAGAGTTTGTTTAGTAGTGCCATTCCCACATAGATTCCCATTATAAATCAAGTGATGTGGATATTGATCTTAACCTATTATTTCATATTGAAACTTTCCCTAAGTATCAACCATATTGATAGAGCTCACTCCAAAAAAATTGACTTATTCTATGTAATAATAGTAAGTAAATCATATGTAACATATGCAATTGGGAGGATCAAATACCTATTAAATGTCTCACCTAATATACACATTATAATAGTGGTTTTGTCAACATAATGAAGGTATCTCCATAAATTATTATCCCTTCAAAGAAGAGGTCCTGTAGTAGATCAATAGATGGCATAACCTTAGGCTTCATGGATGTAATTATAGGGCTTGTTGTTTGAATGGGAGAAGGTCCTTCATTAGATGTTTATCTTCAACTATGAAGTCTTCTTCAAGTGTGAAAAATTCCATGTTTTCCACTACTTCCCATAATTTTGAGTAATTTGAATAATGTCCATTAAATGTAGTACCAAACATAGTGTTAAGTACTATGTATGATCCTTGACTGAGAACCTGGATGATGATAGATCTCCTTTGTAAGACCTATATGATGATTCCATTGTAATTTTATTTAGTACTGGTATGATCCAATCTTTTGATAATGGCATATATCTCTAAACTAAATCTCATAGATTAACAAATCACTTATGATATCAATTAGGGATTTTAAATCACTTAAGGCTAAAGTTTACTTGAACTCAAAGATGGAATGATGTGAAATCAGTTGGGGGATCAATGTAAATATATTTCTTGCATTTATTTCCAATTCATGAGCAATTAATACTCAATGTCTATGGGCTCATCACCTTTATTAAATTCAAATTCAACCACCCTATCCTAGTGTACATACCATGTAGGATGCCTTATCATTAGAGGTGCCATGGTGTAACCATTATTATTTTTCCACGTGTCATTAGGCATCCCAATAAATATAAATCAATTCTTATCTTCAGGTCAAAATACTCTAAAGTGTATAATGTCCTTCATAAATATTTTCCCTAAAAGACTTTATCTAAAAGTTTCCAAAATAAGACGTGCCAAAATAAGGTTGGTTGATGACTAAGTATTCTTCAAAAAATTAGTTTCAGAGGAAGTCACCAAAGAGAAATATTCTAAAATTATTGTTCTCAAAACAAAGCCTCTTGTGGGAAAGTTCCCAAAAAGAAACCTTCCAAAGCAAATATTCTAATGAAATCTCTCTAAAATGAAGTTTTTGAAGTAAAGTTTCCTAAATGGAAAATGCCAAAACAAATACTCTAGTGAGAATCTTTATGAAATAAATTTTTTGACATAAACCCTCCAAAATGAAATTTCTTGAAGACTAAGTCTCTAAAACAAGGTCTCCAGTGTAAAAGTTGTTGATGAATAAGCTCCTCTAGAGAATAGATTGTGAAGAAAGTTGCTGAAGTAATTGTTGCCGAAGTGAAACTTCTTAAAACAAAGTTACCAAAATGAAATTTTCTAGAGAGAATATTTTTGAGGATAAATTTCTAAAGACAAAGTTTCCTAAAACCAAGCTTATCAAATACTAAATACTCTAAAATAAAATAATCTAAATTCCTGTCATGCAAAGTCATTATTTTCATATTTTTCATTAAATATGTTAGTCTGAACAAGTACTTACAAATGAAAATATTATACCACAACATGATTAAATATTAAATAAATAAATTTTTATAGATAATACAAGTATCATAACCCTCAAAAATCATAGGTAACCCTCTATGATATTCATTATTTCCAAAAAACAAAGGGGGTCCCCATTTTTTAAAGGAAAAATATAGATTGGGATCTATTGAATACAACATTACCTTCCTCATATTTAAGACTTGTAATATTTATCTCATAATTACTATCTAACATTTTATTTGTTGTATGTGGATTCAACACCTTATTATTACTTGGATTTTATTAAGATGGATGACTAGTCTCTTGTGAAGATCAAGTATTTTTTATTATTGAACTAGAGACATGTTTAGGAATTTTTAAGCCCTCAAAATAAAATTCAATAAATTACACCCTTCACTTATTAATTATTTATATACATTATAAAAATTATTGTACACCTCATTTTTAAAAAAATATATAACCCCTAGAAAAAATAATGGATTTATTAGTAGGATTATAAAACTTATATGCTTTATTTTCATTATTTTAATCTAGACATTTTAAACATATATAAAACCTAAACATATAAATACCTTTATATGAGTAAAAAATGTTATTCTACCATTCCAAATCTCATAAGGTACATTATCTTTGAATACCATTGTAAAACTCATGTTAATGATGTAGACTATTATTTTCACTGCTTCAACCTAGAAACACCTTTCTAGTGTATTATTATTCGACATATTACTTTATAAATCCATGATGTGTCTATTATTTCATTTAATAATTCCATTTTATTGTGGTATGTAGGGATATTTTAAATTCCTTTTGATTCCATGTGAACCACAAAAATCATGAAATCCATTAAATCAAAATTCACCTCATCTATTTGTTATTAGGGGCTTTATGGATTGTACATATTCTTTTTAAACAAAATATTTGAAAATTTTAGAAGATTAAAAGAATATCCATTCTTTTATTTTAATGAATAAACCCACATAAAAATTATAGTATCACCTATTAAGGAAATGAAATACAAATAATCACGAATGCTTCTACAAGATAATGGTCCACATAAAGCTAAATGAACTAGATACAAAGGTTTTATTTCTTTCCATTTTATTCTATGTAAATAATCCATATGATTTTTACCATTAATACATGACTTTCATGCATCATCTTTCTTAAAATATAGCTTGAGAAGACCTCTTACCATATATTTTTTGTTAGGGATATATAAGATCTAAAAACTGATATGACCATATCTTGAATACCATGACATGTTTTAGATTAAGGTAAAAACAAGTTTTGAAGGGACCCCAAAACCCTATACAACAAGGTGAAAGATAAACCATAAAGCACAACCAGGTTAACAAAAGAACCTAATTACAAAAAGGTACCAAAACCAGGTTTTATAGGGACCTGTTACCAACAAATATGACCAGAAAAAATAGCTGTCAAAACACTGATCTGAAAGTTAACCAACTGGATCAGCAAGGTGAACAACCTCCCAGACCAGTAACCAGTAAACCAGAAAAGTGACCAGTTTACTGACCCCAAAAACCAGTCAGCAAAAGGGAACTTTAGATGAGTCTTTAAAGTTAATGTTTTTTTTTTTGCATGACCGAAGGTTCATATCTAGAGGAGGGACCACAGGCTTAGACTTCTTTCTCCTTACTACTGTCCAACCATCCTCTACCTTAGCTACCTTAGCAACCCATGCCTTAGAAGACAATGATCTTTGGAATCTAGTGGGCATAAAATCCTTGTGAGAATCAAACACAGTCTGGCTCTTAGAAAGATCCTCCAAAGTAGCAGAAGAGACCACCATCTCCTCTTCTGGCTCAGCTATATCACTAACCACAGCCTCTGCAAGGGCTTCATTAGAATGTTTCACCAAAGATTCCTCTTCAACTTCTGGTTCAGATTGTGAACTTTCCTCATTCTCAGACTCTAAATCAGTTGTTGCTTCCAGAGGTTGTTTATCAATGTTATGTTTAGAGGAAACCTTAGGCCACCAAGAAGGTGAATGTCTAGGATTGGATTTCCTAGCAACATAACAAGCAGCAATATGACCCGTCTGGTGGCACTTCTTGCACCGAAAAGGGATCCCCTCATAATCCAAAATTTGTTTCTAGGTACCCCTTGGGGATTCAAGGCAAATCACCTCAGGAAGGCCCTTAGAAACATCCAGATCTACCAAAAATCATGCACATGTCGAGTGGAGTAGAATCATACTATCTTCTTTATATAAAAATCCCCTATAGCATTTCCAATGGTTTTAAAAATCTCCTCATGCCATAGGTGTATCGGAAGATAAGGGAGCCGCACCCATATAGGGAGCTTGTTAAAGGATTCTGAGAGAGGATTAAAATCCTTATGCCAATGTTTGGCCATAAGAGGAAATCTACCCTGCCAAGAAAAATTATTGTGACAAATGCCATGACATGTTAACATCCTTAATGGTGGAGAAACAAGTAAATTTATTCATCATATTAATTATCAATGGAAACACCTTATTATTTTCCATATAGTATTTTCCAATAAATTTATGTATAAATCTCTAATAAAAATAGAATGAACACCATCATCAAAAAGTAGTTTAAAACCCTTTTTTATTGATTATTGACCAACACTAATAATATTGTGACTTAAATTTGGGGAAAAATAAAAATCCTTTATTTCACTATTACCTTGAATTTTCATGATCTTCATGTTTCCATTTTCTTGAACTAGAATGGATTTTTCATCTCAAAATTTAACTTGGATTTTGAAGGAGTCATCTAACTTGAGGAAACTATATTTGTGACTTTGCATGTGATTTGAGAAACTTGAATCAAGAAACCACCAATTATTTGTTTCTTCTATTCTCACATTACATATGAGAAAATAATATGAGTGTTCTTGAAAATCACTTTGTTTATCTTTATATGCCTTATCTTCACTCTCTTGATTATATTTTTTCTTATCTTTTAGTATCTTGAAATATTTTATCATGTGTCCTAGTTTTTTTCAATAATGACAAGTAAAGTATTTCATATTTTTACCTATGACGTTAACTTCAGACTTACCCTTTGAATTTAACATATTTAAAATCTTTTGATACTAATTTTTTTTATCTTTGGTATTTCATACCCATAATTTTGTTTCAATTTATTGTTCTTTATATCATATATATAGTCTCATATTATCCTCATGTGACAAGAGAGAACCAACCAACTCATCAACACTAATAGTGTTTGTGTTCTTACACCCTTTAAGAGTGATCAAAATATGTATCCATTTAAAACTAAATATTTAATTTTTTCCTTAAAATATAATTATTTTTAGTAGTTTCTCCATAAACCCTAATTCTATTCACTAATTCATTTACCCTTATGAAATATTCTCCAACTCCATTATTTGACATTCTCAAATTCTCAAGATTCATTTTAGTAGTTTTGATTTTTTATTAAATTATCTTATTATATGTTTGAGAATATGTTTCCATGGTATTCCATGTCTCATGGGAAATATTTCATCATGTAATTCATTGATAAATGTTTGGGTTTATGGTACTCTAAAGAAAGAACAAAGCTTGTGCATCCACCTTTTCTTCATCCTTTTATTCTTTTTTGATCTTGTGTCAAGGTATTCCAATATTGAGGTGGTGTATATCAATGGATAAAATTATCCAAAAATAATTTACATATAATAATTATTTTAAAATAATCTCACAAATATTCAAATTTTTTCACCTTTGAAGATGGAAATATTCATGGAAGCAAAATTCATTGAACACATTTTTTCTCTTGATAATGGCCTAAAACCCTTTTGAACCTTTCTTTAATGAGTATATGATACCAAGTTAATTTTTTAAATTTATGTATGGAGTGAAATCAATCTTTTATTTAATATTAAAATGAAGTTATGTATCAACCAATATATCCCATAATTACTAGTTTTTAAATTGGGTGTATTGTAAGTTATATTATTGACCAAAACCTATATTGAATAACTTCAAATTCAAAAATATATGCCTTTTGGTATTAATTTATATATAAATAAAATAAAATAAAATATTAAACATGAAAAAAAATCCAATTTTAAATTTTTCCACACTTCTTAGTGGGTTATTTTTAATTAATAAACAAAGTTAGAAAAATCCTAATACGTGATAAATTGCATGAAAAGTTATGTCTATAAAGTGAAAACTAAATAAATAACTTTATTTAACAAATAATTAAACTAAATATGGAATTATTTTAATATAATTAAATAAAATTGAAATTATACTAAACAAAACAAGATTGACTTATGGAAAATACAAGGTCAACATGCAATAATCCTTGCTTAACAAGTAAGAAAATCATACAACCTAGTCGAGCTAGCTACCCCAAATCCCTATAAAATATGAATTGAATTAAAATAAAGTTAATTTATATTAAATAAATATAAAAATTATGTAAAACCTTTTTTTTTATGAATGGATAAAAATTTAAGGTTAGTAAAATACACCTTCATTGAATTGCACTCTAATTGACACTTCTAGCTATTTTTTAAGAAATATGTAGAAAGTGTTTGAAATTGAAAAAATAGATAATATAGGGAATAAATAAGTTGAATAAACATCCTAAGATAATTTAAAAAAAAAAAACTAAATATAACATGGATAATTAATTGGTCATATTGGAATCATACTCAACACATACTTTGTCTTTGGGAGAAGGCTCCAAATGCGTAACTTTTTTTGAACAAACTGTAATGAAAATGTAGCAATAATTTTCATTAGAATAAAATATGTAAATTTAAAAATTTAAAATTGAAACACATGAATTTATATTTAAGTTTTAAATTCAAGGAAATATTACTCATATAAGTGGGGGAACCTTTTTCCATATAATTTGTTGGAGATGATTTTTTTTATTGAAGCAATTAAGAATAGTTCCTCTTATTGAACCCTTTTAGATAACTAAGAGTGATAAATCCCAAATTTATGTTACTAAGAAAATTACATGGATTTGAAATTAAAATTTACCAAACCCTAATTGTAAAAAAAATAAATGGAATAGTCTCAAGGATATTGAGTATTATTTAAAACTGGACCATACTAACCTATATAAATAATATTTCACTAATATTGTAACCCTTAGATGGAATGTGTAAGCCACATATTTGAATTGATATTAGTAACTAAAATATAATTTAATTTTGTTAAAATTTAAATTCATTACCTCAAAAAACATGAATCAACTGCTACAGATAAATTAATAGATTCAAGGTTGCTCACTTCTAAGTACTATCGATTATGTTTATAAATAGATAACTATAATAGTGTGTATATGCATGAAAAATGTTCATTCCCTATGAATCCATTACAAATAATAATTGTTAAAGAAATAATATGAATTATGATTATGCCACTAATATTATATAATTAGTGTTGATCATGATATAGAATGTTATTCATCTATATGATATATGTGTTAAATATGAGAACATGTATCTTGTGATGCTAAAAAAATGAGTGCATATGCCCCCAAATGTATTTAAATATGTAAATATATAATAATATGTAACTTGTGTTTATGTAAACCTATGTGCCCTTTAATGTCATATTCACTCAAGTCTATCTAAATATGTACTCATTTAACTATAAATTAAGTACATATGCACAACATATGGCCTAAAATTTGTTTAAAATTTATAAATATATGTCCAAAACTAATATTTAAACCACTCTAAAATATCTAAATCATATATTATATCCCAAAATCTAAATTTTCTCCTCATGAAATCTTAAGAATTAATGACAAGAACATTAATATTTATCCCTTTTAAGGTGAGGGATATGTCATTCAATCTATTATTCTTAAAATAAATATTTAATTATATCACAGTATTTATATAAATATATAATCATGTACGATCATGTCAACATGTGGATAATATGTTATCATAATAATGTATATGTCATAAAGGCATGCATGAAACATATGTAATGCAAGGCATAAAAGTGTCGTGTGTGTGTGTGTGTGTGTGTGTGTGTGTGTGTGTGTGTGTGTGTGTGACACACACACACACACACACACACACACACACACACACACACACACACACACACACACACACACACACACACACACACACACACACACACACACACACACACACACACACACACACATACATATCATCATCCTTTATTACATAATCTTAATCATTGAATTTATTAGTGATGGTTACTACAACATGCCATATGTGGAATATACATATCATCATCCTTTATTACATAATCTTAATCATTGAATTTATTAGTGATGGTTACTACAACATGCCATATATATGGCATGTTGTAGTAACCATCACTAATAAATTCAATGATTAAGATTATGTAATAAAGGATGATGATGTGTATCATGTAACTATAAACAAATGGGAGGTTACATGATATGGATCATAACACATACAAAATTAGTAAACTTATCAAGATCAAAAAGGTCAACAAACAATTTCATTTCCATGATGTACATAATAAAAACACATGAAATAAATCTCAATGTCAAAATAATGCCAAGGGTTGCATGCAATATACATGAATATTTCACAAAAAAAGGCCAAGGGGAAAAAAACAAGGGACATAAATATGTTATAACATAAAAGGCCAAGGGGACCAAAATATTTCACAATAGACAAGGCCAAAGGGACCAATAAAATGGAAATAAATATGTCACAATAGACAAGGCCAAGGGGCCACAAACAAGGGACATAAATATGTTTCAAAAAATTAGGATAATGGGATGTGAATAATATACAAGAAATTACTATCCTATCATGAAATATAATAAGCATAAATGATGAATGAAATAAGTCCCACTAATCTACACTATCAATATATATTAATGTCACTACCTATTAAAGTAACATAACCATGTTACACTAAATTAAGTATGAGTAATATTGAGTATTTTGTAATCATTTAATGTATCTAAACATGGTAAATTATCATATAATTATATAACATGTATTAATGTAACCTATGGTATAAGATTCATTTAGATTTTGTATGGCCCTTATGTATAGGGAATTCTAGAATCTATGTATCCATGAATAATTTATACCTATATGTCCTATATGACACTCATGTATACCATGAAATTCCTATGCATATGAAAAAATATATGTAATATATATACACATAATATTTTAAAACTTTATCAATTATGGATGCATTCTCTCTTACAAGAACCCATTAAATCTCAATCTCTTTGACTCCATGACTTAAAGGGTTAACTAGGAAATGTGTGGGTAGACTATTGGTATTTCACAAGATTGTTTTCCCCTATATCAAAACTTAAAACCAACACAAGCCTCTCCTATACAGTTCCCTATGATTTTACACCTCCCTTACATACTCCAAGAAATTTACCACCTTAAACAACCCATAACTAAGAAAAAAACCTTTTTTTACAATTACAAAATAAAGTTGGCCTAGGTCAACCTTGTACTTAAAATATATTATCACATTATGAGACTATGTCAGCCTTGGCCGACCCAGTCCAAGACCTAACTTACTTTTATTACTTAATGATACAAGGTCAATTAGGCTAAATCAATTGGATAAAACTTTAGAATAGTTTAGGGTTAGATCTAACTATATATACACATCCATTTCTACCATTTCATAAAAAGACAAGAAGAACATCATTATTTTCACATCTACTTATCCACCATTCTACTTGATTATCATTTCTTAGGGTTTCAATACTATACTTAGATATATGAATCTTGTCTTATGGAGAAGTCTTTTGTATGCATAGGATAAGTTATGTAAACTAGATTTGACCTATATTTGTTATCTTTACATATGAAAACAACATCTTACAAAGCACCTTAGCCAAGGTAAAGATTGAGGCTCAGTAGGTTTGTCTTCAAAGGTAAGTATTCCTAACTCCTATTCCTCCTTATTAAAGTAGATAGATTTTAATTTTTTAGCTTATATGATTCTCTCTCCATGTATGAGGATTTACTCTAGATTGATTTGAGTATAGATCTTCTATACATGTTTAATTTTATGTTTATTACCCTAATTTTGTGCTACAAGCTTTGGTGAACACTATGTTAGATTTTACTTTAATTTTTAGTTAATTTTTAAATAATAAACAAAATAGGACTTATATAGGGTTATTTCATGGTTTTTATTTAATAAAGGCTTTGGAACCATCTCTATTAATATTATTTTGGTAATAGATCCCTTGGTTAGGTTTAAAAGATCAATCTTTGTCATGACCCTGATTATATAGATATACCAACAAGCAAAAGGGTAATTATGATTTTTATTCTTCGAGCTAGAATTTATTTGTAGACTATCTTCACTTTCCCTTGTATACATTTTATACAACCTAATTTGAACTAACCCTTGCAGTTTTTTTTCATGCATTCATTTAATTTAATTTAATTTTATATAATACTAGATCAAACCTATCCATACAATCTAAAATTTTGTGCATAGGTTTAAAATATAGTCACTCTATTAACCTATGTATTTCTATGTGTAGGTATTTTCTAATGAAAGATAATTGGATCAATTAGTTAGACTTAGTTTTCTTTTTGAAACATAGGTTTGTAGAACTTAGTCAACTCATATGACTATGTTAGTAGGTTATTTTAAGCATACATGTTTTGTAAACTTCATTGACCCAATTGAATCTATTATTCAAATAAAAAATTCATCATTTGGGCAACAAAAAATAAAAATAAAAAATTTAACATATTAAAAAATTATCAAGTTCATTCTTACCTTCTCAGTCATTTTTACTATTCATTTATAGTCCTATTTTTCATAGTTTGTAGTCTATAAAATTGTATCCCTATAGTGAACTATGTTAACTAGTTAGACACATTTCTATATCTTGATTTTATATTTAGAAGACTTAGTTAAAATATTTGACTATATTATTTTAGAAATTACTTCCTATTATAGGCTTAATTTGCACCCTTAGAGAAAGTTTTTTAGGCTCTGTCCAACTAAGATATAATATTAGGACAACCCTAGGTGGTGGGTAACCTATTGTGTGGCTAAACCTATAGAGAAGGTTCGCTTCCTCTTTGATGCTCATCTAAAAATAACACTAAGACTAATGATTCATAGGGAAAGGGTTAGAAAAAGAATAAGGGTTCCTAATAAAGTTAACTAGGTGACGGACCAAACTTAAGAGGGAAACTCCCATAATCTTGAACCCACATTAGATCAATAAAGGAAAATACTAACTCACGTAACGTCAACATCAATCTATTTGAATAATTATTTCATAGAAGATTTTCAAAGTAGAACACTAATATATACCTACAAACAACATTAAAAACTCCCTAAACAAGGTCAGATATGAGGACAATGGATGAGGAAGATTATCCTTCACACATTGCCATCATACACAACTCATCAAACATGGATTCAAGGCAAGAGATAGGCAAAGAAATTCCTTAATACATTAGGAGGTAGTTCTTACAAATTATTGATAGGGTTGAGCCTAATCAAGATGAACATACTTTGCATTATCTCAAGGAATTTCTTGTTTCTTAAAAAGATAAAGAGTCTAAAATCTGAGAACCCTTTACAAAATAGAAATAAATGGATAAAATAGGATAAGGGATAGAGGAGAGAGATAAAGGGGGAGCACATTGTTCATGATATTCAATGATTTGTTATCTTCAAGATATATTTCACCAGGCTTTTAGTCTAATCAGAATAGGTTATTATTAGCAAGAAATTTGTGATTTGCCTAAATATTCTTCAAATCATTCCATTGGTAAAATAAGTTGCATTATAAAATAAGAGTTTCCCAAAAGTGGCAAGTCATGATCCTATAAGAAATGAATGCTCAAATTGCTTTCCAATTCCCTAAGTCTTATTGCTTAGATCCTCCACTATATCTCATTATGAGGACAAAATCCTCATATCTTTAAACTACCAAGGACACATCATGTCTATTCTGATTAATAGTTTGTCAAGGAAATGACTTGGGATGATCTTCTCATTAATCATATATCTTTTATATGCCTTGGATATTAGATCAAAATAACTATAAGTGAAAACCAATCTAAGGATATTAGTTTTCTTATAGTTTTATACATGTATATAACACTCTATTTGATGTCTAGTCCCACCTGAGTCTACATAGAGATCATTTGCTTTACTTTTTCTACTAACTCAGGTTGGACCTAAGTTTAGGTCCTTAAATCATGATTGTCGAGTTGAGTTTGTTTTGTTTTATCAACTTTCATCGAACATCCTAGCTCATCTCTTTATTATTGGTTGTAGGCAATTAATCCAAATAGTTGACCCTTTTAAATCTATTTTTCTCCATCAAATTTTGAGATTTTATTCAATGCAAACCGTGGATCTTTGGGACCCACTACCTCAAGTTCTATTTTCGATTGGTCCCTAGGATTTACTAACCATTTTATTTGCTTGAGCTCCCATGTGCTTAACACCTATCAATCATGTGTCCCTTCTTAGGTTCTTTCCAAGGATTTTAGATCCAAATGGTCATTTGATGGGTCTTAAAATGACATCCATATAGACATCTACCATTTTTTGACTAACTTTGAAATTTTAAAAATTGAAGCACAAAGATCATGGGGATACCAAAATTGTAAAGAATGGACTTAACACTAAAAGGAACAAACCCTTTTGATCTTCTAGCCACTTGAGCTTTCTACGTGCTTTTGTAAAATGTTGAAGTTGATTGGCTTGTGTGATCTTACATGACATCTTGATGATGATCTGGTCTAAAATGGATAAGTATGTAAACTTAGAAAATTCTATGTTAGGATACAAATTTGAACCTGTGTATCTTATTTTTCGCTTCATCATATAGGTCACAACTTAGTGCATATGAACTAGACTCCAAAATGAATAGAACCATATGATTATTTCTTTTTGAGAATTGTTGACCAAATTTTACCCTATAGGTCAAATTAGGACAACCCTAGGTAAAATATTGGTATTTAGATGTTTTATGGGGTCTAAAATTTGGTCATAAGGTGTATTATAGGTCATTTAGTGTGATTTAATGTTATATTAACCTTGGTTAATTAGTCTTTAGTCTATTTATCATTTTGAGTCATTTTGAGGTCCTAAATAGAGCATTTAATAGGTTGTACAACCTCCTTGGTAAATGTGAATATTAAAAAAGATGATGTCAGATCCCATGTGTCCTAAGAGGTCTTAATTAGTTTTCATAACTTAAAAGTGGTAGGTTCTTTAGAAGAAAGGGCAATTTCTTTGTGAGAAAAAAGAGAGTTTGGAACTTGTACGACCCATGGGGAAGTGTGACACATGGAATAAGATCATGGAATGTCTCTTTAGCTTTCAAAAGATTAATTTAACATTTAAAATGATCTGTCAATTCCATTTTAGGCCCTAAACCATTCTACTCCTTTCTCACCCTTCTAGACATACAAAACCAATCTTTAGGTTAGTACTTGGTATGACCAATAGGGGAGGTTCCAAATCAAACACCTTAGGGAGGTGAAATTAAACTTATCTTCATTTTCATAACAAGATTTCAAATAATGGTGGACTTTAATTTATGAACCATCCTAATGAAGTTGACTATGGTTTTTTGCTTACCAATCTATGCACTTTATAGGTTTTGGTCTATTTTTGGTAGTTTCATACAATACAACTATTGATATTGATTTTATATGATGGTGAATTCCTCCTCTAATTATCTCTAGTTTTTATTTAGTATTTCAAGGTGTTTTTATATGCTAATCATCTTGATTTTTAGGAGAGAACACCATTCTGTGTTATAGGCAGCTTTTCACCATTCACAAGATTTCTTACTTTGATAGTGGTTTTTAGAGGGTGAAGATAAGTTTTTTATATGTTTCAAATGTTATTTTTGTCACCTTCACCTCTCAATCTCTTTTCCCAAGGAAACTTATAGACATTAGAAAACTACACACTTACAATTTTTGATGACTAAATGCCTTAGGACCCCCTAAATGCTCCCTAAACCTTCTTAACCCTTAACCAACCCCTCTTCACCTATCCAAATTACTATTCTCCTATTCACATAATACTATTAAAAAATACTATTTGAATTTCTATTTAAATTACTATGCATTATCATTATTCACTATAAGACCCACTATCACTATTCATGATGACATAACAAGTGACATGGCATGTGACATGGTAAGAGACATATCATGTGACATGGTAAGTGACATGTCATGTGACATGCCAAGTGACATGAAAGGTGATTTGGGAGGTGATATGGCAAGTGACATGGATTAAAAGTGAGGTGGCTTGATGTGGGACATCATACCCCACTTGGGACCCTTTTTCAAAGTGCTTAATGACCAAATTTAAGCAATACAAGGGACCCCCCTTGAAATATGTAAAATTTACCCTCAAGGGACCATAATTCAACATGTATTTTACCTTCACACATGAAATTAACCTTCACAATAAGATACCTATCTCTTTAGTACTTTGAGAAAGACAAAGGTCACCCATTTTTGACTTCTTAACCCAAATGAGACACTCACCAACCCAAATGGGAATCCCCCCCACCTCATTTTGACTAATTCATCTACCAAATATAAAATTGTTCCATACTTATACTATTCCTCTTTTGGCATGACTCTTCACAACATATGCTATAAATACCCACCTCTCCTTCACCCAAGGAGAAGTTAGAAGTCAGTATTTTATTATTAGCATTTTGTTTCAAGTTTCCTTGGAGGAGGTTATCATTTTGTAATTCATAATAATCTTGGAGGAGAAAATATCAAATCAACAAAACTCTACCAAATTTTATTCAAGCTCCATCAACAACAACATCTTCATCAATTATCTTCATCAAACATCAAGGCAAAATTTTTTTGCTTTCTTGTATTCTATTTATTTCATTTCTTGTCCTTATTCTTTACTCTACCTCACACTTTTATCCCATTTTACTCTTCTAATTTAATCCCTTTAACTCCCTACCCTCTTATCCATTTATTTATTTTTCCATTCACCATTTACCTCCTTACCACCTTGACCATTTACCCCTTTTGCCTCTTTTCCATCTTGACCTCACAATCCCCTTTTACCATTTATCTTCCCTTTCTAGAATATAATTTAACCATTCAAACATTTACCAACTCAATAAAAACCTTATCATTTCCTTTTGACTCTTGTCATAAACCAAATTAAAACTATCATTTTGCCTTAACCAATTTTAAACATTAGTATAATTGAACTAGTTGCTTTATTTTAGTTAACTTAGAAAAGTATTTAATTATCTTATGTTAAATTTAGTTGTTTTTTGTTTTAATTTTATTTTGATATAATTTAATGAAAAAATAATTTTATTTTACCATCTCAACTAAATGTTTAAATTAGGAGGATTGATAGCCTCCTAGAAAGCTTTTGCTTTTAGGATCTAACTCACGCTAGGCAATCCACCCATATACTTGTCTAACAAACCAATTTATCTTAGCATTTTTTTAATTTTTAGGTCATATTCTCAATAAAAATAGGATATATGCACAATAACTTGGATTCAACATGTGCACTTTAATAGGTTCTCTTCCACACCCTTCATCTCATGTTTCTTCCTTTTCACACTTAAGGAAAAGAAAAAATTGGATAGAAACATTTCGGCATGCCTGGTGGAACCCTTGAGTTTTCTTGGAATCATATATGTTTTAGGACATTTATAATTTCATTATTTAAAGTAATTTAATTTAATTCTAAGAAAATTAGGCTTTCCTTCTTTCTAAATAAAAAATAAAAAACACAAGTTTTAGTTACATTTTTATTTTAGAAAAGTTAAAGTTTATTTTCCCTGCATTTTAAAAAGAAATAAAAAGAGAAATCATCCTAAGATTAGGACTTTAAATTTTATCTTGAATTTATATTTCATTTAGATATTTTTTTATGAATTTGAATAAATCTAAAATTTCATTTTGGTTTTAAAATAAACCTTGTATCCATTGTTTTCTTGCTTGTTTTTAATTCACCTAGATTAATTAAAGGCAAATCAAATTAACCGTAGTGAAAAAATGTTACACAACCAAACCACTTGCATAAAACAAAAATAAAAATCACTTGAGATAATGATCAACTAATATTTGATCACCTAACAGATCACCTTACCCTCTCTTAGTTATCAGGCTTAGATTTAATCACTGAGATGATAACTAACTCAGTTCTTTAGTTGAGTATAAGCTTTGATAATAGATATATTAGATAAGCACCCACACTAGATATGAGATTGTGATGTGAGGGGAGAAAGACCCAAGTATCAAGTGTCATAATTAGTCAAATATAGACTTCTCTTTGAGCATCTAAATGCAACCCAAAACCAAACATAGATTGTTTTCTATGACCTATTCAAGCCAATTTCCCCTTCACACTTTTATAAGGCATAAGCCAAAAGAGATATTAAGAAGAATATTATGACTTAATATGATCTTATTGAATGTATTATTTTATTTGAATTTATTTGATCGATCTTTTTTTTGAGGTGTGAGTTAATACTAATCCTTTACTTCTTTCTCACATGGTCTTCACTAGACAATAGTTGAGAAACCAAACAAATCAAGAACCACTTCCATCCTCTCCTTCCTCTATGGAGTACCCATCTGATGCTAAAGGCTCACATCAAATTTTTGCTCCTCTTACCTTGCCTAATGTATTTTCCCAAGGTGATATAGACTTTTCCACTTTTCTTGATAACAACTCCATTTCCCTTCAACATTACCTCTAAACTTCAAACGATCACCTTCTTACTCTGGTTCCTCCTAGTGGCCCACCTTTGGGCATGCCCTCCTATCTCATGGTCAACCCTAACCTACCTCTTTTCACCCAAAAATCATCTTCAACTAACCCAACCCATGACCAAACACCACATGCACCATCAAACAATCCCACCAATGGATAAATGCCCCCAACCAACACCCAAACATTAACCCATATAGCATCCACCATAAGGATAACTTCACTACTAGCTATATAAATTTTGTCAACCATGGTAATACCTTCTACTCATGATACTACTACCCTTTTCATCACCACTAACCCACTTGTCTCCACTTCACACAAAAATTTGGTGCTTTTCATACCTTCCACCTTACCACCTATAAGCACTTTGGTCACCATCCACCTTCAACCAACTAACCCACTAATCACTTTGATGCCATACATAAACCCCCCAACATTAACCCCCTAACACATGCCATATTATCATTATATTCCTAACACATAAGAATACATACCTCCATCTTCAACCTAATCTTATGTAACCTCACACAAACATGTGAGATCATCCCAACCATCTACTAGTTATGTTCATGTCATCCAATCACAACAAAACATGTCATATACCTATCTAACCCAAAAACCCCAAATTGACATGGTCAAGATGCTAATGGAAAAAATGACTACCCTTGAGACATCCATCTTGCGATCACATAACCTTATCTCTTATGACCTAATTTTCAATGAACCCATCCATCCATCTATCCCTCTCTAACCATACCCTCCACAATGGGAGTTACCAAAATTCTCTAATTTGAAAGCAAGGAGGACCCAAAATAACATTTAAGAGTGTTTAGGCACACATGTTACTTGATTTCCCATGATGACACTCTTCTCCTCCATACATTTCTTATGTCCTTATCTAGACTAACATTAGATTGGTATAGTGCCATCCCAAAACACTCCATCTTCTCCTTTTCCCAACTAGCCCAAACTTTTTTGGATCACTTTTTCATCAATATATCCAAGAAATTTTCTATTATCTACCTCTACTCCATTTGTAAAATCAAAGATGAATCTATTGCCAATTTTATGGTTCATTGGAGGAGCCTAATCAACCAACTTTACATTTCATTTCCTCAACATGAGATTATAGAGATCTTCACCTAGGCATGTACAAAACAAATTTCATCCATATTGTGTGTCTAAATCTTCTTTACATTCACTGAATCTTTTACTATGGCTCACAAACTAGAGAACATAGCCCTTGATGAAGGAAGGTTAAAGTTGAAGAATAAGAACTAAACTTACAAAACCAATGACCCCTCTTCTTCCAAACCAAGTAATCAAACCAATCCCAACACTAAAAACAAAGAAACCACTAATTCCATTGTCCTGAAAGCCACACCACCACTATCTACCAACCAACATAACCCAAGGAACCAAACCTCTGACTCCCTTAATTATTCAAATTAAAACCAAAGAAATCAAACTTAGAATAATCATAAGTAATTGACTCCACTTGGGGAGCCTTATCCTTATAATTTATAAAATTTACTAAAATCCAATATCATCTAACTTCCACCAATCAATCCACCCCAATAGTTTGATGCTTCTTATCCTATGCCCAGTTGGTATAATGAGAACGACCATTACACTTTTCATCAAGCCATATGACATGACATCAATAGGTGAAATACCTTTAAATACCTTGTCCAATCCCTCATTGATAAGGGGGAGCTTACATTGTACAATCCTAATGCACTACTGAACCAAACCCTTGACATATTCCATAAGCCTTTCCCTAATCATGCACTTTCTACTCCTCATCATGAAAATAAACCTGAACCATCTCATGAGGCACATAACATCAATGTGGTTACTAATGAACCCATTGATGAATGAAATGTTACCTTAATTGCCTCTTTCCACATTCCCCTAATGGAAGAAAAAATATTGGCTTCTATTCCTTTGGATACCCAAATAAGGGAAGCCACCATACCCATACCTCCATTAAAGGATACCACACCTACCTCCTTTATCATGGAACCATCCACTCCCTCTTTAAAATCTATCTCACAAGAGAATATGACTTCATCCACCCAACCTCTAATTTCAAATCCCTCTATCAAAGGCCAAGACAAAGGCAAGGAGACCAAACCAAAATTTCTAACCCCTCTTTTGGTAGACCAACCTATCCCTTTTAAACCAAGAAAAATCTCCACCCAACTAACCAAAGCCTCCTTGAAAGTAATCAACCCTAAAAATATAACTAAAATAACCAAATCCCCTAAAAAATTAAAAACTAAAACAATCAAAGAGGTAAAACCACTAAAAGACCCAAAAACCCAAATTTTCCCTCCCTCAACCTTGCCCTCCATTTTGGGTCCTCATACCTATACTTTAAACATGAATTCCATCATTTTTACAAAGTCCCCACCACCTTTGTTGGTCACACCTTCATCCTTACTTTTAAAGACACCTTTTTCCACTACACCAATAATTCCTACGTTACCTACCTTACCATCCTTTACTTCCAGTTCATCAACCATCTTGCCCAAACTAAAACCATCAACCAAGCATACCACTTTACCCAAAACACCTATCACTAAACCCATGTCTCCATATCCTTATACTTCAACACCCAAAACAAAAACCACTAAACCTTTACCACCTTTAGTTGAATCTTACTTGACCATCCTCTAGTGGTTATTGAAAACTTCTTCCTTGAGCTTACCAGCCATCAAACCCTTTGACCCTTCATTTACCAAACCCTCTTGGTTTAATGTCAATTTTATATGTGCATATCATAGGGCACTAGGACATGACACAACAAAATGTAAAGCTCTCTAAACACTTGTCTATAACTTATATGAAGACAATGATCTATGATCAAACAAACCTCCTTCATCCCCATTACCAATCCCACCACCAAATCAACCCATAAAATCTTTAGTCTCACCCAAAAGTAGAGAGAAGGGACCAAAACAACCACCAAATTAAAAAAACCCTCTTCCACATTATTCACGTGGTTACTTGATCTTGGGCCCAATGAAAGGATAAAGGAAAGGCCAAGGCATCCATTCATTGGAATTACCACTCCTTAGATTCCTAAGCAAATAATACCCAACCATCTCTATCTTAAAACAATCCCAAGGTGTCTATCTTAGGTGCCTCCCCATCTAACCCTCCATACCCCAACCCATATGTAATATCCATCTAAAAATCTATATTCAAATAGCTTCACCAAACTCTTACAAAGATGATCTTATATTAGTTAGTCTCTACCTCTCCTCATCATCATCAGGCACTCATATAATCCTTGCAATCCATTGAGGTCTAACCTAATAACCCTCAACCTATAGCCACTTTTGTTGGTTCCCTTTGAACTTCCACCCTTGTCACCTTCAAAGAATATTCATCTAGAGGATCCTAATCCCCCCTCTTCATTATAACATACATAAATCAAACCTATGTCAAAATGGTGATGATCGATGGGGGAGATAGCATCAATATTATCTCCTCCAATACTTATGACTAATTATAGTCACCTAAAAACATCATGTCTAAACACTCAATAGTCCTTCATTCTTTCAATGATATTATGGTTACCACCTTGGGCATAGTTGTCCTCCACATCTATGTAGGGCTTCATACTATTTCTAATCTCTTTTATGTTATATAAGGAGAGTTATAATACAACATTTTACTTAAACACCCTTGGATTCATGCTATGAGTTGTGTCCCTTCTGCCTTACATCGATGTGTCAATTTTGAACATGAAAGGAATGATGTGACTATCCAAGCCAACCCTAATCCTATTACATCTTTCAATATGACATATCAGCCCAATGACATCTTTCTTCCTCCTTTATCCACCTCATAACCATCTCCTAACAACATAACCTCACCAACCAAAATCCATAGCATTCCCACACCTAATGTTGATGAAGCTTCTAGTAACTCATTTATCCCCTCTTCTTATATTCTTTTAGAAGACCCTATGATAACAACATTCCAACATCTTTCTTTTGGGGAATATAGACTCTTAGCTTTAGATGCCTTCCCTACCCCCCAAGAATATGAAAATCTCAGACATGACCCTTCCTATGACCTTAACATTATAGCTATCATCCCATTTGGGATCCCTAACCATGAAATAAATTTCATTTATGGGGGACTTGATCAACCATTTTTTACTACTACCACTACTTCATCCATCCAACCATTACCTCTAACTTTTCCTATATTAACAAATTGGAGTTTGCTAAACTCTACCTCCATAGGTTTGTTTAGAAAGGATTTGGCCTCAATCACTATGAACAAGGGCCTCATGAGTTACCTCATATCAAAAAATTTCAACCTCATGAGTCATTTAGCCTTAGGTATGAGCCACCTCAAGAATCTATCAACTCACCCAAACCCATTACCACCATGGAGGAAGATATCCCATCCTTGCCAACCCAACCACTTTTTCCACTTGAAGACCCTAATATCATCCCTCCTAACTTCTTTTTTTATCAATATTTTAAGTTTAGGCCCTCTCATCTACCAAAAGAGTAGCCAAACCAAATTCCTTCAATTAGTGTACCTTAAAATGGTAAAAAGTGATTCTCTTACCATCAACACCATCCAACATCAAGATGATGATTCCATTCTAACCTACCTAGATGTGGGGATTATTCTATACACAAATCCCTTCCTTTTGAAGCCTTGACCATGTCAAATTAATACACCATAGATATCAACTTGGGCACCCTAGATAATACTCACATCATAAAATTGGTCTAATCATTGAATGTTAAGGAACTTTGAGATTTCTCCTCTTTCCTCCAAGATCGTATCATTGCATTTACTTGATCTTACTATGATATTCCTAGAATTTACCCCATCATTACTACCTGTAACATATTCATTCATCATGATTCCAAACCTATCAAATAAAACCTTTGATCCATGCATACTTTCATATCCCTTCTCATCAAAGAGGAACTTTAGTGTCTCGTATCTGTAAATTTCATTCAACCCATTGACTACCCTCAATGGGTCTCAAATATCATCCATATCACCAAATACATTAGGTGTCTATGAATTTATGTGAAATTTTGTGACCTTAACCTCACCTATCCCAAGGATGTCTTTCCTCTACCTAGCATTGACCAACTTATTGATCTTATAGCTATCCATGAGATATTATCTCTCATAGATGGGTTTTCAAGTTATAATTAGATCTTGATTGCTCCTAAAGATCAACACAAAACCACCTTTACTACCCCTTGGGGTACTTTTTGATATAGATTCATGCCCTTCAGGTTAAATAACACTGGTACAAACTACCAATGTGCCATGACTTATATCTTCTATGATATAATCTATAAGATTGTAGAGGACTATGTCAACAATCTCTTGGGAAAATATAAATCTTGTAAATATCATCTAAGAGTTTTTAGTATTATGTTTTAATGCCTAATCCATTTCTACATTAGGCTCAACTCTAAGAAATGCATTTTTAGGGCCCTTTCAGGAAAGGTTCTTGGATTTATTATCTCTCTTCATGGAATCAAAGTAGACCTTTCTAGAGTCAAAGTAATTTTGGGCATGCCTCCTCCAACCAACCTTAAGTAGCTTTGTATCCTATAGGGGAAACTTCAATCCATTCATTATTTCATTTCCCAACTTTTAGATCAGTGCCAACTAGGTCAATAGATCCTATCAATGTAATCCATGTTTTTGGTGATTCCTAGCATATGGTTAACCAGTTCAATGGATCCTATCAATGTAAGAATGATGTCTTGAAAAAATATAAAATTTTAGTTGGTAGAATCTTAACATCATTCAAACATTACTTGGTCCAATCCATTCCCCAATCTACTAAAAATTTCATAGATATAATGGTCTGCCTTGCTTCCCAAATCCCTTCTTAGCCTTCCAATTATAAAATATTTGTCACCATTCATCATTTTACCACTCCCTCTTATAACCAATCTAATCTCTCTACTATCTATAGTGTGGAGGAATCCCCATCTAAAATTTGGTGTGACCAAAATCTTAACTACCTCAGCCTATGCATCATCCCTCCCAACCTCTCTAGAAACACTCAAAGAGATTTTATTTAGAGTACCTATTGTTACACCATACTAAGGAGAATATTTTACAAATTTGGTTTTGATAGTCTCCTTCTTTTTTGCCTATGCAACCATGAATCTTCCCATGCCATCAAGGAAACACATGATAGGATCTGTGGAGGACACTTTAGTGGCTTAGAAGTTGTTAAATGTATCTTTCACCTTGGCTACTATTATCCCACCCTCAACCAATACTTTTGTTATTATGTAAAAAAATGTGTAAAATGTCAAAAATATGCTAATTTACATCATGCACCAACCAATAACCTCTAGGTATCTAAGGACTTTTGGCCTTTCTCTCAATGGGGGCTTGATCTCATTAGAGAAATCAACCCCCATTCTTCATAGTGGCATAGCTCCATCATCATATCCACCAAATATTTCACCAAGTGGGTGGAAGATATCCCTCTTATCTCAACCAAAGTAGAAAATATTATTGACTTTATCAACCATATTATCATCTATCACTTCGATGTTCCTCATAATATCATCACTGATAATCGAAAATAATTCAAAAATAAGAAATTACAAGAATTATGTGATGCATTTGGCATCAATTTTAGCTTTTAATCACCTTACTATCCATGAGCAAATGGATAGGTATAACCTTCTGATAAAAGCCTCACCAAAATATTAACTAAAGTTGTCTGTGCTTTAGGTCAAGATTAGCACTTGCACATCCTATTTACTTTATGGGGCTATTGCACTAGTGTTTAAACCTCTATGGGTGCTACCCCTTTCTCTCTAGTCTTAATATTAGAGGTAGTCTTGCCTCTTGAAGTCCAAATCCCCTCTCTTCACATATCTTTATAGGAACTCATTTTTTAGGAAGATTTTTTTTTGCACTATTTAGCTCAACTTGAACTACTTGATGAGTGTCATTTAGTATCCCTCACCCACCTCCATATCTATCAAGAGCATATCACACACACACTTATAAAAATAACCTCAAACAATGAGAATTCAATATAATATACCTTGTCTTAAAGGAAAACCAACATGTGACCAACATGGAGAAGAATAAATGAGGCAAGTTTGTTTTCAATTAGTTTGGACCCTACATCATTACATATAAGTATAGATCAGGAGATTTTAATTTTTCCTCTCTTGAAGGAAAACTAGAACTTGAGCCCCTCAATGCTTTGCATCTATGTCTATTTTTCTATTAAAGAAGGATCAAGATTACCTCTTTTTGTCTAACTTAATCTCATCTCTTGATTATGAGATTCTAACCTTCACTTATCTCTCTCCTCTCCTTTTGAGGATAATTGATTACAACATAGAACCATGTGATTAACCATCACAGTCATAGCCTAATCCAAAATATGGATACCATGGCTCCACCCATAACATGGTTCTTATGGATACTTTTCATATCTAATAAGATGAAATCCCATGGTCATTACCTCTCAAAACTAGATCCTTTCACATATCATTAACCTTCTTGTGTTAAAGTTTTTCCCTCATAAAACTAAACCTTTAAACCTAATTAGACTTGTCCATATCTAAATACCTTTCATCCAAAAATAATTTGGGTATGAAAACATTGTTTGGGTTAATATCTTAAGCATTAAACACTATTTCCTTGAAGGATAGCTATCTAAAAACAAAATTAAAATTACCATATGTAAGGTAGATTATTCCTTGGAAGGACAACTATCATTAAAATTACACAAATCCAATAATATTAGACTACTCCCTTGCAGGATGTCTAAGTTAACTTTGTCAAAATAAAAGTAATTTAATGGAATCTTCTTTCATCAATTAGCTTCCCATATACAATAATAAAGCAAAAGACCCACTATCACAACAAATTCTAAAGCTACAATCAACTCTCAAACAACATAATAAGTTAGAATCCATAATTGGCTTTCCCATGTAGACTTCTCATACTGATCAGTCTACATCTAGCATATGGTATGGACTTATCTATTACCATTCTTAGGCCACATATAGAAGGGGAAAACTAATTCACATGTGGTTATCATACATATCACCCATTACCCTTCACACTGCCCATCACCCATCTTCCCTTTAGACTACCTATAAATTAAGGGATTTAGAGCTTACTCAAAACTCTATGATCAAGAAACCTTTTTTATCAACTAATTAATGCTCACGTGTAGCATTTGAGGGGCTTATATTCATTAAATTGATCCCACTTCAGGTCTATTTTTAGTTTGTGTCAAGAACAAAGCATGGTGCCATATTGTTAATGTGCTTGGTTGATGTTTTCATAACAAATTTTACCATCTAGTGTTACAACAACAATAATCATTCTTTTTACATTTAATGAGATTATAACAACAACCATACCAATCATAACCATAATCATAACATTCATAAGTATCCACATAAGCTTAAGCATGATACCATTTGACAAGTAACATCCAACACATTTTGTAAATAACAAACTATGTAATATTTTAATTAGGGTGTGAGGAGTTACATAAGACATTCATAGTCATCAAATTACACATTTCTTAAAGTACATGGATACATTATTTTCCTACCTAAGCATTAGACTAATTATTTGGTGACTCTAGATTTATGTTCAACCATCCTTATACTTGATTACTCCTAGGAATTAATTATGAATAAGGCATCTTTTATTTATTAAATTTTGTGCATTCTAGAGGGAAAAATGTCCTTGAGAAGACCATGGTTAGATAGATTAGGTACAGGCTAGGAGCTTTGTAGTGTAGGATGAGGGGACAACACTCCTATTTGTTGTTTCTATTGTTGTTGATGATGAATGTGGTCAAAGATGGTAGTATTAGTGTGTGGAGGGACATTCACCATAATTTACAATTAAAAATTGAATGGTGATTGTGTGAAGGTAGATGTTCTCACATGAAGGGCATGATTTGATCTTGGTCTTAGTCTTTATCATGATTCTTTAAATAGAATACTTGCCCATTCTTCCTCATTGACTTGAATCTCCATTCCACTGACTAAAAAGGTCATGTGATGTCATTGATTCCCTTGAATAGTCTTCACACTTTAAATGGTCATATTTACCTAACTTTTCACATGGACACATCACCCTCAATATGACTTTTCATCTTGATAAATCCATTATACACCATCATGATATGTTTTTGTTGCCCTTATCATCTAATTTGCATCTGATTCCTTTCCTTGATTTTTCATCTTACAACCCTTATAGGCCTAGTGTTCATTTGTGTTATTTTCACCTTTGGCCTGATTAACATAAATTGGCTTCCAACCATGGGCCATTATAATGATCATGCATTTAAAACTACCACTTTTGTTGGTGGTGGTAACTCCTAAATCCTTGCCACTGTAAAAAATATTCTATCAAAGGTAGGTCACCATGAATTCAAAATAATACATTCATCTTCTTGTACCATCTACCCTCCTATTACTACCAACCCATTACCATAGGCTCCAAATGTTAGACCCCAAGCATTGGTAATGCCTACTCAAACATGGTAGTCTTTTCTTTTATGCCAACTAAAAGTTCACCCATAGTCAGGGAATGATCACTATCTAGTCTAACTATATAAAAATATCCTAGACCATGTATTTCCATGATATAAGGGCCTCTTCTAAGTGGAACCCCAAGTCATCAATTTTTAGGAACTAAGATAGAGGATGCAAACATGGTTGCCATTTGTCTAGCCTACCATGAAGCTTTTGGATCAAGCAAGGTCCATTCTTTATCACTCACCATGTTATTGACTTACTTACTCATCATATTTACTTAGCCATCAACTAAATTATTTTTAGGTCATCACCTCACTACTATCCTTAAAACTTGGCTCATATCAGTGATGAAACTTGGCCAAACTAACTATATAGATCCTAATAGAATCCCATCTCCTAAAAATTAGCTTGTAGAAATAGATTTTATCTCCAAACTTCTACCCTCGCACATTTTTAAGAGGTGTAACCTCCTCACAAAGACACCTACTTTATGTATTATCTCTATTAAAGGTCATTTATGGTGCTTAGCATGGTTTTCCCATCTAAATTATCCTACCTTACCCATTCATGTCTCTTATCAAACTAAATGTGGGATTATTAATGTAATTATTAACCAATCTGCACCATATGCTTTCACCATCACCTTCACCAAAACCCAGAACTATTATTTTACAAAAAATTATCCATCAACCCAAACCAACCCATGTGGTCCATCAAATTAGGGCATCCTATTTGAACACCACTCACCCAAACCTTGTTGAACTACGTTAACTTGATGTCCATGGACTATGTAGGAACTATTTCACTTTTTTAGGCAACTCGACCACTAACAACTAATTTCCATCCCATTTATTCCTTCTCACTCATTTCCAATACTAAAAATTCCCTCTTTCTTAGGTTGTCCTACATCAAGGAAGATTTGAAATCTTTCTTAAGCATCATTATGTTTTAACACCATTTAATACTTCCTCTTAAGTTTTTCCCCCATTTTTGGGAGAACTACATTAGCCTAAGGTCTTTTTGGGCCATGTAGGTAGCACTTAATTATTGAGGTTAGATTGATTACATCCTTTATTTTGTTTTTCCTTCTCACCTAAAATATCTTCCTTGACTTCTCTACCTATATCATCACCACCTTCCTTCCTTCAACTTGTCAATCTCTTTTAACCACTTTTCTATCTTGTCAATCTCTTTTAAGACAAGGGTTGATAGACTTCCTCATTGACCCCTCTTATCTCCCATAAAACCACCAACTACTCTACCTCACTAGCCTCTCCATCACCTTTCCTTGTCCATACTTCATATCTCACTCCCTCACCCACTTTTCATGTTTTTGGTCTCTCTCTCCACTTATTAACAACCTTGTCTTTTATTCCCTTCAAATTCTTTTACCATCCTCATCATCTCCCCTCACCCTTGTCTATTTATCATACCCTCTTTATCACTCTCTTTTCCTCACCAATTCCCATTATGTTTTGCATCTTGCAAGCTTTGTATTTCTTCTATTGTCATGCTTTTTCTTTACATGTACCACTACTCTCTACCATTTCACCACTTTTACCACTATACCCATTTTCCATTCTTGTTTTCTTTTTTTACATCCTTTTTGTCTTATTTTTTCCTCCACAAGTAGTTTCTCCCTAGGTATTTATCCTTTTAGAATCCTTCCATAATTTCCCCTTTTCTTCTTCTCAATTATTGTGTTTTCCTATTGCATTCCCCTTTTCATTTTTCCATCTTGGTACCCACTTATCTTTTGCATCTATGTGAGTATCCTTGATTTGTATTGCTACTTAAATTCTTCCTTTTTCTTCTTATCATCCTTAATCTTCATCCTTTATCTTCATCTCATTCCCTTTCATTGTTTTCCACCATTATTTCCCTTTTCTCCATTACCTTTAATTTTTCTCATCTTGAGGACATTCCTTGTTCTTCCTAACCTTTTTTTCCTCCTATATGTCCATGTATGGCTCCTTCCATTGTTCTCCACCTTCACCTTTATATGTGGCCTCATTATTTCCTCTACCTATCTCTCCATCCATCTCCTAGTCCACCTTCACTTCATCCCTTGTTAGACCTCCCTTATGTTCTCCAATTCAACCTCTACCTCTTTAAATTGTGGTCACTAGTTGTGTCACTTATACATATCCTTGTCTACTTCCTCATGTCATCCATGCCCTTATTTTAATGGATGAAATCCATAACCTACTCCCTCATTTAATTAAAATTATTATTATTCACCTCACTCTATATTATAAAACCCCTCAGCATCTTTCTCTAAATTTCCTCAAAACTCAATGCTTACTTATTTTGGGGCCCTACTGACTCAAGGGTTAAAGGTTAGAATCTTTGCCACTTCTTATTTAGCCACTCTACTACTTTACTTCCTAGAATTATTGGATCATACCCTTCTAAATCCTATTAATGACATCATTGTGAAAGTGTGCATAATGTTAGCTTATTTGGATGGTGATGAAGGAACCCTTCAGATCACCATGGAAATTTGAGTAGTGCCAAATTTTCTAAAGCCTGGCAAACCATAGTTATCCTTTTTTTAAATGGTGAAATAAATTTTATGCTTAAACTTACTTATCCATGGTTTCATATTACTTTTTGCATAGTTGACACAATCATCTAATTGCATCCTAAGTAATCTCATCCACTTGTTTCTATTCAAAATTTTGCTTTTTCAGATTCAAGAGAGAGAAGAAACTAAAGAATAATGGACAAGGCATGTGAAGTACCTGGATGAAGATCGCGCACCGTAATCCAGACGCTTGTGAGCACCCCTCTTTGGCTGTGGAGGAATGACACCTGCAAAGAAGAAGAACTTGGACAAGAAAATGTTAGATGGATAGGCGGTGGGTTGCCAAGAGAAAGCTTGTTCCCAGAAGTGTGAAAACTTCCTCAAGGGAGGTCAACCCACTGATAACAGACAGATAAAAGATCAAGGAAAAGCAGAATACAGAAGTGATAAGCAAGTTAAAAAGGAAAGAAAAGACAAAATGATTACCTGAAAGGAGCAGTCGGGCTGATGACAGTCACCGAGGTCGAAAATGTTGCCGCTGTCGGTTATCGGGTCTGCCGATGTCGGTTAGTCTGCCAATGTCAGTGGGGGTAATGACCAGCGTCAGTCAGGGAAACAGGCTTGGACGGGGTTTAGGTAGGTTCTGGGCGAGTTTGGACAGAGTCCAGGCCGGGCTTAGTCTGTGGACGGGTCTGAATGGTCTGGGAGAGTTTGGTTTTAGTCAATTAGGGGGTCAAAAGGACAGAGAGGGACAGAGAGAGGAAGATGCACAGAGGACAGGGCCTGAGAAGGCTTTTTAGCCTCTCAGGGAGAAGAATAGAGGGAGCAGGAAACAGCAGATATACCAGATAACTAGAAGCTAAAGAAATGAAACAAAATGAAATAAAGACTGTGCTTACCTTTTTGTTTGCCGTATGAAGAGTGGGAGAGCCGTTGTTGGAGCCACAGAACGCTAGTTGCAAGAGGAGATTCCTAGTCTAGAGCCTTTGCACCTGTTGCTGCTGTTGCATGAGGTCCAAATGGAGAAGAGACGAATGCCAAAATGCCAAGAGAATGTTGTTTGCAAGCTCAAGGGTCCAGGGGGGCTACAATAGATGCAGAAAGGGGTAATGAAGGCTGCTGATGCTGGCAGTTTTGCTGACGTCAGCCGAATGGTCACCGACGTCGGCAGTCACAGAATGGGGACAGAGGCTAAAAATAGCCTCTGCCCATTCTTGCACGCCGCCGAGTGAGGGGGTGTGGGAAGAACGGTTATGAAGACACTTAAATGGGCATGGGGGGAAAGATAATGAGGGGATTTGACATAATAAATTCTAGGGGGAAGGTGGAGGGATTCAAGGGAGGATCCAAGGTGGCAAGGGTGAGGTGGAAAGGGGGCCACTCAATTAAAATACTTAAGTTTATTTTAATCAAATGGATGGAGACCAAGGCCAAGGGTTAGGATAGGGGTTTAAGGCGAACAAGGGGGAGGACCAAGGTGCAGACACGTTTGCAGTGTCTACATTTGCCCCTTTTTGTCTTGTTGGTTGTTTTTGACAAACTCCAAGACAAAAACAGGAGTTGGTTGCCCCAGGAAAAGGATGAGGTGTTCCCCCCTCAAAGCGATAGTCGAGAGAAGGGAACCGAAGATCGAGTGTCGATTTGACAGAGAAATGGATAGAAGAGAGTGAGTGAGAATGCTACAGTAGTCGTGATTGCGCGTAGTCCACTTCACGGGAGGGTCGGGTCAAATTGTCGCATGGTCAAGGGTCAAGGAGTGCCAAAATTGAGGTAATCGGGCCCCAGCATTTAGTCGTCTGCTGATCGGGTCACTCAATCTAAGCCAAAGCTCCAAATGGTCATCGTGTTCTAGGTATCCCAGGCTCAGGAAGTGCTCCTAGAGACATGAAAAAGCCACAAGTAGTAGGGATCAATTGGCTCGCGATCCTATACTTGTGAAGGGTCAAAAAGAGTCTGTGAACAATTCTGCTAGCCAGCCGTGAGGTAGCACACACGCAAAAACAACCAAGGCAACATTGTCTTGGAAATGGTTGAAGGTCGAAGGATGGTCATTGGTCAAGGGGATGGATGGACGAAAGGATGCAGCCGAGCTAACCTCAGAAACATCATGTGATCTGAGTGCTGCCTACATAGCCCTTGTGTGAAGGGCCTCAGGCCAATGTAGTTCTCCCTAAAAGGGAGGAAGGGTCAAAGAGATTGATTGGTCTTGGTCAAAGAAAATGATTGGTCTTGGTCAAAGAAAATGATTGGTCTTGGTCAAAGAAAATGATTGGTCTTGGTCAAAGAAAATGATGGGTCTTGGTCAAAGAAAATGATTGGTCTTGGTCAAAGAGAATGATTGGTCTTGGTCAAAGAAAATGATTGGTCTTGGTCGAAGAAAATGATTGGGTCTTGGTCAAAGAAAATGATTGGGTTTTGGTCGAAGAAAATGATTGGTCTTGGTCAAAGAAAATGATTGGTCTTGGTCAAAGAGAATGATTGGTCTTGGTCAAAGAAAATGATTGGTCTTGGTTGAAGAAAATGATTGGGTCTTGGTCAAAGAAAATGATTGGGTTTTGGTCGAAGAAAATGATTGGTCTTGGTCAAAGTTGTTGATAGACTGGTCGTGGTCAAGGTCAAGGTCGCAGAAGAAAAGGTTTGTCCATCAAAGAGATGAACAAACGGGGGTGGTTGAGCTAACCTCAGAGGATGTGTTATCTGAGTGCTGCCTACATAGCCTTGGTCATAGGGCCTCAGACCAATGTAGTTTGGACTAAAGGTCTGATTGATCAATGATTGGATGTGGTCAAGTGTCAAAATGATGAGGGTAAGATGATGCCATGGATGTCATATGGGCCAAGGGGCTTTCATCCCTAGCAAGTTTCCATAGTCGTGATGGATATATGCTAAAAATGAATGGAAGTCTATTTATGCTTCAGCAAGTATTGGTTTATGCTTAACATAAATTGGGTCTGGTCGGTAGTTTCCATGTGTATTGGTGTCCATAGAAACTATGCGAAATGGACTAGGATGATGCTAGTTGAAAATGATGAAAAATGGCTTGGTTTTGAGTTGAGTCAACAATTGATGTGGTTAAATGTGACCAAAGTGTAAAGAAAAGATGAAATGCAAATTGCTCTTTCATTGACAAGGACCAGAAAGGAAGCATAGATAGGGGTTATTAGAACCAAAGCCCCGTTCATGCATTACGTCGTTGACCAGTGTGGTGTTAGAACGGTAATCGAATCACTTTGACATTAAAGTGAGCTCGAAGTCCCCTCAGCAAGTGATAGGAGGAGGATAGGGTAACCCAGTTTAAGAGCAAGAATAACCTTGCCCCTTTTTATAGGAGACCCTGAGACAACTACAAGCCAAGTCCATGACCCGTTTTTTTTTTTTTTTTTTTTTTTTTTTTTTTTGGTGCAGGTTGATCGATGCGGGAAGCCTACATAGAGATGTCTTTTGATGTGGTGGTCATGTTGCAAAGATGATCAATGCGGGAAGCTTCTAAGAAAGGTTGCTATTTGATAGCAAGATTTAGTCATAGCCATCCTTCGAGGGAGTGGTCTATATTTTTGCTTTATAATGTTTGATAAGTTGGCCTAGCTGTCCTTCGAGGGATCAGTCTAGTAATACAGCAATGACAGTACAGCTGTCCTTCGAGGGATCAGTCTGTCTTTTTGATTTGATTTTGTGACCTTGGATATGTTTTGACATCTTGATATATATATTTTGATTTTTTTCGATTAGAGTCATGGACAAGGCTGTAGAAGTTCAAGGACTCCCATTTTATTAGGACAAAGCATCCATGCATCATAAAAGGGTTGTAGAGGAGTTGTTAAAGGGAAATATGGTTGAAAGGGATGAGGATCAAGAGGACAAAGATTGCTCAGGGGACGAGCTCAAGTTATGTGTCAAGTAGGCGAGTACTCGACTAACAAAAGAATGGTCGAAGATGCAATGCATTAAGAGGCTCAGGTTCTGGCCGTCTGTCGAGGGAGGACAGACGATAAGTCCCTGACCCATTCTTGTGTGTGATGATAAAAGGTCTAAGCCAATTGGGGGCGAATTTGCCTCATTTACTTCACTCCATATTGGTCATGTGCTGATTGTCTTTGAGGACGAGGTCTCTGATGTTGAAGTCTCGTTCTCACAAATTTTTGTCGTAGGCCCGCTTTATGCGACTTTGGTAGACATGGAGATGATTGAGGGCAGCAAGACGGCGCTCGTCAAGTAACTCAAGTTGAGCTAAGTGAGCTTGATGAAAGTCATCGTTGGAGAGAATGTCATGCAGGGAGATGCAGAGAGATGGGATCTGTACTTTGAGAGGTAAGACAGCCTCTATTCTATACACGAGGGAGAAGAGAGTAGCACCCGTAGAGGTTTGGATGCTGGTGCGGTAGGCCCACAAAGCGAAGGGAATATGAATGTGCCAATCCCTTCCTGTATCATTGACCACTTTCATGAGAATTTTGGTGAGAATTTTGTTAGAAGCCTCTACCTGCCCATTTGCTTGTGGGTAGTAAGGCGAAGAAAAGCTGAGTTTGATGCCAAATGAGTCGCATAGTTTTTGGACAGTCTTGTTTTTGAAGGACTTGTCATTGTCAGTGATGATTTTGTGAGGGACACCGAAACGACAGATGATGTGGCTACTGATGAAGTCGACAATTTTGTCAGCTTTCGTGGAGACAAGAGGAATGGCTTCCACCCACTTGGTGAAATACTCAATGGCAGTGATGATGGACTGATGACGAAGAGACGAGTGAGGGTTGATCTCACCGATGAGATCCAAGCCCCACTGAGAGAAAGGCCAAAAATCTTGAGTGACTTGCAAGGTGCGGCTGGGGAGATGAAGCAGGTTAGAGTGCTACTGACACTTGATGCAACATCGAACATAGTCGCTACAGTCTTGATGAAGGGTGGGCCAATAATAACCCAGGCGAAGGATGCGCTTGGCAACCGAGTTTCCACTGAAGTGTCCACCACAAATCCCATCGTGGACTTGCTTTATGGCTTGAGGAGCTTCAGTGGAGGTTAGACAGCAAAGAAGGAGGCCGTCGAAGCCTCGTTTATAGAGAAGACCCCCTAGCATGGTATAGCGAGCTGTGCGCTTGATGAAAGCTCACCGTGCATTGCTAGAGAGGTTGGGAGGAGTGACAGAAAGAGATAAGTAGTCTACAAGTTGCTTATACCAGTCATCTCATGGGCTAGAATTGATAGTGTTGATATGGTCGATGTGAGGAGAGATGTATGAAGGCAAAGGTACATGATGCACTATGACAAAAAGGTGAGATGATGATGATGAAGACGGGATATGCGAAGCAAGAGAAGCCATGGTGTCGGCAAACTTGTTTGTAGAGCGTGGAATAGTCTGCAAGAGGTAATGGTTGAAAGATACTAAAAGAAGGTCAACACAATTCTTATACCTCTGTAAAACTTTGTTTTTATAGAGATATGAACCATTAACTTGATTAACGACGAGTTACGAGTCGCTGAAGATGTTGATAGACTTGATGTGGAGAGAAAGGGCAGTCTGAAGTCCCAAAATTAAGGCCTCGTATTCGGCCATATTATTGGTACAATCAAAGTCAAGCTTGAAAGATAGAGGCATGGGCTCCCCTTCGAGTGGGATGAGGATGACCCCTGCACCCCCACCGAGTTGACATTTGGAGCTGTCAAAGAACATGGTCATTTGGTAGACGGTGTCATCGGCAGAAAGGGTAGCGATAGACTCGTCAGGAAACTCACAGTGTGAAGGTTGGTTGTCAGAAAGAGGGGCATCTGCTAGTTGGTCAGTGATGGTTTGCCCCTTGATAGATTTTTGTTGGATGAATTCGAGGTCAAAATCCACAAGCAGCATGAGCCACTGAGCCATACGTTGATTCTGATATGGCTTGGAGTGCATGTACTTGAGAGGGTCGGTGTGAGTGATGACAAAGGTTTTATGGTTGAGAAGATAGTGGCGGAGCTTGGTGGTAGAAAAGACTAATGCCAAACAGAGTTTCTCGGTATGAGTATACTGAGTTTCATAGCCGACCAGTGTTCGGCTGATGTAGTAAACCGCTTGCTCACGATGATGCTCATCTCGGTGCGCGATCATGGCACCTAACGAATGGTTGGTAGCAGAGATATAAAGGTAGAAGGGTTGGTCGTCTTTAGGTGGAACGAGGATTGGTGGAGAGAGCAGATAGCTTTTAAGGGCTTCAAAAGCCTCTTGACAGTCCTTATCCCATTTAAAGGAGATGTCCTTCTTAAGGAGGTGATGGAAAGGTTGGCAGCGGTCTGAAAGCTATGAGATGAAACGGTGAATGGACTGGAGCTTCCCTTGTAGACTGCGAAGCTACTTGAGATTGGTCGGGGGTGGCATTTCGAGGATAGCGTGGATCTTGGCAGGATCTATCTCGATACCATGGAAGAAAATGATGAAGCCGAGAAGTTTGCCTGAGAGGACCCCAAAGACACACTTCTTAGGGTTGAGGCAGACATTGTATTGAAGAAGGCGAGAGAAGATGATTGTGAGAATGGTCAAGTGGTCACGGTGAAGTTTGGACTTGCCGAGAATGTCATCCACATAATCCTCCATGATCTTGTGGAGGAGATCGTGGAAAATGTAGGTCATGGCACGCTGATAGGTGGCACCAGCATTTTTCAAGCCAAAAGGCATGACTCGATAGCAAAAAGTCCCCCATGGGGTGATAAAGGTAGTCTTGTGCTGATCTTTCGGTGTGATCAGGATTTGATTATATCCTAAAAACCCATCCATGAGAGATAGCATCTCATGGCCGATCATGAGATCAACAAGCTGGTCAATGTTAGGAAGAGGAAAGTCGTCTTTGGGACAGGCTAGGTTAAGGTCGTGATAGTCCGTGCAGATCTGAATCCCCCCAGTTGCTTTAGTAATTGGGACGATGTTAGAGACCCACTGTGGATAATCGATGGGTTGGATGAAGGAGACAGAAAGAAGGCATTGAAGTTCCTCTTTGACAAGGAGCGCAATGCGAGGATGCATCTTTCGAAGCTTTTGCCTAATAGGCTTAGCCTCTGGTTTGGTGACAATGTTATGGGTAGCAATGGTGGGGTTGATGATAGGCATGTCGCTGTAAGTCCAGGCAAAGGCCTTGCTATGGTTGGAAAGGAACTGGGCATAGTCAAGCTGCTCCTGAGCGTCTAAAGATTGGCCAATCTTTAAGACGTGAGGAACATCAGAAGAAGAAGGGAGGTTGATGTCAATGGTGGATTCATTTAACATAACCTGGGTCTCGAAAGGGAGGAAATGCTGGATGAAAGAGTCGTCGGCACCCATGTAGGAAAGGATGGCATCATCGTCAATGCAGTGGACAGTGTGAATGGTTGCCGATTCATCCTCTACCATGCTAGGAAAAATGAGAGGGAGAGACCTGGACACCCCATTGAGCTGATAGGTCAGGGGTTCCAGGCGGATGGTGTTTATGGAAAAAAACTAGGAGGAATGGAAACCACCGACTCCGTAGGTGATGAAGGAGAAATGGGTGAGTTTGGAGGAGATTGGTCGATGGTTGGCTTGGGACAGAAGTCAGAAGGAGCCTGAGTGGGGTCATGATATCCCAGGCCATACCGTTTCTTGACATCGTGATCATTGAGCAGCTCGATGGGCTGATGGGAGCCCTGCTCATAATGTCCGAAACTGAAACCCTTCCATGCACACCTATGAAGGTAAGTGTGTACAAAGGCAGGGTTGCCAAGAAATGAGAAATCATATGTGAAAGGTTGGGGTGAAGAAAGGGAATTGGCGTTGGTAGGAGCTTGATTAAGCCCCCCATAGACAAAGTTGGTTCAAAAGTGAGGAGGACCATAAGGTATGACCATCCCGATTCGATGGTCGTAATTGGGACTAAGGTGAAGGCGTCCATACTCTTGCAGAGTTTGGAACATGTCTAGGGTCAACAAGTGATATTCCCCAAGTGATAGTCATTGGAAGATGTCTTCCATGGGGTCTTTGGTCGGCGCTTGAAGAGGAGGGGTGAGGGCGACTGCCGATTGTGAATTGGTCGAAGCTTCCACAGATGGAGGCGGTGCCAGAGTTGATAGTTTGATGGGAATGAGGACATCATTGGGATGGTAAGTTGTGTTGCAAGTCTTGAAGGGTGAAGGGTCAGCAGGGATGGTATGGACTTGCCCGTCATGCTCAAACTTCACACAATGGTGCAGGGTGGAGGGTATACAGGCCATGGCACGGATCCAAGGTTGGCCCAGTAGAAGGTTGTATTGAAACTCTCCTTCGATGATATAGAAGAGCTTCGGGACTGTGCGTGGACCAACGTGAATGTGAAGGATGACTGTGCCAATGGTCATGGTGGTGGTGTCATTGAAAGAGCATAAGATCGCGTCAGTTTTGGAGATGCAATTCTTGGGAAGAGCCAGCTGATCAAAGGCATGGGTAGAGATAATGTTAATGCTAGCGCCACCGTTGGTCATAATGCGTTTGATGTGTGTCCAATCAACATAGGTAGTGATGAAGAGGGCGGCGTCCTGATCTTCCATGTTAGATGTGGGAATCTCAAAATCGCTGAATGTGATGGAGTTGATAGGAGATAAAGAATGGACGAGGGCAGCGAGTGATTGGGGGTCCTCGAGTTGGACCTCCACTGCCTACAAGGCTTGGATAAGGGCTTGACGGTGCTGAGGTGAGGTTTGGATAAGTTCATAAAGAGACATCTTCACAGGTGTCTGATGAAGTTGCTTCAGCATGGAGTCGTGAATTGGCCCAGAAGAGGAAGACGAAGAAGGTTGGGATGCGCCAAGGATAGAAGTTTTAGGCTTGGGTGCAAGAGGTGGCTTGACGAAGGGATAGGTCCAAGGAATGGCAGCTTTTTCTTTTGCCTTGTCCTTCTGCGACCTAGTGGTTATATGGATAGCATTGATTTCAAAAATAGGAGGTGAGGAAGGGGTCATGTCTTGCTGGTGAGATGTTGGCGTGGTAAAAGAGATTGGATGGGAAGGAGTTGGGGTCTGGTTAAGAGTGTCCTCAAGGAGAAGAGTGTCTTCCTCCATATGGTGGCAGATGATGGCCTTGAGGGCACAACAAGTCTCGATGTCGTGCCCTGGTGTACGATGATATAAGCAAATTTTTGTATCGTCGAACCAGGAGGGCTTGGACTCGAGAGGTTGGAAAGGCTTGATGGGTGAAAGGGTTATGTTGGAGGTCTGTAGAAGTCAGCGCAATATCAATGAGTATGAGCCCAATAGAGGGTCCATGCTATTTGATATGTGCGAAGTTGGTGACTTCTGCTTTGGCGAGGCTAGAAGAGGTTTCCGTACCACCTTATGGGTTGATGGCACGGTGACAGATGGAGACAGCTCTTTTTTGGTGATTGGTACCGCCTTTTTGGGAGAGGGACGGTTGGAGGTAGGCAGAGGAAGTAAAGGAGGCAACGAGTTTTGTTTGAAGGCCAGAGTGGGAAGGATGATGGTCAAGGTCGAAGGATGGGGGCCCAAAATGGATGGCAATGGTGACGGAGAAGGGGGCATTCATTTCTGTGGTCTGGCAGTCCTCTTTGACTTGGTTGGAAGAGTACTGTTGGTTGAGGTCGGGCCTAGGTCCACCTTCACTTGTGGGTGAGTGAGGGTGGAGACAAGACGAACGCCAAATGACTTGATGGGTTTAGACGAGGTAGATGCAGGTTTCGGTTTGGATGGGTTTGGTTGAGGTTTGAGAGTCTGGACTTTGTCAAGAGTCTGATGAGATTCTACCTTAGGAGGATTAGCAGCATGTGATGAGAGGGTGCGGGTATGTTGAAGGGCTTTAAGACGCTCCCAAAACACCTGAGGCATCACTTTCCTTGAAGGGAGAAGCGTGATTTTCTCCACTAACTGAGAAAATGGCTGGGAAGAAGATGTTGATGGTTGTGAGGTTGAAGACGAGATGGGTGTAGTGGTCTTAGATGCATGGTGTGGTGAAGTCATGACAGATTTAGATGAAGATGAAGGGGAGACAGGTTCTTCCCTGGGTGGAGAAGAATCCAAAAAGCAAGGCTCCCCGAGCGGGTAAAGGGTAGGGACGATGGTGCCCTCCACTTGCGGCTGAGGAGGCGGAAGGGTCTGGTCCTCCATAGGTAGTAGAACGGAGGATGGCGAGACCAGTGGTGCTGGTAAAGCCGAGGCGTCCTCCAAGATGAGAGAGGTCAACGGAGAACTAGCCAGGGAAAGAGGTTCGTCCACATGTGACGGACTAATTGATGGACTAACCTCTTGAGGTTGATTGGGGACGAAGGGAGAGACCGTATTGACTGTTCGAATATTGTGCTCATTATTGTCGTCAATTAAGGTCTAGACATTGTTTTGAGTTAGTGGATGATTGGGGAAAGGTTGTTTGAAGATGTCAATGGCCTGATTAGGGGGTGCATTTGGATTGTCTAAGATGAGATCCCCCTTTTCAAGCATGTCTTAGATTATGTTCTTAAAGGTTTTGCAGTTTTTCATGTCATGGCCCTTAACACGGTGGAAGCTACAGAAGTCATGCTCCCTATACCATGCGGGGATGGTGTGTGAGGGATCGAATTGTGGAGGAGGTCGGGCTTGAGGGAGATTGAGGGCCCCCTACTTAACAAGCTTGTTCAACATAGATGCATATGATTCTCTGAGAGGAGTATATCGTCGTTGTACGTATCTCTGCTGGAACTGGTGAGTGGCGCTCTGAGATGTGGATGGCTCAGGTTGCTTGGTTGAAGAAGAGGAAGGTCTAACAACCATGGCATTAGCTGAAGCCTTGGATTTAGAATTGGATGATGATGGCTTGGCAGAGGAAGAGTCATTGGTCTTAGAGCTGGGATTCTTGTTCCGCAACTTGACTTTATTCTCCTCGATGGCATGCAACTCAAGTTTGCGGGCCATCGTGAAGGCCTCGTCAAAAGTGCAGAAGGTTTGAACCCTCAGGGTGGAAGAGATATGTCTGGCACAGGCTTGGGAAAAAAGTTCAATAAGCTCAGCCTAGGGTAAGGAAAAGGAGAGTTGATTGATGAGGCCTCTCCATCGAGCAACGAAGTCGGCTATGGACTCATCCTCGAATTGCCAGATAGAATAGAGGTCCGTGATTGAGACCTTCTTGGTTATGTTGATGGAAAAGTGATCGAGGAAGAGCTGAGCCAATTGTGTGAATGAGAAGAGAGAATGGCTGGGAAGGGAGCTGTACTAGTCAAGCGTAGCACCTGAGAGAGTCATAGGAAACATGCATAAAAGTAATGCATCGTCATGGCTAATGAGGTAACAGGCATGTCTGAATGCCCACAAGTGTTGATGTGGGTCTTCCTTGTTTTGAAAGAAAGAAAACTTTGGAAGCTCCCACTGGCTATGATATGGCCTGATTGGGACAGAAGGGTGAATGGGCTCGTTGCAGATCTGCTCATATGAGAGAGCGTTGTGCGAGCCAAAAATAGAGGTCTCTAGACTGGTCATCTTATCCATCAGCATTTTGATGATGTCAGCCGACAGATTGATGGGTGGCGCGCCCCCTAAGTTGTAGGGTGCTTGGAAGAGGCTAGGGGAGGTATGCGACATAGTCGATTGTACAATGTACGGATGACTAGTCACAGGGGCAGAATTGGAGGCTAAAGGTGGTTGAGTAGAAGACATAGCTAGGCCCGATGTTGCCACGAGAGGTTGAACTATGGTAATGGGGGCCAATGGATAATAGGCCACCCTGGTGTTGATAGGGGCCAGGGTAGGCGGAATAGAGACGATAAGGTTTTGAAAAGGAGTGGATAGTGGTTGAGCGGGTTGGGGTTGACAGGGGGCCGGAACCCCAGTGGAAGTGGGCCCAATGATAGAGGGAGAGGCCACACCTGGAGGATTGGTCAAAGTCTGGTCAACGGTCGAAGTGATGGCTTGAGTGTCCAAAGGTTGAACTACGGATGTTGTCGATACAGCCGTAGTTGTGGCAAGGGAGGTTGGCATTCCGTAGATTGGATTGCCCAAAGAGTCTCGTGTTCGGCTATGCGCGAGATAGTGTTGCAAGGCCTTGACATTGAGGTCCAAGAATCATTTGAAATCTTGGTCCCCTTCTTGGACAATGGGAGTCTGCGGCGGGGTTGGACGGGTAGGAGTTCTTTCGGTCTCTGAGTTGAACTCCATTGTAGGCTTGGTCGCGGATGGGGTAGACGGAAGTGGTTGATGGCTGGCATGGTTGACAAGAGCTTTGGCTTGGCTACGAGTCAAAACCATGCAAGGCAAAGAAGGTTCAGGCTTTAGGAACTGTGTTGTTTAATTCCAAAAAACCAAGATGGAGTCTTTGACAGAGAAGGGACAGGTTTTGGATTGCTGGTTTTGAAAAAAAAGAACAGTGACAAAGACCGACGTCAGTTGAAAAACCGATGTCGATTAGAAAGATGGCTGACGTCGGTCAGATAACCGATGTCGGTAATAGAGGAAAACTGACGTCGATAAAAGAACCGATGCCAGTGACAGGGGAAAGCCGACGTCGGTGGAAGAACCGATGTCGGTGACTGTGTTTTCTAGAGAACCAAAAAGATTTGAAGATTCTTGGAAAAATAATGAAGAAAGCATCCTCACTCACTCAAACAAACAGATGAGAAGAGGAAAATAGAGACAGACAGACAAGCCTAAGCGATAAATCCTAGGAATTAACTCTAGAAGTTGTGGCTTATGCCTTAGATGAATGTTTGGGGAGATTGGCTGCAAGAAGGGTCCTAGAAGAAGGCAATCTAAAGATGGTTTCAGGTGTTGTTTTAGGTGCTCAAAAATCTATGTTAGGGTCTGGTACGTGGCCTGGTGCTAAGGAGCAAGCTCCCCTCACTTCACGATTCCAGTGGTTAGCTGGTCTCGCTTAGCCAAGATATACCTCGCCTAGAGTTTATCCTCCGCCAGAGAACGGAGTGGGCTTCCCCCTTGGTGATGAAATCCAAGTAGGGTCACTGGGATGGGTAAGGTATCCGTTGGGGGATGAAATCCCAGTCGGGCCTTGTCTCAAGTAAGTTTTATGTTCATTTTAGTGCATGTGGTTTGGTAGTGTAACATCAAGTGTCTACAGTTTATTCAATATGCGTCTAAGTTACTAGATGTGGACTATGAAGATGCAAGCACAAGTAGAAATGAATGCAAAGTGTTTTAATGCCCAAGTCAAAATGTGATGTTTGTTATGAAGACAAGTTTGAGAAAGGGTTGAGAGTATGATGTTTAGACTAGTCTGGAAATGCAAGGAAGAAAGATTCGTTTTAGTCCTGCTTATAGTGTCATTGAGAAGAAAAGAAGGAGGAGAAAAGGTAAGAACCTAATGCTCCTAAATGAATGAAGAAGAAAAGGAACCCAGGAGGAACCTAGGGTCCCACCGGGTGTGCCAGAATGTTTCTATTCAAAATTTTGTTTTTTCAGATTCAAGAGAGAGAAGAAACTAAAGAATAATGGACAAGGCATGTGAAGTACCTGGATGAAGATCGCGCACCGTAATCCAGACGCTTGTGAGCACCCCTCTTTGGCTGTGGAGGAATGACACCTGTAAAGAAGAAGAACTTGGACAAGAAAACGTTAGATGGATAGGCGGTGGGTTGCCAAGCGAAAGCTTGTTCCTGGAAGTGTGAAAACTTCCTCAAGGGAGGTCAACCCACTGATAACAGACAGATAAAAGATCAAGAAAAAGTAGAATGCCAGAATATAGAAGTGATAAGCAAGTTAAAAAGGAAAGAAAAGACAAAATGATTACCTGAAAGGAGCAGTCGGGCTGATGACAGTCACCGAGGTCGGAAATGTTGCCGCTGTCAGTTATCGGGTCTGCCGATGTCGGTTAGTCTGCCGACGTCGGTGGGGGTAATGACTGGCGTCGGTCGGGGCAACAGGCTTGGACGGGGTTTAGGCAGGTTCTGGGTGAGTTTGGACAGAGTCCGGGCCGGGCTTAGTCTGTGGACGGGTCTGAATGGTCTAGGAGAGTTTGGTTTTAGTCAGTTAGGGGGTCAAAAGGACAGAGAGGGACAGAGAGAGGAAGATGCACAGAGGACAGGGCCTGAGAAGGCTTTTCAGCCTCTCAGGGAGAAGAATAGAGGGAGCAGGAAACAACAGATATACCAGATAACTAGAAGCTAAAGAAATGAAACAAAATGAAATAAAGACTATGCTTACCTTTTTGTTTGCCATATGAAGAGTGGGAGAGCCGTTGTTGGAGCCACAGAATGCTTGTTGCAAGAGGAGATTCCTGGTCTAGAGCCTTTGCACCTGTTGCTGCTGTTGCACGAGGTCCAAATGGAGAAGAGACGAATGCCAAAATGCTAAGAGAATGTTGTTTGTGAGCTCAAGGGTCCAGGGGGGCTGCAACAGATGTAGAAAGGGGTAATGAAGGCTGCCTATGCCGGCAGTTTTGCCGACGTCGGCTGAATGGTCACCGACGTTGGCAGTCGCAGAATGGGGACAGAGGCTAAAAATAGCCTCTGCCCATTCTTGCATGCCGCCGAGCGAGGGGGTGTGGGAAGAACGGTTATGAAGACACTTAAATGGGCGTGGGGGGAAAGATAATGAGGGGATTTGACATAATAAATGCTAGGGGGAAGGTGGAGGGATTCAAGGGAGGATCCAAGGTGGCAAGGGTGAGGTGGAAAGGGGGCCAATCAATTAAAATACTTAAGTTTATTTTAATCAAATGGATGGAGACCAAGGCCAAGGGTTAGGATAGGGGTTTAAGGCGAACAAGGGGGAGGACCAAGGTGCAGACACGTTTGCGGTGTCTACACCACTATTTATACCAAACCAATCAAAAAACTATTTGATGCCCATATTTTCCACCCTTTTGGAGCTTCCCTTTCTCTAATGTCCTTTAACTAGACCTAACTACATGATATCAAATTAGGGCAACCAAGTTAACCAACACTCCCCACCTCAAAAGAACTACATTTGGCCTAATGTATTTTTTAGATTCCTATCCATGGAACTATGTAAGTAGTGTCCACTTGTCAAGAGCATTTGGAGTTAGCTTGGTCATCCTCTTCCAACCCATACCCAATCTATAGATGATTTCACCATATCCACCTTGATGTTGGTTACTTTTGACCTAGACCATTAGCATTTTTTATGTCGACTTCTAAATCAGACTGACTAGCCTTGCCATGTTGAAATTTTGAATTTTTCAACCACCACATGCTTGAACTAACCACTTGTGTTGTTTTTTAGGAGCACATCCTACCTTGGATACTTACAACCAACACTAACCCTACCTAAATGGTTTGATAGGCCTAACTCGATCAGTTATGACCAGTGCTATGGAGAAATTATCCTTATCATCTATCCTTTTAAGATCAAACTTATTTTTACCAACATTGTCAGCCTTAGTATTTACATAATCTTGACTACCATGCATAGTCTCCTTTCACCCATTGGCATTTCACATGCCCAACTAACTTGTGGCACCACCTAGTGCCTCCCCATTAACTTCTTATCAAACATACACCTAATTCAACCTTTTCTCATCAACTCTTGATTTGAGGGGGAATACCTCTTCCCATACTTAGGAAACCCTGACCTCTAACTAAGTTGTTCATTTTTATTTTTTATCTTGTTAATTCAAATCTACATAACAAAAAGGGGGAAAATGTAGACACTAAAAAACTACACACTTACAATTTTTGATGACTAAATGCCTTAAGACCTGCTAAAGACCCTATAAACCTTCTTAACACTTAACAAACCCCTCTTAACCTAACCAAATCACTATTCTCTTATTCACATAATACTATTCAAAAGTACTATTCACTATGGGATCTACTATCACTATTCATGATGACATGGCAAGTGACATGGCATGTGACATGGTAAGAGACATAACATGTGACATGGAAAGTGAAATGGAAGGCAATTTGGCTGGTGATATGGTAAGTGACATGGCTTAAAATTGAGGTGGCTTGATGTGGGACACATACCCCACTTAGGACCCTTTTCTAAAGTGCTTGATGACCTAATTTAAGCATCACAAGGTCCCCCCCTTGAAATATTGTTAATTTCCCCCCAAGGAACCATTATTCAACATTTATTTTACCTTCATACATGAAATTAACCTTAAAAATAAGATACCTACCTCTTTGTTACTTTGGAAAAGACAAAGGGTACCCATTCTTTACTTCTTAACTTAAATGGGACACTCACCAACCCAAATAGGAATCCCCACCCACCTAATTTTGACTAATTCATCCACCACATAGAAAATGGTGCCATAATTCTACTATTCCTCTTTTGGCATGACTCTTCACAATATATGCTATAATACCCCCCTCTCCTTCAACCAAAGGGAAGTTGGAATTTAGTCTTTTATTATTAACAACTTGTTACATGTTTCCTTGGAGGAGGTTATCATTTTTAAATTCATCATCATCTTGGAGGATAAAATATCAAAGAAATGAAAATTTACCAAATTTGCCTTAGGCTCCATCAACAATAACATCTTCATCAAGCATCAAGTTAATGTTTTTTGCTTTCTTGTATTCCATTTCTTTCATTTCTTGACCTTTTTCTTTCCTCAACATCACACCTTTAGCCCATTTCCTCTTTTATTTTAATATATTTAACTCCTTGCCCTCTTATCCATCTACTTCTTTTTTCATTCACCCTTTACCTCCTTCTTACCACCTTGACCATTTACCCCTTTTGCCTCTTTGCCACCTTGACCTCTTGACCTCATAATCCCCTTTTACCATTTATCTTCCCTTTCTTGACTATCATTTACCTATTTAAACATTTAAAAACTCAATAAAAACCTTATCATTTCCTTTTGACTCTTGTCATAAACCAAACAAAAAACACCATTTTTACTTAACCAATTTTTAACATTAGTATAACTGAACTAGTTGCTTTATTTTGGTTAACTTAGCAATGCATTTAATTCTCCTATATTCAATTTAGTTATTTTCTATTTTTAATTTTAGTTTGATCTAATTTAATGGAAGAATACATTTATTTTACCATTTCAACTAAATGTTTAAAGCAGGTGGATTGACAACCTCCTAGAAAGCTTTCTCTTCTAGGATCTATCTCACACTAGGCAATCTACCCATCTACTTGTCTAACAAACAAGTTTTTATTTTTCTTTTTCTTATTTGCAGGTCATTCTCCCAAGATAAAAAGGATATCTCCATAATCACTTGGATTCCATGTGTGCACTTTAATAGCTTTTCTTCCACACCCTTCATCACAAATTTTTTCCTTTTCACACATAGGAAAAAGCAAAAATTAGATAGAAACACAACTATTCATAGAATTACATTCATATGCAACATATTTAATTAGGCAGCCATGAATGTACATTTATAGGCATATCTTGGAAGTGTATCACATTGAATTAGAGGTTTTGAGACTTATTTTAACACCTTGATAGTGATAACATCCATTTGAGGAATTGGTGAAGAGTTAAAGCTTATCCATGAGACCACTCACTATACACATGATTCTAATATGGTAATTTCCTACTTACAACTCACATACACCTATAGCCACCCTCATAGAGACTAAGCATATTAAAAGGAATTATATAAGCTAGGCAAGGTTTTGAGAGTGAGGAAAACTCTTGAATATTTTGAAAAGGCCTAAACTACATTGAAACCTACAACTCATGCACATTGCTCATAAGACAATTCTCTACCTACATTATGAAATGAACACCTATAGATGATAAAATAGGGAGTTAAAGATCCATCTTGACATGTTGTAGCACAAAATGGAATCCTATTTGAAATCCTAATGTGTTTTGGAAAGCATGGTACACCTTATTGAAATGCTAGGTTGAACAAATGAGATTGAAACCTTGATCAAAGATAATGACTAAAAATATAGGGATGTTTCCCCTAAAGATTAAAAATATAGATCCCTAGTATTTTTATAAGATATTTTAATAAGGGTGATAGGACTCTAGAAACATATAGGAATGTTTTCCTTATATCCTTTATCATAGAAAAGTACCTTAAAAATTTTAAAGGATAGATGGTTAGTGGATAATGTTTATTGAGAGACTTAAATTTCGCTATAAAGACACTAAAAATAGGTAGTGACATCTACAGGCTTGATCCTAAAAGAGACCTTTTTTCAAAAAAGTTAAAAACTAAACCTTGCCTCCATGGTTAGAGGGTTATAATAGTTGAAAGGTCCTTTTATGACCTAAAGGATCAACACAGAGTGATGATATATTATTTTTTATCCCTTATACACACCTTTAGTTGATACATAGGCCTAGGCAAACACCTACAGCTAGCCAAAGATGGAAGTTTGAAAAGGTCTTTTCCTTTTGATGAACCTAGGTGAATAGTAATCTAGAGTGTAGTATAAACGTATTTGAACATGGGAACCAAAAATGAGAGGTTATAATGTTAATTTTTTATCATAGAAACACCTTCAGATGCCCTTCCCATGAAAACAAGCACCTACAGTTGACTTTGAGTTCTATGGCATCCATGATAAGGACTTAGGAATGAAAACATCAATATTTGTCTATGGAAGGTGATTATAACTAGATCAATATGTATAAAGGTATTGTGTATAATTTTAGTTAAGGATCATCATTTACAACATGTCACTCTCCCTAACATAGTTGACTATGTTTGACCTAGATAGTATGTGATCTTATTTGATAGTATAAGCATTGATAGTGTATATGGAAGTGAATAATGGGTCCAAACAAGTGTGAGATGAACCTAAGGAATATATAAAGGTTTAAAACACTTATTTAAACATTCATTCATGAAATATAACCTAAAAGTGTTCCCTCAAAGGTAAAAGCATAGTAAAAATGGGATACGATCTTGACTGGTCAAGGTATGGGATAAAGAATATATAAGTAGTTGAGGTGTTTAATGGACCTAGAATTCCTTCATGATGATTATTAAAATATATATAGTTTATTTTTAGTGTAAAAAAAATCAAGGAAGGGCCTAAATTATGAAATACATAGTCTAAAGTCAAATTCCTACACATAGTCCTTGCCTGGTTGTTCTATTTTGGGTTTTAGAGCCTTTAGAGGGTCAAATGACCTAGTATAGGGTTTAAAATTTGTGTAGATAACCTTTATGAGGTTAATAAGACCATAAAATATTTTTTTAGTTAGAAAAATAGCATAAAGGACCTCTATTTTGTCTTAGATAGAGGACACTTTCCCTCATACAAAGTTGGTAGGGTTAGGAGAATAAGGTAGAAATATGAATCTAAAAGATGTAGATACCTTGAAAGAGGGTCTATAAAGTTTTATGATACTTATAAAAGAATAATAAACCAAGAATATAAGGAAGAATACCAAAAAAATGGTCTATAATCTTAAACTTGTAGGTAGGTCTGTTAGGCCTTAAAGAGGCCTAATGCCCAAATGGAGAGTCACTTATAATTTTCACATTAGGTGAGAATTATATCCTATTAGATAATATTTTAGGGGAAATTATAGATGTGTCAAATCTCTTGGCATGTAGATAAATCATAAGATAGTCCATTTCTGAGCTAAAAACCCACTCAGGCTTATAAGAAAGGAAAGGAGAAACTTGATGGGGTGATTTCAAGTGCTCAAATATTTTTGGAGGTTGTGAATGGGGATATAAGGAGCTATGGGAATTTTATAAATATATTGAACTATGTTATATTACAATTTTTTGGTAGATTAAATGTCCCATCTTTATTAATGAATCTTAAGAAGGTAAAATAGGCCTAAACCCTCATAAACTATTGTCAATTACTAGTTTGGGGAAATGGAGTTGGGAAGCTAATCTAATGGAAAAGTTTGCCTAGGATGATGATTTAACCTTTTAAGGTACTCCATTAAACTATTCCAATGTTTTTAGACTATATGAAATTATATAGATAAAGTAAAAAACATGATACTTTTGACTATTTTATGTGTTTTGTAGGTTCCAGGAGGAGTCTAAAGATGAAATAAAGAATGGGGGAAATATTATGACTTGTAATTAATCACTATCTCCATTTATTTATTCATAAAAAATCCTAAATTTTAAACTAATAACTCTCATCTCAGCTAGTCAAAACTAGCATAGTGGATAAGCTAGTGAGAAGGGTAGAAACTTCAAGTGAGATAATTTTAAGGTTACCTAAGAGTGGATGAAAGAAGATTTCCTTGGAATGTAAGAAGTGATAGCTCCTTTTCAAATGATTCTAGATGACTAGTCCTAAAACCAATGCATGAAGAGGCATGTATGAAACCCTTCCCCTTCATTCCAATCATCAGACTTGTCCTTAATCAACTTTGGGATGTACAAATAGGTCCAAATCATGAGGGTAGTTTTTTGTCTAAAATAAGGAGTTTTATGCCACTTTACAAGAGTTTCATGACTTGGTGTGACACTTGTGATTTTTGAACTTACATGGTTCATCCCATATCCTATTCTCATGGACAAGTAAATTCTTTTCCCATATTTACAAGTGTCCTTATGACCCTTGGACTTCTCTCTTCTCCTTTCTCTCTCAAGTTCTATAATAACTAGCCATTTTGGCTATTGTAACTTATGCTCCAACTAGGTATGGTGAAGCCCTACTCATTTGCATAAAATTTGATAAATAAGATTACTAATTTTTACCTCTTAATTAATATTATGGTGTGTTTTACTTGGATGATGGATATTAATTACTGAAGACTATGGATTCCTTAGCATGATGTTTCATTATTTCACCCTATTTATAGTTGGAAAGCTTCTTATTACAGGGCATGTGAAGTTTTTTAGGAAATGTCAAGTTTGAGTGAGTTAGTATATTAACTGGTGTCCTTTAAGGCCTATTATTTATGCCTCCTAGCCTAAACATTCATCCATAACCTCATAATGTAATATTGATGTGAGAAGATGTAGATTGGAGAAGTGTATGTTTGGTTAGTCTCTTCGTGTCATGTGCAACATGCAGCTGGTTGGTAGTCATCAATAAATTTGGTGTGTCACCTCCCTTAGGATAGTTTCATTTTATTTAATTTTCTCTCTTTTTTCCCTCAAAATTTAGGTGTAGTAGTGATCCAAATTGGTACATCAAGGGAGTTATCCCTATCTAGAGATTCACTTAATCCTTATGCTACCCATAAGCCTAGAGGTGTTTCAATTATGCCACTTAGATGAGGAGAGCTAAGACATCTCATCAAAGGGTGAAAATATAAGTGACAATAGTTTTTGGCACACCTAGTAGGGCTCTTAATCCAAGAGGTTGAAATTTTTTTGTAGTTGTCTTTCAACAATCAGCCTTTTGAGGCATCTATCAAAGTATCAATGATGACTCTAAAGATACATTAGCTAGTCAAGAAGCCCAGGTTTCCTTTTGAATATGGTTGGTAATATATTTTTTGATATTCTTAATTTTAATGAAGTTTCATGACTGACTTGGGTGTTGAGTTTTGTTTTACACAAGTTGGTGAAGTTTACCAAGCTTATGGTAATCCTTATCAGCCTTGTCATGATTATTGTTAGCCCTAATATTATTATTTTTATCCCCAATATGATCATATTAAACCTTATCATGAAGTGTATTAGTCCTATAGATAACCTTCTCAATATCTTGTTTCTCCTAGTCAACATAGCCACTTCTCAAGTCAATCCCTTTCTACTTTCAAACAAACACTTTTGGGCTATGAAAAGTGCATGTTGGATTTTGATACACAAATGGGATATGGTATAAATATTCCTAGTAGTTTCATTCATAAGGTGAGAGATGCATTATATCTGGTCAGAAGAGAGTGGGTACCTATTGAGAGAGCTAATTGGCAAAGGCTCACAAGTGAGAAGCTTGATGTGAGTGGCCTAGTTTCATCCTTAGAAGATAAGCTAAAAATTAATTAAAGGCAACCTCACAAAACCAATTAGCCTTCATATCCACTTTAAAAATATTTCTATTAGTCCTACATGGCTCTCACTCATGATCCCAATCAACCTTATCAAAGTCATCCTATTCACAATTGGTTGGAAGAGAGAGTTGAAAAGAAAAACCTTGTTTTTAAAGCTAACCTTGATAGGAATATTGAGTTAGTTAATATGAATATGAAAAATTCCATGTCATGAAAAAAATAAGTGGAATATAATCCCTCATTTCCCTCTCTAATTAAACCCCACCTTAAGAAGTGACCTCTAGATATGAGATTCCAAGTTGAAGACAAAGCGGATAATCTAAGCCTAAGGATATTCCAAGTTTCTTGAATACTTCATCCACTCCTAAAGTTGCATCACTACCTCAAGAGAGGACTTATAATCCTAAAATATTAATTTTTAGTAATATATAGGAGTTGTGAGGAAATAAAGAGGAGAAATTCCTAGATAAAAAGTGTGAAATTGAAGAAAATCTTGATCCTATGCAAGCTCCTCATACCCTTCCTCAGGAGACCTCTTATGTTCCATGTCAGTGCTTTTATACTCCTAATCCTCATGATGATTCATATGAACTTAAAGAAATACTTTTCCAATAGAACCTACCCAATAAAAATGAAGAGTTAGAGTTAAGGATGAAATTTTTGATTCAAAGTGTGATGGAAGGTTTAGATCCAAAAGAAGATCCTACACCTAAACACACCCCATACAACCTCCCTCAAGAGAGTGATAAAGATGAATCATATTTTAATGAAGTGATTATAAAATTAAATAAATAAAACCAATCCATTTTATCCTAAGTTTTGCCTCCCCTTCCTCAAGATATTCCAAAAGAACCCCCTACATTTCACTCTCAATCTGATTATGAGTTCTATGTGTCACCTCCACCAACTATTTCATATTATCCTCACCCTATAACCATTTTAATTGATGAACCTATGGTATGGGAACCTAAATAGGAGTATTTTTTTGATAAAAACTTAAAATTATTGATTGAATAAAGGCTAGCTCCTTGGCAGCCTCATTGGATTAAGTCACATGACATTAATATGCCTAGTCTTAGAATCAAAAAGGAGATGGAGGATCTTGCAGACCTTGAGAACAAAATTAATGACATGGAAATTTAAATGAAACTTGAGAGACATAAATATGTCCTAAATTATAAATAAGAGGTAGTCTCTTGTGTGAAAACTTTTGATTGGGTTGATATGGAATAATGTTTTCCTTTTGTCAAAGAGGAAGAAATATTCATTGGTTCTTCCATCACTATGCAAGATATCATGGATGGTAAAGAAAAGGTTCCTAATAAACCTTGGGATGATTTTTTTATAGTCATTATATTATTTTATAATCCTATTCAAGGAAGTTATGATCTAGTATAGAATGGAGAAGGCAACTTTAGCACTCAAGTGAGTATGAAAAGGAAAAGCAACCTTTCAAATATATCCTCATAAGAGGCATATGCATCTCATGATGACATGTTTGAAACCATCAAGATGGGATATAATCCTCAAAGTTAATTTGGAGAAAAAATGATCTCTTTAAGGATGGAATTAGCTCATATTTGCCTCAATCTTTTAAGGAATAAGAAATCAATCCTCTTAAAGCCATGCTTACTAAGAAGATACTAGTTTATCATGAGATGAAGGGTGGGAAGTAGTATGAGGTATGTTTAAAATTTCAAGAGAAATATATATATACATTGGAGACTTGTTTAAGTATGATCTAATTGAGGGTATACCAAGTGAATTACCAAGGAATAGGTCTGATCTACAAGGCATCTAATTTAAAGAAAAACATGTTTAGCACTATGTTTCATCTCATGAAGAAGAAGATTCAAGAAAATTTCCCTTTGAGTCTATAAAGGAGGTATGATTATTTTATATTTGTGCATATTAGGTTTTTTTTATTCCCCTAAGTGCCTTGATCACATGTGTGTCTTGTTACTGTGTTTGATTTGCTTGTGTGTGTCCTTTGTTTTATGTGGTTGCGGTAATTAGTTATATTATCTTGGCTAAGTTTATGGTCAATGGTCAAAGTAATATTGTGTGTTTTAGACTTTATATTACTCCCTAATCCTAATGGACTAAAAATTATACCATTCTAGCTAATATAGCATTCATGATGTTTCTATGAGTCAGTAATTTGTTGACCAAATTTGACCCTACAAGTCAAATTAGGGCACCCCTAGGTAAAATCTTGGTATTTAGATGTTTTATGGGGTATAATTTTTTTTCATAAGGTGTATTATAAGTAATTTAGTGTGATTTAATGTTATATTAACCTTGGTCAATTAGTCTTTTAGTTCATTTATCATTTTGAGTCATTTTAAGGTCCTAAATAGTATTTTTAATATGTTGTCCAGCCTCCTAGGTAAATTTTAAGGTTAAAAAAGATTATTTCACATCACATGTGTCATAATAGGTCTTAATTAACTATCATAACTAAAAATTTTAAGGCTCTTCAGAAGAAAGGGTAGTTTTCTTGAGAAAAAGGAGAGTTTGACACTTGTACGACCCATGAAGAAGTGTGTCACATGGGAAAATATCTTAGAATGTATAATCATCTTCCTAAAACTTATTTACACATTTTAAATTATCTATAAGTTCCATTTTAGGCCCAAAACCATTATATTCCTTTTTCACCCTTCTAGACATACAAAACCAATCTTCAGGTTTGTACTTGGTATGATCAATAGGGGAGGTTCCAGACCAAACACCTTGGGGAGGTTCCAGACCAACACCTTGGGGAGGTGAAATTAAACTTAGAGAAATTAATTTACATAAAAATATTTCAAATAATGGTGGACTTTTCTTTATGAACCATCCTCATAAAGTTGATTATTTTTTATGCTTGCCAATTTATGCATTCTATAGGTTTTGCTCCATTTTGTGTAGTTTTGTACAATCTAGTTGTTAAGATTGATTCCAAAGGATATTGAATTACTAATATAATTATCTCCATGTTTGGTTTATTATTTAAAGGTTTTTTGATATTATAATTATCTTGATTTATAGGGAAGACCACCATTCTATGTTACAAGCGACTTTTCACCATTTGTAGGATTTCTTGCTTTGATAGTGGTTTTTGGAGGGTGAAGATAAGTTTTTTTATATGTTTAAAATGTTATATTGGTCACCTTCACCTATAAATATCTTTTCCCAATGAAACTCTACATGAAATTATAGTCATATGCAACATATTCAGTTAGGCATCCATGAATGTACTTCTGTAGGCATCTCTTAGAAGTGTATCACATTAAATTAGAGGTTTTGAGACTTTTTTTAACACCTTGATAGTGATAAAATCCATTTTATGAATTGGTGAATATTTTAAGCTTGTCCATGAGACCACTCTTTATACACATGATTCCAATCTGCTCACTACCTACTTACAACTCACATACACCTATAGAGACTAAGCATATTTAAAGGAAGTGTCTAAATTAGGCAAGGTTATAAGAGTGAGGTAAAGTCCTTTTGAAAATTTTGAAAAGGCCTAAAATACATTGAAACCCAAAAATCATGCACATTGCTCACAAAACCATTCTCTACCTACATTGTCAAATGAACACCTACAGGTGATAAAATAGGGAGTTAAAGATCCATCTTGAGGTGTTATAACACAAAATGGAATCCTATTTGAAATATTGATGTGTTTTGGAAAGCATTAAATACCTTATTTAAAGGATAAGTTTAACAAATGAGAGTGAAAACTTGATCAAAGACAATGACTATAAATATAAATACATTTTCCCTAAAGATTGACAACAAATATCACTGGCATTTTGTAGAGATCTTTTAACAAGGGTGCTAAGACTCTGGATGCATCTATGTATGTTTACCTTACATATTATAGAATATAAAATTACCTTGAAAATTTTAAATGATGGAGGGGTACTATATAATGGTGATTTAGAGACCTAAATTTTCCTATAAAGACACTAAAAATAGGTAGTGACATCTACAGGCTTGATCCTAAAAGAGACCTTTTTCCACCAAGGTTGAAAACTAAACCTTACCTCCATGGTTAGAGGGTTATAATAATTTAAAAGACCTATTTTGACCTAAATGATCATAAATTGGAGATGATATATGGTTTTTTATCCCTCATACACACCTTCAATCTATACACAAGCCTAGGCAAACACCTACATCCAACCAAAGATGGAAGTTTGAAAAGGTGTTTTCCTTCTAATTAACCTAGGTGCATAGTAACCTAGAGTGTAGTATGAATATTTTTAAACATGGAAACAAAGAATCATAAGTTATAATGTTAAGTTTTGATTATATAAACACCTTCAGATGTCCTTCTCATGAAAATAAGTACCTACAACCGACTATGAGTTATATGTCATCCATGAGAAGGACTTAGGCATGGAAACATCAATATTGGTACATAAAAGGTGATTATTATTGGCTCAAGAGTTCAAAAGGTGGTTTGATCATTTTTAAGAAGGATCTTCACCTATGGTATGTCACTCTCCCTAACATAGTTGACTATGTTTAATTGAGATAACATGTGAGCTTATTTGATAGTGTATACATTTGTAGTGTATATATAAGTGAAAAATGAGTTTATAAAAGTGTGATATGAACCTAAGGGAATATATAAAGGTTTAAAACACTTATTTAAAGTTTTATTCATGAATTATAACCTACAAGTGTTCCCTCAAAGGCAAAAACATAGTCAAAAATGGGATATAGTCTTGACTAGTCAAGGTATGGGATAGAGTATCTCAGTGTATACACCCTAATTGGTCAAGTAAACACATATAGTATGTATTTTCATATTCCTTTCATAGGAGAGTCCAATTGGATAATATTATTTTTTATTCACAATTATCTAGGTCCTTTTATCTGACTTGTCTTGGTCTTACTACATTCCCTAGACATCTCTTTGATTATTCCCAATCATCCATAACTTTCTAGACTTAGCCATTTTAGGCCCAGGCACCTATTTTAGACCCATAACCATCCCCTAGGTCCCATACCCCCTATAAAATAGTGCCCAAATAGGACTATAGTGCTAAAACCCATGATATCCAGTTTCTGAAGCTATTATCTAAACATAATTTTGGTTCTAACAATAAATTTTTTCTATAGGATGAGTCTTACCCCTTTTCTATGATTCATTCCTAAGTTCTCAAAATTCAAATAAATCTCTCAAATTTTAAATAATGAGTCTCTTATATAAAGGACTACACAAGGCATTTTATATCTAACACTTATTATTTTGGCACATTAGACATAATAGAATCAATCAATAGTATAGCTCAAATTTTTTGCATCACACATAGATTTGTATGATTGATCAAGGAATGGACTAGGAAAAATTCTTTATTGCATAAATGATGTGCATTTATTATGCATGTTCCCTAAGGGAGAACTACATCAAATCTAAAGCCCTTAGCTTGAGGTTTAATGTAGGCAGTAGTCAAAATAGTATGGGTTATTGATTGTGTGATCATTCTTCCCCTAACCCAATTCCGCCCCCCCCCCCACCTTGTGATTTTATTTTATTTTTTATTTTCATGTATCTATACTAATTCAAGTACTAAATATTGAAATAGACATAAAACAATCTTTAATGACCTTTATGACTTGAAATTTGGTACATAGGGTCATACTGAATAGATGAACAAAACCCCAAAAAAATTAGCCTTACAATAATAGCACCAGGAAAGGACCATAACACCAGACACCATAGTGTTCTATTTCCAATGCTCCTATCCAATCAAAAAATATATACTAGATCTATAATTTAGACACTGTCGTAATCTTGCTCCTCCAATTCTAGATTTAAAATCATTAGTTTTAGCATAAAACTAGCTAAGTTAATCTTTCTTTATATTCTCTTTTGTATGTAAGTTAAGTTGATCAAATTAGCATAAACTTGTATTTTAATACATAAAACTAGAATTATCTCCATATTTTATACCTTTATTACTTAGGAATTAAACACCTAATTTCTTAAAATAATAAAACATTTTATGAACCTGACTTACTTGGAATAAAAACCCTAAAACCTTAGCCACACTTAGGGTTTTTCCTTCTCATCTTATGCAAAAATTTAATTGTCTAAATTTTTATTTTTATATTAATTTTTGTACATTTATCCTATTCAAAAACTATTTTTAGAATTTAAAATTATTACATAATTTTCAAAAATTCTAAAACCATAGTTCAAAACCCTAGATTTAAAAACTAGGTCCTCAAACAACAAGCATTACCTCCTTGCCAATTTTAAAAAACTATTTTGGAATTTTTGCAAATTAATTACCTTGTTAAAATTTATTATAAAATTTCAAATTCAGTAGTTTCTTATGCAAAAAATTAATTTTCAAAATTCTAATTTTTGTATTAATTTTTGTACATTTATCCTATTCAAAAACTATTTTTAGAATTTAAAATTATTACATAATTTTCAAAAATTCTAAAACCATAGTTCAAAACCCTAGATTTCAAAACTAGGTCCTCAAACAACAAGCATTACCTCCTTGCCAATTTTATAAAACTATTTTGGAATTTTTGCAGATTAATTACATTGTTAAAAATTATTTTAAAATTTCAAAATCAGTAGTTTCTTATGCAAAAATTTAATTTTCAAAATTCTGATTTTTGTATTAATTTTTGTACATTTATCCTATTCAAAATCTATTTTTATAATTTAAAATTATTGCATAATTTTCAAAATTCTAAAATCATAGTTCAAAACCCTAGATTTCAAAACTAGGTCCTCAAACAACAAGCCTTTCCTCCTTGCCAATTATAAAAAAACTATTTTGGAATTTTTACAAATTAATTACCTTGTCAAAAATTACTTCAAAATCAGTAGTTTCTTGTGCAAAAGTTTAATTTTCAAAATTTTGGTTTTTGTATTAATTTTTTTTTCATATTCGCATTTTCAAATAATTTTTAGAATTCCAAATTATTTCATAATTTTCAAAAAAATTAAAACCCAATTCAAAACCCTAGATTTCTAAACTAGGTCCTCAAACTTCAAATTTCCCTCCCTTACAATTTTTAGAAAAATAATTTGAATTTATTGCAAATTGTTTGGGTTATCAAAAGTAATTTTCAAAATTCAATGTTAGTAGTTCTTTGTGCATTTATTTGCTTCACATTAATTTTCAAAATTCTCTTTGGTGATAAAATGGCCACAAAGGCAATTCCTCCTCATCCCGTAGATCAATTTTTAAAATTTTCTTACAATTATGACAATGATTGGACAAATTTAAAAAATTACACATTAGCTAGAACCATAGAAAAATATTTCAGTTATAGTGAAGAAAATGATTATTATTGTAATGAACGATATGATGTGAAACATAATGATGAGGATGAATCACAAATAGATGAATCTTTTTCTCTTAAACCCATCTCTTTTATTCCTTCTTCTAATGAAAATACTTTTGATAAAAATGGGAAAGATATTTCTCACCTCATTCTCCTAGGCACAATGTACAAAATGCACAAATTAATCATGCACTTCCAAGTGAACCTCTTATTGGTGATGATTTGCTTCCATGTGAAACTAATATCTCTCTACCTTTTGCTACTACTATGTTCAAAATACAACAATATAGATGAAATAAAATCAATTTACCAAAGCATATTTCAAATGATACATTATGTGTTCCTAACTCTACTCTTTCAAAAGAATGTTCAAATGATAACTCTTATACTCTCACTTTTCATGTTAAAAATGAATAAAATGCATAGACTCCATCCATGGATAACATAGATACACATGATATTTTGAATTACAATGACAACTTATTGTATATTAGAAAGAAATTAACTTTCTTTTACACCTCTCCCTAGTAATGATGTAAGTGATGATGAATATGATAGTGAACATGTAACTAAATATGAGAATGAAATTGAATATGGAAATGATACTTTAAATTTTTCTATTTCAAATGAACAAAATACAAATTGTGATAATGCATGGAATAATGATGACTACTATGGATATAGTGAAGAAGAAAATGCATCTCATGATTATAAGCCTTCTCTCAGTCCTCTAAACTTAATGCAATTCCAAATGATGTTTCTACTTCTATTAATGATTATATGTCAAATGATGCACATGTTCATGCTAATAACACATCTTCTACAAAATCAGAATGTGATTCACTAAAACATAAAGATATCAATGAATCTCCCAAGCCACCCCTCACTAGAGTAGAACCCAATTTCACTCCTCACCTAAAGATCATAGTATCCCACATCCCTCTAGTAAGGTCTAAGTTACCATTACTCCCAAGGTTCAAGTGAGCACACCCCTCTTTATGATCTAATTACTAAATGTAGCATTCTCATGGTTAAAATTAACAATAAAATTCAATTATTAAATGAACCACTTCAAGATGCTAGTGTACCATCCTAGGAGATCATCTCTTTGATGCATGTAGTTGGTGAACTACAACACTAAGTACTTCTCCTTACCATAGAAAACAAAGCTTTTAAATCTTAGATAGATGCCAATGATCTACAGGTAACCCTGTTCCAAAGAAATTCATAAAAGCTACATTACCTAAGCATTTATAGACACTATCATTACCTCACTTTAATAGAATTAGATATCCATTCACATATCTTTAGACATTTTAAAAAGGCTTTTCCACCTCATGCAAGCCCTTTGATTCTACTCGAGTTGTTTTAGTAGACATTAGTTGGGGAAGCATAAAATTGGTTCTTTCATCTACTCCCCATCAGTTCATTACACACATATGATGAATTAGAGGATGAATTTCTTAGAAACTACATCATAAACATGGGCCCTCATGTTACATTTAAAAAACTAGCCACACTACATCAGAATTGTTTAGATCCAGTTAGTGAGTATATCTTTAGATTCAAGGATCACATGTTAAGATTGATATAAAAACCAATAGATTTAGAGATTTAGCATATCTTCATCAACGGCCTTTGTCAACCTGTTCTCAAGCACCTACTATATCAAAGATATCCTTGTTTTAGATATTTTTGTTACATATTTTTATCTTTGGAAAAGAAATTAAGATTAATTGATGTAGATTTAGTTAATCAGATTAATTTAACTTCATAGTAGCACCTTCAAATCCAGCTCCTACTACTCAACATCCCCCATGTCCTAAACAAGATAGGAGACCACAACCTAAAAAGAAACTAGTCAATAATAAAGAATAAGTTTTTAGAACACAACATATAGTATATACTATAGAGAACTACCAAAAAGCACCACTACAATTTTATTTAGATTAGGATAACCCATCTATCATTTTATTAGCACTACTAGATAAGAGGTTAATCACATTACCTTTTATTCATTGATGAGATCTACATCTCTTACATAAACAACCATATCAATGCTTTTGTAATTGTCATCGTATCCATGGACATAATGATGATAACTATTTTGGACTCTAGGATTGCATTTCTAGATGTGTTGATGATGGTATTATAACATTCACATATGGAACATAGAGATCTCCTCCATTATGGAACCCTAGACCTCATTCTTCCATGACTAAGTCATCCCAAGACAATCCTTTATAGCAATCATCAGTCACTCATCATGATCACAATGCAAGTTTTAGGATAGAATATCATAAGAGATCTCTTATTCTAACTATTTAGAAAGTTTAGAAATTAATATAGCACAAACAACCCACATATAGTAGTGTAGTCCATGGTATACATAGTGTAGTTCCATATACATATCTAGCAAAGTGATAAAGACTACAATAGAGTATTGTTATATAGAGATATTCATTACAACCAAGTTTTCAAGGTCCTATCTCACATAGCAATCCACTATGATTAAGACTAGTTGAACCCACATTAAAAAGTAATAATTCAGAGAGATATTCATTACAATCAAGTTTTTAGGGTCCTATCTCATGTAACAACCCATTATGATTAATATTAAATGAGCCTTCAACACAGGTTTCAACTCCATCTCAACATATTGCACATTCATATAGATCACAATAGAGGCCACAGGGTATTTGGTTATAGATAGATGAGCCTTCTTCAAAGTAGATAGTATGAGATACAAAGCACATTCCTACACAACATGAGTAATATGGGCACTTGTTCGTGTGGCTAACAACATTTAGATAGTGATATAACATAGTGTGATACATCATACATTAATTTTAGTATCAATTTATAGCTTCACTTAGCAGGGCAATGATGGAGCCAAAGGTCTAGCTAACCTTTGTATTCTTGATCCACTCTCAGGGAAGTAATATGCACATCATGCTATATTACATCCCCTCACAACTAATATTTTTGATTCCAAATAGCCATCCCTAACTAGAACCATACTATCAAAGTCTAGATATTACCAAATCAAATCTTACCAATTATAAAAACCAACATGTTTTTTTACTTACATATAATCACAAATCAAACCTAAACAACACATCCAAACATATCATGAATAATTAAATCACATCCAAAATTCTATATTAACAAACATATCAAAATAATCAAGTCACATATCTTATGTACCATTTGCCAAGCATATTCGAATTCAACATCAACATCAAATCTACTATTTCAAAATCAAAACATTACAATACCAATATATTCTAGAATCCATAACATAAATACACATAAGTTCAAAATCAAACTAGCATCCATATTTATAACCAAGTTTTTAAGCACATATCATATCAAAATATAGTCAATCATAAATAAGGGTCATGCCCTCACTCTCTATCTCACTCTCTCTTCCAGAACTAGTCCCATAATCCTATCTAGCACTTGATGACCCTATGCCTCCTCAAACTCTTAAATGCCTCTTACACTAATTATCTCACTCTAAAAAATGACCATACACGTCACACAAGTTTTCATATCACCACTTAAGATCTATATAATCATCTATAATCTTTGAACTCACTGATCCATAATCAGGAGGAGGCATTGTATGCCTATCTCACTTAGCCCTCAACTCATCTCTCAATCCTGCTACCTTAACATATGCAATTATATCTATAACATCCCACTCAAAAAATGAGCATAAACACTATCCATAGTGGTCTTTTTCTCTATCAAACCCTCTTCCACATCATAATTAGGAACATGTCATGTAAGCTTACATAGTGTAGACTTAATGATAGTCTCCTAGAACACATCATTCCCACCACTAACCCCAATAGGTACCTCACCTTGTATACCTCCCACCCCACCTTTACATATAATAAGTAAAAATTACATTAGATACATATTTACAAATATAAAATAAAGTAAAAACATAGGTATAATGCAAACTCCAATCATTGATTACCTCTCATTATCTGGATTAGCTCAATATCCTCATATACAGGAACATCCACTCCATCTATAGGATATAAAGGATCACATTGATGCCTAGCCCACTATTTAGTATATCCCTCATTACATCCCACATCATCTACATCAAAAATAATTATCACCATGTCTCACACATCCACATGTAATGGTGCCAACTTAGCCTTAGTAGGTATCCCATGAGCCCCTACTCTCACTGGTACTTGTGCACTCCTCAACCATACCCATGTTGTAGAAGGACATCATATCAAAATTTAAAATACCTATTCATGTGCTCATACTAAAAGTGCTCATAAACTCTAGACCAATTATCATGTAACTAAAAACTCACTCTCATGTACCACAGCTACTCTCCATCCTTTGGCCATCTAGGAAATCCTCTATAGGGCCTCCATCTAATATTATCTATACCATTCTATCTAGAAACCTCCTATAATGATCTATCCTAGGAGAATAGATATCTAAATTTCTCATCCATCACTTGTAAAATGGCTATGGATATGCCCATCTAACCCTTGACAATCTAATGAACCACATAACTACTATGTGCTTATAATCCCAATAATGTAATAAAGTGGTTTCACCCACACCACTATTGAATGACTCCTATGTGAATCTATATAAGTCTCTATATAAATGGCCAAGCATAATCCTCCCCCATGAAAACATAGTACCATACATCTCAATACTTTGAACCACTCTATGCATCCTATAAGTGATAGATACTTCACTACCATCCATAGCAATAAAAGAAGCCAATAATATAGCCAACCACTTTTGCAAATGCAGAACACTCAACTACACAATAATTGATAGTAATTTATCACTACCACTACCTCTTTGATGTACTCCTATGGGCACCCTTACAGAATATCTAGATGCATGATCAATGGCATATACACCCATGTAATCCTATAAAGACACTCATCACCCATTGATAAAAATGTAGAATATGATACATGTCCTCTATGGTCATAGTAATCTCCCATGTAGGAAGCTAGAATGTACACATATCAGCATTCCACCTCTCATATAGGGCAGTGATCAAATATCTATCCCACTACACTATACAAAGATCACATACATGACCCAACCTAGTCATATCCATAACAACACACTCATCAAATAATAAAGGCAGAAACCTTAGAGTCTCCATTACTTGGCCTTTATGGAACTCTCTCATCTATACCTCACCCTATAAAACAACAAAACACAACATGTATCAACCAACCAATCTAATTTAAAATCCAAGATAAACAACAATAGGTTAAAAGTCAAAAATATTAGCAAATAACAACTACATCAGTTCACCATGCCAAAGCAAATTTCCAAATAACAATATAACATCTAAACTAAGATTCAGCGCTGAAAAGCTAGCCTCAAGGACAATAGCACTTGGTATAGGACAACAACACTGGATATGAGCATTGAAACCTAGGTAATAACACTAAATCTTGGACAATAGTGTTGGATGTAGGATAGGAGCATTGAACATAGTCAAACTTTCCCAAAATGCTTAAAAATAGCTCAACATCACAAAAAATAGGTTCCCAAACAAGCCTAAAACATGTGTTTAGCTACTTAGTAGGGTAATCTCTCCACCAGCCTCAATCTGGGATACCAACTACTTAAACTGGATCATGAGAAGTGCTCATCTCCTTAGCATGTCTTCCACTCCAGAGCTCCAACTCTCAAACTATTCAATGCACAAATGAATCAAGATTAATTTTAATTTTCCTATATCAAACCACTTTCTCATTCAAAGCAAAATACTATTTTTCTCAAAACTTGAGCTTCATAGCTCCATTTTAAAAACCATTTTATTACTTAGAATCATGAAAATGATACCTTCAACATCATGTAACCCTTACTCTCTTAATACATGATTTACCTATCATGGGACACACATCTCTACACCTATCTTATACGTAGATACACAAATTGATCCTCACCAATCAAACACTTGTTTTAACTTTCATACAACTTGGTCCTCACCAACCAAACATTCATTCAAAACATTCAAACAACCTAGCATACTCAGTTGATCAACCTTTCACTCCATTAACTAATTACTACCTCATTTTCCTACCATGGTATAAACATTAATATATCTCTACTATACCTAGATAAAAGCTTCGATCCTAATCGATCAAAGATATCTTGTAATCCCAGTACTTAAATCTCACTAATTCAATAATAGACTTTTGATCTATTTAATAAATGCCAACCAAGTTCCTTTTTAATCCACCACTTGTCTTCACTTTTGGCTCAAACACCTCTATCTCAGATTTCATACCTCTCCCCAAAAGGGGGCATCATTCATATTATTCCTATTCTTACACCTATCCAATCTCATAGATGGATACACCATGGTTCTCACACTTCTAATAGTATAATTATAAGACTCATCTCAAATTGGTTGAAACATATAGTGATTTAGACTACATGGGTCACTCATCATGGTTTTTACACCTCTATTATTTAGATTACCAGCATTACTTAGCTCAAGATTATACAGTGATTCAGATTTTAGTGGGTCACTCAGCATTACTTAAGACATTTAGAAGGATACACATTCATTTTATAGATATATATACTATCCATATACTAGATTTAGGGGCATGTATATTATTACACATCTCATGTATACAGGTTCATACAACATGACATAGTTACATACCAGATAGTAGATTATAGGCATAGTGTAGAGCACATTATTTTTGATCTCCCATTTTTCACATGGGACATGACATGATATATAATATCACATGTGGATATATAGATTTTCATATTTTCCAAATACATCACTCACATATCATATTTGGGGGCATGACATAGATGTTCATATCCTCTATCTTTCAAGATTATATACATGAGGATGGTAGGACATATAATCTTCTTCTTACACATTTTACCAACATTTTCAATTTATACCCAAGCATTACTTAGGTTGTCTCCAAGTTAGACCATAAGATCATCTATAGTGATTGGTCCATAGTGTTACTCAGACTTAGACCCAGGAGTTTGTGTGGGATAGAGGATAGACATTGGTTTTGGACCTCTACGCACTTCTCAAATCTAGTTTAGATTATTCAAATTTAGTATAGGGGCATATATTATAGGTATTCCTTATTTATTCAAGAATTATTTAGATTAATTATAGGGGTAATCTATTATAGGGATTCCTTATTTATCTAGGCACTATTTAGATTCAGTACAGGGGCCATTTATTACAAAGATTCTTTCTCTAGGTGTTATTCTGATTCAGTATAGGAGGAATATATTACAAGGATTCCTTCTTTTTCCATGAATTATTCTAGTTCTTCATCAATTTTTATGTAGTAAAGTATAGGTTTATGCTAATTTGATCAACTTAACTTAAATAGGAAAGAGAAGATAAATAAATATTAAATTAACTAGTTTTATGCTAAAACTAATGATTTTAAATATGGGATTAGAGGAGCAAGATTAGGATAGTGTCTAAATTTTGGATCTGGTCTCTATTTTTTTATTGGATAGGAGCACTAGAAATAGGACACCCTAGTGTCCAATTCTATATTCCTTTCCTAATGCTATTGTCTTGAGGCTAAAATATTTCTAGGTTCTATTCATCTACTTATTATGACCCTGTGTACCAAATTTTAGGTCCTAAAAGTCACTAGAGCTTATTGTAGGTCTATTTCAATCTTCAATACCTGTATTAGTCTACATACACAAAACCAACAAAGAAAATCAAAGCACAAAGGGGGAAAATTTTGGTTACAGGAAGAATGATCACACAATCAATAACCCCTACTATTTTGATTATTGCTTACATTTACCCTCAAGCTAAGGGTCTCAGATCTGATATAGTTCTCCCTTAGGGAATGTGCATAATTAATGCACATGATTGATGCAAGAATGAATTTTTCCTAGGCTCTTCCTTAATCAAGCATGCAAATCTATCTGTGATGTAGAAAATATGAGCTATAGTATTGATTTATTTTATTATGTATAATGTGCCAAAATAGTAAGTTCTAGATATAAAATGCCTTGTGTAGTCCTTTAAATAGGAGACTCAAATTTTTGAATTTGGGAGCTTTATTTGCATTTGGAAGACATTGTGAAAAAAATAAAATGGGTAATACTCATCTTATACAAGAAACTAACCATTAGAACCAAATTTGTGCTTGGACAATGGCATAAAAAATTGGACACCCTAGGTTTTAGCATTGTAGTCCTATTTGGGCACAATTATCTAGGGGGTATGGGACCTAGGGGGATGAGTTTGGGTCTAAAATAGGTTCCTTGAATTGAAAGGGTTAAGTTCAAAAATCTAAGGATGAATGACTGGGAATAAACCTATATTTTTCCATGAATTATTCTAGTTCTTCATTTGAGTGTTTAATTCCTAGTCAAAATTGGTATAGTGGACAAACTAGTGATAAGGGTGGAAATCTTCAAGTGAGTTGATTTTAACGTGCACCTAATGCTTATAAGGACATGAAAGTTATTTAAAATTTTCATCCACTCCCTCAAATGGATTTTCATGGAAAACTAATGCCTTTTTGGAATCCAAGTGTGTAGGGTGCATGAAAGAGGAGTTTCTTAATGTGCAGGTAGTGATAACTCCTTTCCAAATGATTCTAGATGACCAAGCCTACAATTAATACATGGAAAGTCATGTATAAAACCCTTACCATTAATTACAATCATTAGACCTATCCCTAATTATCTTTTGGATGTTTAAATAGGTCCAAATAATGGAGGTAGTTTTTTGAGCCAAAATAAGGAATTTTATTCCACTTTACAAGAGTTTCATGACTTGGGGAGACACTCATGATTTTTGACCTTACATGGTTCATAAAATATCCTCTTCTCATTTATAATTAACTTATTTTATTATATTTAAAAGTGTCCTTGTGACCCTTAGACTTCTCTCTTCACCTCTCTCATGTTCTATAAGAACTAACCATTTTGGCTATTGTAACTTATGTTCCACCTGAGTATGGTGAAGCCCTGATCATTTGCATACCATTTGATAAATAAGGATACTGATTTTTACCTTTTCATGACTTATATGCTGTGTTTTACTTGGATGATGGATCTTTCTTAGTTTAGACTATGGATTCCGTAGCATGTTGTCTCATTCTTTCACCTTATTTGCAGTCAGAAAGATTTTTATTGTAGGGAATGTGAAGTGTTTTAGGAAATGTCAAGGTTAAGTGAGTTAATCTATTTAATAGTGTCATTTAAGGCCTCTTGTCTAGTCTTCCTAGCCTAAAAATTCATCCATAACCTCATAACATAATATTGATGTGAGAAGATGTAGATTGGAGAAGTGTATGTTTGGTTAGTATCTTGGTTTCATGTGTAACATGTAGATAGTTGGTAGTCATCAATAAATTTAGTGTATCACCTCCCTTAAGATATTTTACTTTTAGTTATCTCTCTCCCTTTTCCCCCTGAATTTTAGGTGTAGTATTGATCCAAAGTGGTACATCAAAGGAGCTAGCCCTATCTGGAGATTCATCTCATCCTTAAGCTACCCACAAGCCTAGGGGTGTTTCAATTATGCCACTTCGATGAGGAGAGAAGAGACATCTCCTCAAAGGGTTTAAATCCAAGTGACAATAAGACTACCACACATGCAATATCTAGCACCATGAAAATGCCTACTCATCTTTTATGCCACTAGAACCAAATGTCTAGATAAGCTCTAGATAAAATGAGTGGACTAGATGAATTTCATGCACTCCCATGCTTATCCTTAACACTCCATAGGGTCTCTATAGATCTAGACCAGTCCTTAGAAATTAATGAATTATAATTTAATTTAATTTAAAGTGCTTTAAAATATTTGTGAGCTTCATGATTTCTCTATTCCACTCATTTTATCTAGAGATCGTTCAAACCATTTTGATCATTTGACCAATTAGTAACTCTACCTCTTTCTCTACATCAAGATCATTAGAAACTAGGTACATGATTGGTATCTAGGCCAAATATATCTAACATTTCTAGTGACTCATATGAAAGCATTCCTTCTATGCTTGAGAAGCTAGTTCATTTTGTCTTAACTAATCCATTGGACATGGAGTCACTTCTTTGCAATTGAGTTGGTTATGAAGATGATGCAAGGCTACCTCTTTACTAGAAACTCACTCTTGAAACAAAAAGGACCAAAATAAAATAATAAAGGAAAATGCATGCATGCAAATGTAACAAATAAAGAACAACTAACCTACCAAATAAATGTGCATAAGGGGACTTAAAGAAAACCATAAAAACTACTCTAATGTATATACAAGGTTACAATTCACAAGTACTTCCAACATATATCAAATGTAAAATATTTAACATCACTCACTTATGATGGAACAAGATTGAAAACACCTTAATTTTGAGAGATCATGATATGTGAGCTGGGATGCCTAGATATTGACCCCTTTGGCATACTCTCAAGTAGATGAAACGGGATAAACATGTCTCCAATGCAGACATATTGGTCCATTTCTTCAAGGCTTGATCCAAATTGGATTGTATGATCCCCTTTAACCTCCTCATTTGATTTATTAGTTTTTTTCTCTAAATTAATCATAACATGTGATGCCTCCTTTAAACTAGTGCTTGGTTGACTACCTAAGCTTAGGAAAAAAATATTTAAGTCATCTCAAAAGGAATTCTCCTCTTAGTCATCCAAGACAATGATAATTTCCACTGTACAAGATTTTCATGACTTGGGGTGACACTCATGATTTTTGACCTTACATGGTTCATAAAATATCCTCTTCTCATGTATATTAACTTATTTTATTATATTTAAAAGTGTCCTTGTGACCCTTAGACTTCTCTCTTATCCTCTCTCATGTTCTATAGGAACTAGCCATTTTGGCTATTGTAACTTATGTTCCACCTGAGTATGGTGAAGCCCTACTCATTTGCATACCATTTGATAAATAAGGATACTAATATTTACCTTTTCATGACTTATATGGTGTATTTTACTTGGATGATGGATCTTTCTTAGTTCAAACTATGGATTCCTTAGCATGGTGTCTCATTCTTTCACCTTATTTGCAGTCGAAAAGATTTTTAATATAGGCAATGTGAAGTGTTTTAAGAAATGTCAAGGTTAAGTGAGTTAATCTATTTACTAGTGTCATTAAAGGCCTCTTGTCTAGTCTTCCTAGCCTAAACATTCATCCATAACCTCATAATGTAATATTGATGTGAGAAGATGTAGATTGGAGAAGTGTATGTTTGGTTAGTATCTTGGTTTCATGTGTAACATGTAGCTAGTTGGTAGTCATCAATAAATTTGGTGTATCACCTCCCTTAAGATATTTTACTTTTAGTTATCTCTCTCCCTTTTCCCCCTAAATTTTAGGTGTAATATTGATCCAAAGTGGTACATCAAAGGAGCTATCCCTATCTCGATATTCACCTCATCCCTAAGCTACCCACAAGCCTAGGGGTGTTTCAATTATGCCACTTCGATGATGAGAGAAGAGACATATCCTCAAAGGGTTTAAATCCAAGTGACAACAAGACTACCACACATGCAATATCTAACACCATGAAAATGCCTACTCATCTTTTATGCCACTGGAACCAAATGTCTAGATAAGCTCTAGATGAAATGAGTGGACTAGATGAATTTCATGCACTCCCATGCTTATCCCTGACACTCCATAGGGTATCTATAGCTCTAGACCAGTCTTTAGAAATTAATTAATTACACTTTAATTTAATTTAAAGTTCTTTAAAATATTTGTGAGCTTCATGATTTCTCTATTCCACTCATTTCATCTAGGGATCATTCAAACCATTTTGATCATTTGACCAATTAGTAACTCTACCTCTTTATCTACATCAAGATCATTAGAAACTAGGTACATGATTGGTATCTAGGCCAAATATATCTAACATTTCTAGTGACTCATATGAAAGCATTCCTTCTATGCTTGAGAAGCTAGTTCATTTTGTCTTAATTGATCCATTGGACATGGACTCACTTCTTTGCAATTGAGTTGGTTATGAAGATGATGCAAGGCTACCTCTTTACTAGAAACTCACTCTTTAAACAAAAAGGACCAAAACAAAATAATAAAGGAAAATACATGCATGAAAATGTAATAAATAAAGAACAACTAACCTACCAAATAAATGTGCATAAGGGCACTTAAAGAAAACCATAAAAACTACTCTAATGTATATACAAGGTTACAATTCACAAGTACTTCCCACCTAGATCAAATGTAAAATATTTAACATCACTCACTTATGATGGGACAAGATTGAAAACACCTTGATTTTGAGAGATCATGATATGTGAGCTAGGATGCCTAGATATTGACCCCTTTGGCATACTCTCAAGTGGATGAAAATGGATAAACATGTCTCCAATGCAGACATATTGGTCCATTTCTTCAAGGCTTGATCCAAATTGGATTGTATGATCCCCTATAACCTCCTCCTTTGATGTATTAGTTTTGTGCTCTAAATTAAGCATAACATGTGATGGCTCCTTTAAACTAGTGCTTGGTTGACTACCTAGGCTTAGGCAAAAAATATATAAGTCATCTCAAAAGGAAGTCTCCTCTTGGTCATCCAAGACAATGATAGTTTCCACACCATATTTGCTCTACCTATATTGAAAGGGACCATATGGTATTTCATCAATATAGCTAAGGCCCAACATGTCATATCTTTATGGCTATAAATCTAACCATTCTCCTTCATTTTTTAAGACATTAGTACTATTTTCAAAGGACATTTCATCTTGAGATTGGTCAGCATCCTCAACCTAATGGGAAAGTTATTCTTCATGTTTTGGAGGCATGGGCTAGTTTAAAACCTATATCTAATCCATGAATTCATAGTATAACTATTTCCATACTTCATCTTGATCCTTTTTTTCCTTTATTCCTTCCTTTAACTCATGTATGACCTCTCCAACATCGCTAGCTGACTGATTGACTATATCAATCTCTACATCTTGTTCATTTTCATATGTAGCTATACTAAATGGAATCTCTTTGGAAAAAAAAAAATATTCCATACTCTTAGCCACATCCTTTTTATACATATATTAGAAATTTAAGGCATTAGTACTACCTTCAAGATATAAAATATTAAAGCCATACCAAGACGTTAGATTAAAACTTGAATCTTCCCTTCTTGAAAGAAGTGGATACCCTATCATGACCTATTCATCATAGACACTTATGATGTATTATTTAGGATTCAATTTAACTATAAATTCCTCCTTCATACTTTTTAAAATAGGCTCCTTCTTTATGAGGGAGATGGTGGGAGGGTGAATAAGTTCACCTTGTTTGCATATCAGGAGAGTATCCCTCCAGCTAGGTACTTTAAAAGCTATTTTAGGTAGCTTCTAAGGGAAGGAGGGAAAATATTGAAACTCTTGTACACCAAGATCATTTATCTAAGCTATATTTGTTTGATTCATCTCTTGCATAACTAACCCTTATTATACTAGGACTAGCTCCTAGACTTTCTTGGCTAACATTTCCCTTTTCTATTCTGTGTCCTCATTGATTTATTTACACAAGGGGAATGCACAAGATTTGGCCACCTCCTCCTTTTCTTAAATGTGTGTGGGATAGGGTAGTTTCACAATAGAGGGTATGAAACAATTGGGGTCATTGATATATGAGACGATCCAAGATGTAAAGACTTCATGTTCCTCAGCTAATAAAGGTGAGACTTGGCAAGGTTGACTAGAGGGGTAAGTAGGTTGATATGGAGGATAAATAAGCTCATTATAGGGATGGTATGACTAATTAAGTTACTGATAGGAATGATTAAATGGCTTCACTAAAATTTGAGGACCACTTGGGGTGAAGGCATGAATATTTTTAACTTGATATGAAAGATAAGGAATGAATGAACATGTATTTTGATCAAATGGGTGGTGATTGTACATACGAAATAATGGTAAATAATCACTTAGGATACTTAAACTAGCTAATAAATGTTCAAATTTTCCATTTATGTTTTCTAAAATGCCTCCAAAGGTTGATATGTAAAAGAACAACACCAAAAAAAATTCCACTACTTTGGACCTTGGTCCCATTGGGCATATCAAGAACTATTATATGCTTAATTTATAATCTTGGAAAGGTATTTTTAGACTCTCTCTAACTAAGATATAATATTAGGACAACACCAAGCTATGGGTAACCTATTTTTGGGATGAATCTATGGAAAAGGTCAACTTCCTCTTTGATTCTCACCTAAGACTAACACTAATCCTAATGCTTCATGGGGAAAGGGTTAGAAAGAAAATAAGGGCTCCTAAGAAACTTAACCAGACAATGTACCAAACTTAAGAGGGAAACCCACAAAAGCTCAAACCCACACTAGATTATCAAAGGACAATAACAACTTGCACAACCTTAAAATAAAGTTATTTGCACTAGTATTTCATAGAAGAGGTTTAGAGTAGAACACTATTCTAGACCTTAAAACAACATTGAAATTTCATTAAACAAGGTCAAAAAGGAGGAAAATGGATGAGTAATATTATCCTTTACATAATGCCATCATACACAACTCATCAAACATGGATTCAAGAGAAGATATATGTAAATAAAGTCCTTACTGCATTAAGAGGTAGTTCTTACAAATACTTGACAGGGTCAAACCTAGTCAAATTAAACATAATTTGTAGTATCTCAAAGAATTTCCCTTCTCTTAGAAAGATAAAAAGTTTAAAATATGAGAACCATTTACAAAATGGAAAGAAAGGGATAAAATAAGAGAAGGGTGAGAGGAGAGAGAGAAAGGGGGAACATGTTTCTCATCATAATCAATGAGCTATCAACTTTAAGAGATATTCTATCATGCTTTTGGTCCAATCAAAACTAGTTATTATGAGTAAGATATTCATGATTCACCCAAATATTCTCTAAATCATTCCATTGGTTGAATAAGCTATATTAGAAAATAAGAGTTTGACAAAAGTGCCAAGTCATGATCTTGTTGGAAATGAATTCTCCAACAACTTTAAAATTCCCTAAGTTCTTCTTCTTAGATCCTCCATTAGATCTCATTATGATGACAAAATCCTCATATATTCAAACTTCCAAGGACATGCCATGTCTATTTTAAATGGCAGTTTATCGAGGACATGACTTGGGATGATCTTCTCATTAATTATAAATGCTCTATGCATTTGATCTTGGACCAAAATAACTATAGGTGAAAACTAATATAAGAATATTATTTTTTATATAATTTTATATATGTATATATCACTCTATTTGATGTCTAGTCTTAGCTGAGTTTGCATCAAGCTCCTTTCCTTTAATTTTTCCACCAACTCAAGTTAGACCTAAGTTTGGGTCCTTTAATCTTACTTGTCAAGGTGGGTTTATTTTGTTTTATTAAATTTCATCAAACATCCTGGCTCATCCCTTTGCTATTGGTTGTAGGTAATTGACCCAAATCATTGACCCCTTTGACTCTATTTTACTTCATTAGATTTTGAGATCTGATTAAATGTAGATCATGGATCTTTGGGACCCACTACCCCAAGATTGGTTTATCATTGGTCCCTAAGATTCACTGACCATTTTACTTGCTCGAGCTCTTACACACTTGACACTTTTCAGCCACACATTCCTTTTCATATTACTACCAAGGATTATAGATCCTAATGGTCACTTTATGGGTCCTAAATATGGCATCCACATAGACATCTACCATTTTTTGACCAACTTTGAAATTTTAAAACTTAAATCATAAAGATCATGGGGAGACCAAAATTATAGAGAATGGACTTAACACTGAAAGGAACAAACCCTTTTGATCTATTAGCCACTTGATCTTACTACATGATTTTGTAAAATGTTAAATTTGACTGGCTTATGTGATATTGAATGACATCTTGATGATGGTCTAGTCTAAAATGGCTAAGTATGGAAAATTAGAAAATTCTACAATAGGATCCAACTTTAAACATGTGTATCTTCTTTTGCAATTTTTCATGTGGGTCAAAACTTGGTGCATATAAATTAGACTCTAAAATGAATAAAACCATATGATTATTTCTTCTTGAGACTACCACACATGTGAGATCTAGTGCCATGAAAATTCTTACTCAGCTTTTATATAATTAGAACCAAATGTCTGGACAAGCTCTGGATGGAATGAGTGGACTAGATGAATTCTATGTGCTCCCATGTTTATCTTGAGAACTCCATAGGGTATCTACAACTCTAGACTACTCTTTATAAATTGATGAATTACACTTTAAGTGAACATAAAGTGCTTCAAAATCTTTGTGAGCTTCATGATTTATCTATTCCACTCATTTCATCTAGAGCTAATTAAGACCATTTTGATCATCTGACCAATTAGGAACACTAACTTTTTCTCTATATTAAGATCATTATAATATAGGCAAATGCTTAGTATGTGTGCCAAATATTTCTAACACTTCCATATATAACATCAACCCTATTGACTAGATTATATACTATTTTCATATAGTGTCACTTGAACTAACATTGTATTATTTAAAAATAAAGGAATTAACCTATCTTACTAGTAATTAATTCAATTTTCATTAGTATTGGTTGTTTTCTTAGAGTAAAAAACATAAAATAAATATGAGGTTTTTAATTTACTGATTTAGTCACACTATTTTTATTTTTCATGCACTTCTAATCACATAACACCAAAAAGTAATTAAACAAATCCTACTGAAGGTCTACCTACTTAGATTTCATCACCAAGGGGGAAGCTGACTTGGTTTTCTATCCAACTATAAATACATTGATGATTTTATATATTGTCAAAGCACCTAACACCCTTATCACTATAGGATTGTGAAGTGAGGGGGTAGGCCCCAATACCAAGTTAACACCATCACCAATACAAATCCCTTTTAGCCTAAACTACCTAAAACACCCTTAAATTATTTTTCTAGTTCTTTATTATAGGCATATCCATATCACATTTATTTTAATTTTTTTTATAATTTAAACATTCAATAATGACCACTTACATTAGCATTTACACTCCAATTTTATTGCTTGCTCTCTATAAATTGTATGTTGTATTAAAAAACTTTTACTAGATAGTGTTGGTATAATATTTGTGTTGTGTGATATAGTTATATCAAAAACATTTGATCTATTTGATTTTATTCTCAATCAAATTTTCTTAGTTATTATATTTAAAAACTTTTCCTTATCTTTAAAACATAGTCAACCCCATTGACTCAATCTCTTATAGGCTGCATGTTCTATTCATATTCTATATAAAATAAACTTACCCAATTGTGTGTCTTCCAAACTCCTTCATTTTCTTCATCTATAGCATGTAGTCAACCAATTTAATTATGTCCCTTATAGCCTAATTTTTTACTATCTTACATGACAATGTTGATTGGCTTGACTCTGCATCTTACCTGTTGATCTTTATTTCTACACAAATTTTTAACCTCCCTCCATCATGAATTTATTGTTTGATGACAATATAAAATTGAATCAAATAAACATTATGGTTTTTACTAAACCCAATAGGCATTCTAAGACACATCTTGTGTAACCCATCATGGATCAAATCAATGTCCATTTTCCCACTTGCAATACCAATTATGGAACTCCTCCCCATTCATCCTTAGAACCTAAAACTTTGTTCTCACTAGAAGATGAGTATGATTTAGAGTACACAACTGAAATTCTATTTTTACCAATGAAAACCCTCAACATAAAGGAAAAGATCTTATAAACATCTATAATCTCATGATGGGTCCACATATAAGAGAGCCCCATTCACCCTCCCCTAACTTTTACCATGTATTTGGGGGAATAAATTTCCTTACATCTCAACCATTCCATTATATTATGTCTCCTTCCCACACTATGGTATTATATTCTATGTCTTCTTCAAGCTCCATGCCAAGTATTTCTACCAACATGTTAGGTTCATCTTCTAGTGGGCCTCTTCAAAATACCCATACCCATAACCAAGATACTAGTAAATATTTTTCTACCAATGATTCTTTTTATACTAGTACATCTCATGCCACTACTACTTCTTTCACCACTAGTGTGGTGTATGCTACTAATTTATCCCACACTCATAGTGCAACTCAAAATATTAATACTAACACTAATACATCACATAATACAACCACTAGTCAAAATGTTGTTCAAATTAACCCACTCCTATTATGAACACTTAACCAAATACATACCTTTAAAACCAATAATGAAAATTAAATGATGTATATGGAAAATCATCTCATTCATCTCCAAAATTGACCTCACCAAGTTTTTTGGGTAGTGTAAACTCCTAATGCCCCCCCTTGCCACCCTGCCCTTAGGGATTCCCATGGTAACATTATATCACAAACACCACTCATCAATAAAAATATTAAACATATACAAAATTAACCTCTAGTACCTCAAATTTATAACATTAAAATATGAGGTATCACACCCACCGTCACCTATAATAGATCCACTAATCCCACTTTTCATTTAAAAACATTCGATAAGCTTTATAAATATTGGGTTAATACTAATACATTTACCTTTACCAAAATTTTAGTTAAAACACTCTCATGAGATGATTTGGATTGGTACAATAAATTAAAAACCCACTCTATCATTAGCCTAGAAGATTTGGTCAACTCACTAATCCAATAATTCCAAACTAGTGATCTTTTAGAGAACAACATAGCCCACTTTATAAATTATAAACAACTTGAAACTGAAATGGCACAATCCTCCATTAAATAATGAAAAAATTATCAAACAAATTCAAGCATAATATGGTTGATGACAAAATCTTTCACCTATTCACTAATTCTTTATACCCCAAATTATAATATTGGGTTAGGACTTTCTCTCCAAAAACCTTGGAAGAAGATCTTAACCAAGCCAATTGATAAGACTTCCTCATGCATCAATTTAAACCACCTCAATCTACAATGGGCACTTTCATGCTCATCAAAAATTAAAAAAACATCATGAAACTAATGATGATGTTACCAACACCTATGACATTAAACATACCATCCAAGCAATTACTCCAAATAATGCCATGGAGCATATTCCTACTAACAACACTCTTAATCCCACATTTTATCAACCCAACACTAATGTGCATAAACCACTATCCATAGAATAAATTCAAAAACATCTTCCAAGACCTCTACCAGGATATCTTGACCCTACTTATCCTATGAAATCATGTGATGATCTAAAAAAAAATTGTTGGTTTCATGCAAGTTGGGTCCATTCTCACGAGACTTGTATAAAATTACATAATCTTGCTTTATATTTTCTTCTTAGTAATAACTTTTATCACAAGAATCTTATTTAAAAGAATCAAAAAGCTTATGACATAGATTTTAAAGCTCATGAAACTCAAAATACAAAACAAGATTTAAACCAAGCTAATGATCATCTTGTTATCTACAAGGATCCTCTTCCTAACCACTAATATAACATCAAAAAACCTAATTCTACTACTAAAAATTTTAAAATTATTATAGACCTTAATATAAATGATGAAAATGTGGTTAATATGACTAACATGAAAAAAATACTTACTTTTATTGGCTCAAATACAACACCTACACATCACACCTCTCAACCATTCTACATCATTAAAAACACTCCCCATCCCATTTAATGGAATTGGGGGTAAGAGTAACCTATACCCATACAAGAATCACCTCCAACCACAAAAATTTATTATACCTCTCATACCATTTCTACTCTTCCCTCAACATCCACATAAAAATATAATATACCCCAAAATTCTAATAGTATTTCTTCTACCCAACCACAAGAAATACTTAAACCAACCACCACATCACCTAAAGTAACTCAACACATTTGTATTAAACATAAACCAACCAGACCCTATCAAATCAAGGTCAATTATACCTCCAACCCTCCTTTTTAGGAGCTCTTGTAACACTATGCACATATATCTAACAATCCTCCCAAGGGTTATGATGAATGGGATCCCATTGCAGAAATTTATCATCTCCCATATTAAATACCTTTATTATAACTAATTAGAACTTCCACCCATCATCAAAAATTCCTAATGCATTTTTTTTTAAAAATGAACATCCCTCATCCTCATCCTATAGGATGTGAGGCTATTTTATCTAGATCTAAAGATAGTATACTTCAAAAGTTTGAAGATATGTCCATCTATGTTTATGAAATAGTGGATACTTCTCTCTCACTTAGGTTGCCTATCACTTACATGATTCCTAATGAGATATTTCTTTGTAGGGATGATCCTCCTTTATTAATTAGAATCCAAATTATAAATATCCAAGTTAAGGGTGCCTTAATTAACAAATGTGTAGGCACTACATGTCAAGGATATGATAGAATGCAAATGAATCCTCTAGGTTTTTAAGCTTCCCATAACCATTCCTCTTGTCATCATATGTGTGAAAGTTATGATTTTTAACTTTCCACTTTCTTACAACATCTTACTCAGTCTACCTTAGACTCATCTTATGAGAGCAATCACCTCATCTCCATGCCAATGTGTTAAATTACCTCATAATGGATCTATATACAAGATTCAAGGAGACATAAACCCTTGGAATTTTGAATAATTCTAAGAATGTGGTGTATTTAAAATATCTACTCTTGAACCCTTGCCTAGTGTCCCATTTCAAGAATCCTAACTTTTCAACTATCAAGTCAATTATAGTTGAGGTTATAATGGTCACCTTAAATTAATTGGGAACATTGTACCTAACCCTTTAGACTCTGATAATGATGAGATAGATGAGATAAGTCTCAAAACCAAAATCTCTAATATTTACCATCACATCATCATGCAACTTCTTCCTTATTTACAACTTGGATCCTATGAACTACCTTCTAATGACATACCTAATATATTAACCAAAACTAGACACTTTATCCATCATGCTTCCTCTTATGACAAAGTCATTCCTACATGTACCATTAACTTGCATACACCCAACTATGATTATGGTTATGATTTAGACAACCCATTTTTACTAGATGTGTCCAAGATATAAATGAAGAAGTTATTTGATATCGCTCTTCTTTAGTTTAGTATTTTCATTAATATTTTAACATTAATTCTTTTATAACACCTAATACTAGTATTTACTATTTATCATAGGGTATAGATGGAACAATCACATGGTATAGCTCTTGTTGTAGCAGAGCCACTTAGGATTATGTAAATGGATTATGACATGACAAGACCTTATCACTTTTCCAAATACCATCACCCCTATATAATACTTCCTCTAGATATGCTAGCCACTATAATTAAACCTACTAGACAACCATCCTTACCTACCAATGATCCTAGTCTAGTTTCTTCTCCAACCCCACCCTTCCTTGGTGATGGAATTCTTCCCTTACTATAACTTGATCCCAATCCCACACAATGGGTAGACCAAAATTATTTTGATATTCACAAAGTTTCTGGTCATTAGACCAAATATTACCATTTTTAATAGCCACCCAATCTTTTCCTTCCACCCCTTCAGCTAGTAGACCCTGCTAGTCTACTAATATACATTTTTTTTTCTTTCAAAGGAAAAATAACCAATCTTCTACCCATTACTAAAAACTTAGGAAATACATTGACACATTACACTAAGGAATTATTCAAACCAAACATAAGGCCATACCTACTCCTATGATATTACCTCATTATATCCCTAAATATAGGTAAGTATAATTTCTTTGGCACTAGTATGGTATACATCATATTGATCACTGCCAACTTATCCAACAACATCTTTGTGACTTCCAATATTTAACACCATCACCAGTCATTCCTCATTCTCACCCTACAAGATACTATTCCCATAAAGACATCCATTCCTTTCCTTGAGTATCCTACTCATGAGTTACCACATGATCATCACTTTTCATCAGCCACACCTACCTTTTTAGTTGAGATGATATGGAAGTAAGTATTTGCACATTTTTTATGAAGATTAATGAGACTCTTTCTAGCATCAGAATTTAGATTCATAGAGATGTTTCAATTGTTATGGATAATATTTATGGTAAAATATATCAATATTTTTGAACATGGTATGGTTTTCTTTCACATTTTTCTACATTATGATTTGGATTGTAGTTGAGATCCATTTTTATATCTCTTATACACTTGAATATGTGTCAAATTCGATTTCACTTGTTTATTTTACAAATCATTACATTGTGATTTATGTGTTTTATATGGTTTTATTATCTTTCACTTTTCTTATGGATTATTATCATTCTTTTCATTAATTCACACTTATGATTATGATTTCACTTGTTTCATTGATTATTTTCTTTTCATTTTTACAATGATTTTTTGCTATCTTATTACACTAAAAAATTAGATAATTATTATTGTGACTTGGTTATAAAACCTTTATCCCTTGATATTCTATCTCTACCATATGATTAGTTAGAAAACAAGACTTCTTATTGTAATACTAACATATACCAATTTAATTTGGATCTCCTTTATTCCCTTATCTTCTTTTTACATATTAAGCATATATGTGATTGAAACTTGGGATTACATATTAGTTCATAGGTAATCCTAAGTGTTTTATTCAGTCATATCTTTGGTTACTTAGTCTCCTTTAAAACAAAGTCTAAATTTCATTTTTGTGTATCACTTCTATCACTCATTTTGGTTATTCCAAATCCTTATCGAGGAGGAATCATAAAAACCATAAAAAATTTAAAATACAAATCATTTAAATAAAAGGAAATGATTTGAAAGGAATCATACAAATTAAAAAGTCTTATCACACTAAAATATGTTATTCATATCACATATACTATTCCTAATATAAGATCAAACTACAAATTTGGCCACATTATAGATCTAATATCCATTGGGGTGTGGTAGGGTAGTAGATTGGGATAGGAGAACAAAAAATATATACATGTTATCAACTTTCTCACATAAGTTTTAAATATTCATAGTAGATTGATGACTCTATAATAGGTCCTAAGGAATGGGGAACATGTTGTAAGAAGTTAGGTTCATTTTAATTTTACTATTCATATAACCTTCATTATTTGATATTAATATCTCACCTATGTTTATATACAACTTTGCACTTATGGTGAGCGTGTATCCTTTGTATTTTGATGGTCACTAGACTCTTAATACCTCTACTTTGTACCTAGTATGCCTCATGTTTCCTAAGTTTTTCTCATATATGCCTATTCCATGTTTTTAACATTCCTTATTTCATTAAAAGAAACTAATGTTTCCCCTTGAGAAATATTCTTTTGTTAACTGATCATTCCCCATAGGGTTTCTCTTTATGAGTTGTAGTGTAAGACCATGGATAATACCAGGATCTCCTCATAAATTACCATAATAAAATATTTATTTACTTTTACCCTTATTACCATCCTCCTAATTTGTGTTCACCTTGTGATTAGTAGTGTAAGACCATGGATAGGACAAGGATATCCTCACAAGTTATGACATTACAACATCTTTAAATTATTCCCACCTGTGTTTCTACCTCATTGGTGTTCCCTTTGTGAATTGTATCGTAAGACATTTGATAGGACCAAGCCCTCAAAAAATATTTCAATACCTAGTTCATAATACAACCAAGTCACAATAAAATTACATGATTCAAATTTGAGATAATTTATGTTACATTATGATTTACACATCATTAATAGACTTCCCATCTTGATTTAGTATGTTTTATGCTTACTTCATAATTACTCCAATTTTATATTCTTATTTTATGATTTCATGTATGTTTACAACCATTTTATTTAAATTTATCATACTCCCCATCTTTTTTATTTAATTTTTTTGTTTTATACCATTTAGTTTTCACATATTTTCCATTTTATTACAAATTTTCATACTTCCCAATGTGATCTAGTATGACTTTTATTTTGTTTTAATTCAGTAAAAATATTTTAAAATGGTTTGAAAACATTTATTACCTTTTACTTTACAATTTTCGTTTATTATATTTATTCATATTTTATTTTTACACATTTCCCATCATGATATAATGTGTATTATATTCTATGATTATTTAGTCTTTTTCCAAATCCTTTTTTCCTTTTATTTTTAACCATGCATGTGTATCATATAATGGTAGAAAAGAAAGCATACATCACATATTTTTCATATCATATATATCAAAATCAAAATACATGTGTTAGAAAATAAGTATATCCATACACTCATCCACATATAAGTACAAATCATAGACCAATAAAATGTCCATATCGATGTGTGTGTGTGTGTGTGTGTGTGTGTGTGTGTGTGTGTGTGTGTGTGTGTGTGTGTGTGCATATATATGTATGTATATATGTATGTATGTATGTATGTATGTATATATATGTATATATATATATATATGTATGTATGTATGTATGTATGTATATATACATACATGCATATATATATATATATATCATGGGTTTGATATAATACAAGTATAAAATACAATAGCTATAGCTCTAGGGCAGTGCCCCATTATGCCTATCCTGTAGCCTAGCCATGCTACCCATGGATGCCTATGACTGACCCCTCTAAATAGTGCACTATAATTATGCAATTTGATATATCAAGAAAAAACCCTAACCCTGTACATTGCCCACTTAGACCTATACCTATCTAGTTTTTATTATGGTCACCATGTGAGTATCTGACTCCTATGCTAAAGCCTTCTAGGCTTGAGCCTCTCTAACTCTTATCCCTATAGGCTATTATGAACCATCTCTTCATGCTTGAAATTGTCAAGCAACCTCTCCCACTAGTCTAGACCAACTAATGTGAGTTGGGTAATGTGGTACTACATTATCAACTAAAGTGGAATGCTCATGATGTGATAGTACCCCACCAAAATATCATGGTGTGTAAACATAATTAGGGCTCCCCATCTAATCTCCTAATAGTAATATATATAAAACTAGAAAACAAGTATACATCATATATCATATTATATATCTCAAACCATTTATTTATCATAAAAAACAATGAAATTAGTGATCTATGTAAAAAACTTAAAAAAAAATTCTTACAAGTGTCAGTATGACTGACCATAGTCTCCCTGTCTGCTCACTTACCGAGCACCTCCTCTATTATCTATCTTCAAATTAGTGAAAAACTAAGAGTGACCACCTAATCCCATCATGAAACCTTCCTTAGTGGCATCTATATTAACCAAACATGTCTTATAATCATAGTAGGATCACCCTATGTAATTTCCAATACCTATTCTCCTCTCATCGATAGTGTCTCCATCTTTGATGAGCTCATGATAGTTGTTATTGCCCCTATTATGATCCAACTCTTGCATGTCCTGAAAAAAATCCATAGAAACATATTATCTAGATATTTACACCTCTTAATTCCATTCTTTACTTATCCATGGTCTTACTCTCTAAGGCCTAATCATAGGTATCTCAATTGGTACCCATGTGCTTCCTTTCCCTTTTGGCTCTCTAACATGTTGTTCCCAATAAGAAATAACTACTAGAGGGTTTATTATATTTTTTATCCTCAAATTTATAGGTATAAAAACCATTATATGTGGCTTCACTCATGAATTATAGTGGCCCATCATCTACACACACTCTAGACTTGTAGCAATAGTGGCCCAAGATAGCCATATGGCAACATTGTGACTATAAGGCTACCACACTATCTTCCCTCATGTAATAATATGAAAAGATAAAACATGGGGAAAAATATGTGTTACATGGTCTTTAATCCATTATATAACCCAAATTAACTTATCATTAACTACATGGGGCAACTAAACTAGTTGGTACATAGGAAATCTCTCATAGATCCATGTGCTCAATAGAATGATAAGGACCATCATATTTTGCCCCCAAGTCAGCATCCCATACATATCATGCATGGTATATACCTAAATGAGAGAATCAAGATAATAAAATTCACCTTGATTTAGGATGGATTAACATAAGGTTATCATATAAAGTGGTACCTTCACATCTAACTTATGATATAGCTCTCATGTTGTCAAAAGCCCTATCAAGGCCTTTCAGACATATAGAATGGCCACGATATAAACATAAAAAAAACTAAAACATAAACCATGATTTATCCTATTTAAGATTATTCCCTACTAGGATAGGGATCACTCTCATCCTTTAACTCTAGTGTATCACATAAAACAAATGTCCCATCAATAAGAAGCTCAAGTAAGGCACGAACATCCTCTAAGGTGATATCCACCTCTATAGTGTCCGCTTACACCTCCCATTAGAAAGTGTTGGTCAACCATTACCATGATCCTATGAACATGATAACAAGATCAACACTCATAAAGATCCACCTCATCTCCATGATGCCTCTAAAACCCAAGGCAACTAGTTGAGCTCGATCTGCATCTAACAAATTTGGTAGCTAGAACACATCCACCAGGTGCCAAAATATTTGTCACCTATACAAAATATCAAATAAAAAATAATTTATTAGATATCAATGTCATAATAATAAAATAAATTTCTAAATATTTGCCAAAAACTACAAATTAACTACTTCATAAGCTTGTTTATCTTATCTTTCTATTTTTCACCTTTTTCCTACATAATCAGCCTATTTAATACTAAATCGTCCATATCACTTATTTACTATACTACATCAACATTATATTACATAGTTGACCCATTCTTACAAACATAATCAACCAATTTGATACTAAATTAGCTCTTTCCTATATTTATTATATTATATTAGCCCTCTGCTATGCATTCAACCTCATTTAATAGACTTTAACAACCACATATTATGTACTACTCAGCTAGAAGGTACTGTGTCATGCATTTATCCTTTTCCAACTAGATTGACCTTTTTTTATGTAGTCAACCACCTCTAGAGATACTACATTAGCATAATACTATGTAGTCAACCCCCTAGATTTCTCTCACCTTTCAAAATAATTTAATATGGATAACTCTATTTTTTACTTGTAGTGTTTTTTTAACCATTTATCATAAATTCCTTAGGCATTTATTCATCTGATCTTTTCCTACCCAGTACCCCATTCTACCCCTAGTCTATCTAAAATTTTCTTAGGGTCATTTTTGGTATCTAAATTTTATTAACATTTAATTTTCTATATTTATCTTAATGTCAATTAAAATTACTCAAACCATTGAAATTAATGTTTCACTTACTTGAGATGCACCTATTGTGTCTGCTAGGCATCCTCCACATTATAGCTATTATCTCCTCACTATGGCCACTCTCTAGGATCAATTGGGTCTCTCAATGTAATATTTTATTAGAATAGTAAAATAAAAAATGAATTAATTTTCACCATATTTATATTTACTATTTAATATTATTTACCTATCAATTATTTGCAATTAGATTCCATTTTTGACCATAACTTTGTTTCTACTAGATTTTTTTTGAACCATAAGATGTTCCATAATCTTGACATTGTAGATAATATTTTCAAATATTACATCCATATTTTGTAAAAATTTCAAATTTTCACTTATTTTTAAAGGTTCACCTAATGTTACCTACATTGGACACCTTCACATTTCTCACTTTAGTCTTATTTTATATCACTAAGGTAAGTAAAGGTATGTATTTTTCAATGTTATCCTTTCATTTACCTTATTTGATTCTTACTACAATTTGTTTAGCTTTAGTGATATGTGTTGATATATTATTTTCTCAAAGAAACATCCCCTATTAAACCTATGTAACACATGATGATATTTTAATGGGGTATATGTATACACATAATATTTTCAAAATTTACCAATTACTGATTCTTTCTCTCTTGCAAGAACTCATCTAGTCTAAATCTCTCTAAGTGCATACCTTAAAGGGTGCACTAGGAAAGGGGTGGATAGACCATTATTGATTTGAAAGATTTTTTTCCCTTATACAACCACTTAAAACCAACACAAACCTCTGTTATACACTTCCATAATATTTAACACCTTCCTTACACACTCCTCTAAGTAATTTACTACCTTAAACAACCCTTACCTAAGCCAAAAATTATTTTTGACATTTATTGAACAAATTAAACCTAGGATAACCCTTTACTTAGAATATATTAGCATGTTTTAGGACTATGTCTACCTCAACCAACTCTATTCGGGACCTAACTTGATTTTATTATTTAATGATACAAGTTTAATTAGGCCAACTCTATCGACTAAAACTTTGAAAGAGTTTATGGTTAGATCCATTTACACATACACATCCATTTCTACCATTTTAAAGAGGGAAAATAATAATATAATTAATTTTGCATTTACTTATCTACTAGTCTACTTGAAGAGCATTACTTAGGGTTTTAATACTACACTTATAAATACAAATCTTATCTTGTGGAAAAGTGTTTTGGATGAATAAGATAAGTTGTATAGCCTAGATCTGACCTATATTTTTAATCCTTACATACCAAAACAACCTATTATGAATCACCTTGGCCAAGGGATAAATTTAGGCTTTATGGTTTTATCTTCAAAGGTAAGTATTCATAACTCTTGATCTTCTTTATTGAAGTAGACATACTTACATTTATTAGATTATATGCTTCTCTCCATGCATTAATATTTACTCTACATTTACTTCAGTAGATATCTTCTATGCATGTTTACTTTTATGTTTATTACCCCCATTTTGTGCCACAATATTTGGTAATCACTAGGTTAAATTTTACTTTACTTTGTATTAACTTTGTGAATAATAAAAAAATAGGACTAGATAGGGTTATTGCATGGTGTTACTTGACTAGAGGATTTGGAACCCTCTCTAGTGATATTATTATGGTACAAGACCTATTAGTTGTGTATAGTAGATCCATCTTGGTCATGACCCCAATAAATTAAATGTACCAACAAGCAGAAGGGTAAGTGTGATTTATCTTCTTTAATCTAGGATTGACTTATGGATCAGCTTCACTTTCCCTTAGATACATAATCTACCAAATATGTGGTAACTAACATGTGAAAATAATCATTGTGATCAATCAATTTAGGTGGTTGATCAATCATACCTCTTAGAATGGATATTTATATATGTGGTTTAAGGTTTCCTTCCATTTCCTTGTCTTATTTACTTAGTTTTAAGTCAGAGAGAATTGGGGAGCAAATAGAGTGGGTAGAGATATTTTTTAGGTCAAACCATCGTTGATAGAGGCATTATCTATAGATTTGGAGTTATGGGAGATCTAGAGGATGGAGGATTTATAAACTTCATTCAAAAAATCAAATCATGTGACCCCCATATTTCCAAGAAGTTTGTTGAGGCATGGAATGATAGAGCTATCAAGATTTAGGGTATTTAATTCAAAGTTACTAAGGAACTCATAGGCCATGTTACTATCATGAAGCTGAAAGGAATAAAGTTATACAAAACCAATAGAGATACCAAGGTATAAAAAAGAAATTTGTATTTACTAGGGAGGAATTAATTCCTTTCAAATATGGTTATCTTAGAGATTCCATCCATCATCCCTTCAATTCTATGGCTAAATAGGTTATGAAATTCATCACATTATATGATAGGTAAAACTATGTTTAAACCTTTCATTTTTTCTTAATGTATTCAAGCACTAGTACTTTGTCATCATTCCTACTACATTTTATGTTTATTGTAAATTTTGGTTCTAGAGTTCAAAAAGGGAAAGTGAGGTTTTCACTTCACCAAGCTTGATTTTGCTTCTATGGAAGTACATAAAAATTGATAAGATGAGTCCAACTCATGTTCCCTATGTTGAATAAGTAGACCATTATAACATGAAAGAACTCTGAAACCATCATTAGATATCATAGAGAAATAAGCCTTATTAGAATAAATATGGGGAATAGTCTAATAAATCCACTAGAAAAGAGCCCAATTATGAGGATATTAACATAGGGATTGATAAATATGGTCTTGAAGATGAATTTGAGGGGTTATCTTTATGAATATTTAGAAACTCCTCAATATCAATAGGGAGTAGGAACACACCAATAAAAAAATAAAATTTAGGGATGTTGAGGGAGAGAAAGTTTTTGTCAAGGAGAAAAATATCTTGAAATAAATTTGGGAGGAAATTGAACTTCTCAAATATTTCGATAGATGGTTTTAAAAGGACTAATGTTCGGTTAAGAAGTCTATTGAAAAAGGATTAGAAACCAAAGAAGTTACTACTAACAAATAAGATTATTAGGATGTAAATAACCAGGTAAAAGTTTTGGAGGAGAAGTTTATTAGTGTAGAAGAGGATAGCATGCCTCTCAAAAACAAATTGAATCACTATTTGGTCATAGTAAGGCCACGGTTATTATTTTTCTAACTAGTATGGGATTTCTTATGTAACTTATCAATAATTATGAGGGTGAAGGTTTAATTAAGAAGCCAAAATTTCTAAGGGTACAGTCAAAATCTTATTAGTATGAAACAAACCTTAAAATTAATGTTGGAAAATTGAAATGTTTCCTTTAGAGGGTAAGCTCCATCAATTCCTATTATGTGTGTTATCTATTTATTATTGGTATTTTTTATCCTTTTTATGATTTTTCCATGAGATATATGTGACCCAACCTTTGTTTTGTTTTTGTCTTGTTATGCAATCATTTCTTGATCATTATGGATATTTGGGCCTAGACTGTGGCTTTTATATTCAAGGGTAGAGTCCCTTTCAAAAAAAAATAGTTTTACCCTTAATTAAATAACATATGCAAATAATGGAAATAAGTAATCATGTCATACTTAGGTCCATATTTTTTATTTTTTGAATATTTGAATGTTTTTATATTTTTGGAATATTTCATGAATTAATTTTTATTTTTATTTCTTAGATTTTTGAATTAATATTATTATGTATGATATCAATACAAGTTCATTATTTTCAAAGGGATCCTCATGGGTTTGAATTAAATTGTATCTAAGTGATAGGATCGTGTACCTAATTTATATATAACCACAAATGGATCCAGCTAATTTGGCTTAGAATTTCCTTTTCACTCCTTACCAACATTAGTTTTATTTTTATTATTTTTAATACCAATCCACACACTTGAAACTTACAATTTAAAACAATTTTTCTATATTTTATCTTTAAATGATATTGATAAACCTTGAAATGTTCAATAGTTTGTAAGCATTTTTCATCCAACATTTGTAACTAATGCAAACATTTTTCACAATACTCATTACCAATTATAATTTCTTTTAAGGAATCATTCCAAGATGGTATTTTAAGTAGAAAGACAATATTTATTTTATTTCATAGATTAGAGAATGTAGTGTATCCTTCATAGGTGTACAAAAAATCATGTGATATGCCCATAACACATATATAATATGACTATGCCAATCATCATGTTTAGTAAATTTTTTCCTTAATATTTTGGAAAAAAAGTATTGGTTGCTTATGCTTTCCCATTTCTTTATACATAAAAAGGGTGGTGAAATTGTGATGAAAATTGTACTTAGCACATAATATCATGACCATTTTATTTTTAAATGATATTCCATTATTTGTCACAATGGTTGATGGTAATCCAAATCATGAGATAATGTTTGTTATTAAATAATTTTATGTCTTAACCTATAGTTTATTGTAGTGGTATGGCCTTCACCCATTTAAAAAAATATTATGTAGCTGTAATAATCAACTTGTGACCATATAATGATATTATATTTATTTTTCCAATCAATTCAAAGCTTCAAAGGTAAAAATATCATTATAACACGATAGGTTGTAATTATTTTGATGGTTGATGATTCAAAATACTATAATTTTGACATTATGGTCATATTTTTCATGTTTTATACACTTAAAATTGGTACAATCCCATCTTTAATGGAATTTTTATAATCTTATACATAAATATTATTGACAAAAAATAAGTATCTATTTGCACATTTTCACTTGGGTATTCTCTATTATAGTTTGTGCATTTGTCCATTTTTATTCATCCTTCCATTATGTCCCAAGAATCTCCTATTCTAAGATTTTATGTTTTTAGATAAGTCTATTATTTTTGGAGAATAATGGATCCATGGGCCTATCTACAAGTAGAAGACTTGTCTAGATGTAATTTTTGAACCTTAGTTTTTGACATATTTCATTTAATCTTATGTTTTTGTTAATTTTTATTTTGGGTTATCATTTTAATACCAATATGTCCCCAAATTCAAAATCAAATCTACTATAAATACAAGGATACTCTAAGTCATTGAGGACTATGTCCTCACTCTCAAATGTTATTCAAATTTATTCATTTTATATCTATAGAATTTTTTTAGCTATATTCAAGGTTTTCAAAGGTTAAATTCATATTATCAAACTTGTGCCTAGGGTAAAAAAGGAGAGAGATAATTTATACTTGTGTTCAAAATTTCACATGTACATATAAGAAGGAAAACAACATTTGATTTTGAACCCTCTTCAAATCATTGTAAATGTAGTGTAATTCTTAGTCATTTAGTAGAGATTAGCCAAGTTTAATATAATTTAATACCTTTCACTTAACATCTTATTTGATATCTATTTGGTTTATGTACAATAAATTAGGGTTTTAAATTTGACATATTCTAAAAAGTATTTTGAATATGAAAATGTGTTAAAAATACTAATCAATATAAATATAGGTGGTGAAGTAGCCATATTTTTGTCATAGTCAACTCAAGCAAGTCAGCAATGAATGGACTTAAATGACTTGTAATTATATCCTCTTACAACAATCATGTCTAAGAATATTATAAGATGATACATCTAAGCTATCAATATCATAAGTATACTTCTACTATCTTTTTCTTGTTAATTATTAGTTATAGTTGATTAAGATAAGTTTGTAGTCAATGGAATTGAATAGATAACACTAGTGTTGACATTATTACTCATGTTTAGGACTAGTTTTAGATTATGTTCTTAATCCTAAGCATGAACAATTACATCCTTTTTTTAATTTCCACTTGCATACATATGAAATAATCAACATAGATACTTATTTTAGCTAACAACATTTTTCTTTTCAAAAATAGTAGTTTTCTATATTTATCAGTTTACAAAATCAAAATTATTACTTATAGTACGTATTTAACATTCTAATATCTATCTAGTTTTACACCTATTAACATCAAATAAATTTTATTATTATATAAAAAATAGAATAAAACATATTGGTGAACCCATACAGTTTTAGACAATTTTTTTTGTCCTAGGGTTTCATATTCATTTCTAATTTCTATACACAAAAATATTGCTTTATTAATTGGTTTCCAATTTTAAATTATTTTTATTTCTCTAGTTTTATATAAACTATGTTCCAACAATTTTAAAACTCATAGGATCCATTTTTATGGGTACTACTTTAGTTTTACTTGAGCAATGGTGTGAGGGGTGTTTCCCTAATAATCGAGCCATTAGACAACACTATATATGGATTTTAAATTCCATGTAACATAGGTTTTATTTTTAGCCATAGGTATCCTTTGACCTTTTTTTTTATTTCAACAATAAGTGATGAGCCCTAAGAAGTTACTCTCAATGTACTCTAGAGATGGAATAGTGTAACAATGGGATGGTGTAAATCTCTATACTTAGTGTCTTTTTGGGTTTCATTCACTATTTACAACTAGAATTAGTATAATCAAGATCCTATAAATTAAATGCACCTTGTGTAGTTACACCCATTGATATTTTTACTTTTGCGGTATGATCAATTATCTACTATCATTAAGGTTGGTGTTTTTCATATGTTATATATTATGGGTCAAAAAATATAAAATGGCTTCTAAAATTGAAATTCATATCAGTTCTCATCCTTTGGATTTTGTCCTATCTACCAATTCTACACCTTATACTTGTGATAAATGGGAAAAATATAACACCTATACAATATACAATTATTCATATATCAATGAATATTATGATTGTGATAAATATGATTATGCTTATGAATATGTTCACACTAGTGAAAATAAAGATTATTGGAACAATAGTAAAGAGGAAAGTAATAAAAATAATTTATAATTTTAAAAACCAATTAATCCATTTTATTCCTCATTTCATAAATAATAACAAAAATAATATACCTATAAAGCATATATTAATTCCCTTAATCTCTCACAAGGATGAAAATGTGAAGAATCAATAATAAGTTCACCTTGTCACCTTCTACATCACATTAATAAATGTAGGATACAAAATCATAACCCTCACATAGAAGTGTAAAAAGGTAAAATTAATGTGTTATTCCATCTTCCTCTTAGAAAAAGGTAGATGATGTAAATACATATGATATACAAATCTCTCCTCTAGACATGGTTAATTATATAAACTATTTTGATAATATTTCTACTCCCGTGTAAGATACATATAATGTTACAAAACTTAATAATATTCATTAATTTTTTATTTAAATATAAAAATATTCAAATTAATATGAAATAATATATAAAAATTGATATTATTTCCTTAGGTTTATAAATTGATGAACATGACATACTATGAAAATATTCTCATTATACTATTTTTATATCCATAGAATGTATGTCTCATGATAATATTAATTATGATGACTCTCTCCCCTCTCTTAAGTCAATAAAATAAAATGAAGATAAATGTGATTCCTGTAATCTCATACAAATTAAATGTGATAATATACTCAATGATTCTAAAGTTTGTACCGATTTTGTCTTAGAATGTAGTCTTAAGTCATGCAGTGACATTTTTCATGATCCTCTCATATCAATGTTTAAAATATATTATCAATTATAATAAATGAGTGAGTATTTATAAACCCCTAATATTACTCCTATTCATATTATATCCATGATTCATTCCATTAGTGACCTTAAAAATCAAATTTGTGATCTCACTTTACAAACTAGATCATGTTTTTCCAATATCAAAGATAATATTGTCTTAGGACAACCCCTTACATGAGACGTATTTGAACATCCATATCCAAAATATGTTTCCATGCCTATAATACCAATTTTAAATGGGAATGGATACTATTTTACTTGTTTAACTCACTATACACTTTATTTCTGAGAATGGGATAAGGATGTATGCATTCTACTAAAAGTTTACCATATAAGTCTCATAAGAGATGCTTCATGTTGGTTTTAGAGTTTACCTAGTTGATCCTTACCTAATTTTAGAATTTTATAAGATTCATTCATATTATACTATCAAAAACACATGGTACCTATGTTAAAATTGAAATATTTACAAGGGTTGAAACAATTTAATCATGAGATTATTGAAATATTACATCTTACAATTCAAAAATACTTTACATTTTATAATTTATCAACTCTCTGATTTGGAAAAGAAATTTATCTTCATTATAGGTCTTTTATCTCCACTTAATTAGATATTTATGATTATTTTTATATTAATTTTGATAAATTATACATGGATGTGTTTAAATATGCACATGATTTCAATTTAACAATGCAATAGGCTAACAGTCAAAACCATCTCACATAAAAATAAACTAATCAAAAATGGGTGAAATTATATTTAATATCTAAAATAAATAATCTAGTTAAAGTTTTTCATAATATATATGAGCCAATGAAAACAACTACAATCAAGGATGAAAAATCTAGGTAATCAATAAAGGTAAAGAACCAATTTACAAAGCATTACCTAAAGTGACTAAATCTGCTTTTAGTAATAGGCAATCTCTCCAATTTAATTCTTTTTGATATCAACCATAGGATATTCTAGACACATTTTTGCATAAGAAGATAATCACTCTTCATCCTAACCCTTACAATCCTCCCCATTATCTTGATTATTACAAATTCAAGACATTTTACACTTATCATGGTATAAATGGACATTGATATAATGATTGTTATGAATTGCATGAAAATATATCACAATTTGTTGATAAAGGGATTATCACATTTTCAAAATTATAAAACAAGTTAAAATAATCAAATCCTAAATTTTCCTCTATGAATATAATGTTACCTCAAAAATAGCCAAAAATAATTCAAGCACTCATCAATAGTAAAAATAATAAATATTTTTCTTATTAATTATAAATCCCAAGACATAGGTGGGGTCCAAGTCCCATATGAGACATATAAACTAATACAATAAAAGGGCCCAATACAAAAAAATAGAAAACACAACAAGAGAAACTAGCTACGAGAGGATCCACATGTTGTTATTACTCATGAAATCCTTAACTTATTCATGACTCATGATATTTTCAATAATTCCATTATGGGGTTAACTTAGAACTTTCCCATTTTACTTCCAATATTCATGGCTATTTTTGAGTTCTTCCCACTTGATATTACTATCTTGTTGAATTTCTTAGGTCATTGGGCATGAGTCTTAAGATGGACAAATTTCCTACAAATTAAAAAATTTATTCTTCCTTTTCATTATTTAATAATATGATTATATGATCCCAAATTAGATATGAACTAGATATAATTAGGAAGATATTTATCTAAAAAATATAGCACATAGATCTAGGGTGAGACCAACCTTTTATGTGAGAGAGTGACTTGATCAATATCCACAAACACTCTAATGGTTTCTTCTATGCTTCTTAAAACCCACTCATCCCAATAGGTAAGAGTTATTCCTTGTAGATTAATTTATAGAGTAATCTTGCCAAAATTTAATACAAATGGTGACCAATTTAGCTTCCATGGTTGAAGTACAAGAAAAAATTTACCCATTAACTATGGGCCTTCACTAAGGATCTTAAAATTTCCATTCCTAAAACCAAATGAGAACAACAAACACTTTTTATCAAGATCAAAAAATTTGACCTCTCCTACCTTGATCCAAGTTCTCTTGGTCTAGTTACTAAGATCTTCAATGTTGTGCCTTGCTCTTACAAATTCTCCAACAAGAGAGTTGATTTACTTTTCTTTAGCCTCTTCCAAAACCCTATCAAGAACATATAGGATCATATTTTTTCCCTTCAAGATATTTAAGGATGATTTAAGGTTTCATCTTAGTGGTTCTTTAGTGTTCCTAGTGTGACCCTATATTATCTCTATATCATGTGTAGTGGGGAAACAACCTTTGAAATAACCATAATTAAACTTGACTTAATGATCTAATAAATGCTTAAGAAAAATTAAATTTTTTGAAATTCTAGTGGCATGATTTGACTAATAATTACACTCCCAACTTTTTTCCAGGAGGTAATAATTTCCCCAAGAATTCAAAATTAAAATGAGATAATTTTAATCACATTCATTACACAAAAAACTTGAATATATAACAACTAAAGGGTCAACCAATGATTCCAATCACCTACTATGTTTGTGTTACCATTCCTTCTCAAGAATTCTAGCACCATAAGTCCTCATATCAAGGAATTCATCACACCTTTCAAAATTCAAAATAATATGATTATGACCAAAATTAACAAAACTTAAGGATCTTGGGGGACACTTTATTTCTCTATCACATCCCATGGATCTTAAAAAATAAATATTGTTGTAGATAATACACAACATAATACATGTACAAAATAATTTCTTAAATGTATGGGATATAGTAAACAAGATTTACATCATCTATATGGATCTGATATGATATATACTAAGTTACCAATCACTTTGAGAATATAGATAGTGATTACATTATGGGTTGTAAAATGTAGTACTCCATAAAGAAATGAAGTTTTGTGGTAGCCTTAGTTACAAAAAATGAATACAATAGTGAATAAAGATAATACCATTTTATATTTTACTTTATAAGGTGGTTTTTAATCATTTAAAATACATGAAGGACACTATGGCCTATGAAAACTTACATCTAAATTTAAATAAATATGGATACCAAATAAAAATAACTAAAATCTAGATCAAAGTTATGAACATGTAGTGGATACCTCAAAGATATTAAAAGAGCATTAAAAATATCAACCAAAAGTGTCACAAGTAAATAATATAGATGATAATATTTATAATATAGAGCTAAAAATAGAGTATCAAAAGGTAGATAATAATAATAGTATGGTACACAATTTATATTTCCATTAGGGTAGTCATCTCGTTTTATAATTTTTAATTATATAACTTCCAAACATGCATCATAAATTCAAATAATATATCATAACATATATCACTTACAATAACATAATGAAATATATAATTATTTTAAATACTAACATCATCACATGAACTAAATTATCAAATATAACATATCTTAAGAATGTATATAATATAAAATTTCACATAAGTATAATGCAAGGATAAATACATATATATATATATATATAATATATATAGCATGATAAAACCATGGCATATAAAAATTCACTCAATAATAATCTCATTTCCCTATACATCTCTAACTCCCTCTACATCCTACTCTATAAATAAAGGACCATGTGAAGATAAGGCCCCACTATTAGTCGATCATGATCATGAGAAAGACTGACTCCTCCTCTCATGATCCTCATAAATGGCCAAACATAACTATAAATTTTCATGCTCATGTTTAATATATACATACTCAAGAATCACACTCTAACCTAGATCCATCACTAAATAAGGATGGGGCATCTGATGTCTCATAAGCTCCACCCTAAGTTGGTTATGTTCAATGATCACCACTTGTATCTAAGATCCCAAGTAGTTTTGATCCACTCTATCTAAAATATAATATGTCATTTCTAGTTTTGTTCAATCAAAAAAGGTGTAATGATCACTTGAAATATATTTTTCATGCTCAAGTAATTATTTAGGGACTTCCTTGTCAGGCACATGTCATGTCAAAACCTAGAGGGATGTCTCTATAATGGTTGTATAAAATGCATCATCCCTAAAAAGTAAATAATGCATGATATCAATACCAAAGTTATCAAAGTACTTAAACCTTTGAAAAACCCTATATATACATATGCATACTCATAGGAGGTACATGAAGACTAGAAGATATCAATCTACCTACATCTCCTCCACATTGTACCCTAGGGACATACTTTACTACAACTACAAATAAAATAGGCTACCTACCATCATGTTTATGCTGTTGTATAAATAATGTCATCCACATCAGGAGTCTATATCATAGGTTCCACATCTACTATTGGAATAGTAACTAATTCAATATCACTAGGTTATCCTCTATTTTCTTAACATAGTGGAATTTTCACAAATATTATCCATACATAAGGTGCTAGGGGAACATTTTGTGTAATATAAACTATCATGTCACGTGTTTAAACTAAAATTAATAATATACATTGATCCACTAATAATTAATCTATAAATGCATCCAATTCTACTTGAGTTTCACCCCATCCTTAAACTTCCCTCAAAAAACCTATAGGGTCTCTAAAAAATATCATTTATAAATAGTCAATACAATATCTAGGGGCACTCAATTGTCCCACTCCTCATAACATAATTTTTACTAGCCCACTTTTTCAAGCATATATATAGGTATGTTCCTATCCACCACAAGTCATACCTATAATATGTGTCATGTTAATATGCTCATAGGCCCAATAATGCAATATGGTATCTAAGCCCAATCCTTGTCTAAATCCCTCTCATGTGAACCAATGCAAATATATGTATAAATAGGCCAACATATTATATCCCCAAGATTGCATCATTATAAGGTCCACTATATCCCATACATGTGTATCCTATATAAAATGGACACACTCCTACCTAATACTACAATTAATGATGCTAATAATTCACAAACAAACTTACACACATGAAAAACATTTGTGAATACAATTTTTGACAAAACAATGTGGTACTATTGGGCCAATAATGAGTGTCCCTAGCATGAACAATCATATAATGGTGTTCTTATATTATATGAGTTATCCCACCTCTACCCTCAAAGGCCACCCATCTACCAATAACTAATAGCCACAATATTTTGTACACATCCTCCAATGTCACATTCATCTCCCCTATTGGGAGCCAAGAAGTACAAGTGTCTAAATCCAACCGCTCAACCACTAATATCATCATATTCATATCATATGGAATCATAAATAAAATCCCAACATGGCCCAACATGGATACATCAAATCTAGCCCTCTTAGTATTATTCAATGGTAATACCCATATAGTTTCCATCATTTGACCATGTATAAACTCTTAGGCATGCATATCATCCTATAATAAAAAATACATAGATATATAAGTTATGAATTCAATGAAAGTACACTCAAAATAAATTTATAATATATCAATTTTTCCTATGGACAGATCCAACCTAGAAGGAACTGGTTTATAGATAGGTATGTGGTTAAGTGGATAAGTCTATAGATAGGTCCATATAAAAGGCTATGATCATCCTTTATAGTTTTGGATAGGTTTTGAATAGGAATATTATAGATTGAATGCAACTAGAGAAGTATGAAAATATAATTAAAATACATTAAAATGATAACAATTTAATTTTTTCATCCTAAAAAATAGATTTTTAGGCATACTATGGTTAAATTAGCCTTGGACTATAGGAAAACCTCAACCTAATTAAATGACATAATCCCAAGCTCTCTCTCTTATGTGGTATTTTCTCTCACTCGGAGCTAAAAAGTCAATATTTTTTAATATGAAAATGAATTAAATTTTTTTCAACCAAATTATTTATATGTGTTGACTTTTATTTACAAAAAATAAAATTTCATAACTAACTCCTCTTATCCTTACTTTTATGATATCTCAATTGATACATATTGAAATCATTCCTCATGAGCTACATTGGAACACACATAATATGTTATTCTACATGGTAATATTCCCATCAAGTCAATGACCCCTTTCAAAAATGACATCATTAACACTTCTTCACCTATACATAGAGTTTCTCACATATTAATTTTTATATCAAACTTATTTCACTATAACTATTACCTTTGGAAATATTTATTAAAAAATAATCATTAAAGTATAATGATGGAAAAAATTCTAACCTTTTAACAATAATAAATTTCAATTGATACTTTATTAATGAGATTATAAATTTCTCAAGTGTATTTTAAAACATACACATCATTATTTCAATATGATGCACTCAATACTTTCACCTCTCACATAGAAATGGAGGCATAGAAGGGTAGGGAGAAGTGTCTTTTATAGATTCAAATTTAATTATTTCCTTTACTCTATAAATTTCATTACTAGAATATGGAGGTCAAATGTAGAAACCTAAATTTGGTGTAATCCCATATTAAATTTCATTTATTATCTATAAATTTCATTACTAGAATATGGAGGTCAAATGTAGACACCCAAATTTGGTTTAATCCCATGTTAAATGTCATTTACTATATCATTTTAAATATATACTATTAATAATGAATAAGGTATCTATTAGTTGTAACATCCCATATTCATTTTGTTTTGAAATATCATCACCATGTCCATCAAACTAGAGGTGATAACCTCTTAACAAGAAAATATAAGTGAAATTTTGGATGAGAGTATACTCAATCCACATTTCCTACCACTAGGTAATGATTTAATTGACCCTCACATGTTGGAATAAATTATTTTCAAGGTGTATTATTATAGAAAGACAAAATGGTCAAGCTTTTACTCTAGAGGTATTATTCTTTTTTATCTATACAAAGATCTTAATGGATCTTTACCGAATGTATTCCTACTAGAGTATAGGATGAAAATTACAACTAAATAACTTAACCTTAAAATGTAATTTCATTAATAAAGGTAGGATGTTGATATATAGATTGAGTTGATTCTGAAATAGCCTAGAATCAAGACTATTTATTCTAAAATATATCCATCATACTCAATCCAAATAAATATACGATGATTAAATTAAAGGCATATTTTAGTCACTCATTTATTTAAATTATTCACCAAGGAAAAAGGGGTGATTCTCGACAACAAGATTCAAATGCATTCACCATACAAGTAACTCTACTCCAATGAAATTAACTAGGAAATATAATAAAAAAAGTTATAAGTCATTTTATTATCCTTGATCAATATCATAAAGTGGTGTCCAAGGAAGGAAATTATTTAATAAGGATAGGATGACTAAAATTGATAGCCACAATATCTAATAAATATTAAATATTACATTCATATAATTGCCCTTGATTGGATAGGAAAATGTAGACAAGGATCACACTATAAAATTCTCAACTTTAAGAATAGAGGACATTGAATTATGAATGTTTGTCTTCATTGAGAGTTCCTTCATCCAATTTTGAAATCAATAATATTTTAGAGCAACAAAAAATTCTAATACACACACATATAAAGGTTGGAAAACACTATAACTGGAAAGGCAAAATGAATAGCTCACTATTAAATTAAAAGTTTACATCAAAATGGAATCTATATCTAAATAATAATTATAGAAAAAATTAAGAGAACAATTCATAATTAATCAAAAAAAATTATTCTTCCATGATCTTCATGTTCTCATAGAATGCACACTAAATAATAATGTTAACTCCTACCTTTTTGAAAATTGAATTGTTAAACATCAATACAAGAATAAAATTAGTAATATAAAACTTTAATAAGACATAAACAAAAGTAAAATTATTCTATAAGTAGATCAATAATAGTATAATTTATTACTTAATTATTATTGTTTTCAGCTTAACATTTACACAATAAGAATCACCAAACATAGTTTGAATTGTTTTACTTTTCTAATACTTTAGCTAGTACATCAGATGGCAGGTAAGAAGTTTTTATAGATAAAGCACTATTACATAAAGCCTTTATAAGACAACTTAAAGCAATATTAGTTCATCTCCAAAACATAAATTTTCAAACACTGGATTAAATCCCACTTATTTATGCGATAATATTCAAGCAAGCCAATCTAAAGGCAATATTGGGAAAATATACCACTTCCAAAAGAATAATTACTCATAACAACATTTTTCCTAAAAATGCAAAATATTTCAAAGATAGATCAGCTTATAGTTTGCTAAGTGAATTTCACCTTGTTAAACATTCTAACATAAGAATCAAACAACAGTATGGAAAAATTAAGAAAAAAAAAACTTGAAGAAAGATTTATGAAGAAATATACTCCTACTTAAATAAATCAACATATAAAATTACTCATAACATATAAGTCTTAAGTATGAAATAATTCCAATATGGTCCAGATACACACATAAATCTGATTATCCCCTTACATCATAAGGGATTCAAACATGCAAATTTATTTTGAGGAAAATAGTTTATATGACATAACACTAGATAGTTACCTTCTAAGAGGAGTTAAATATGTATATGATCATAATTATTTAGTAATAACATCATAAAAATGTTAGAATAACCAAGTCATTCTCAATAAATAACTCTACATTTTATCACTGCATAACAAATATTGAATCTAGACTAATAAACATAGTTCAATGGAAATAATCCCTAATAATAACATGGAGTAAAACTATAAAGGGAAAAATATAGATTCATCTCATATATAATCCTGTAGCCTATTTTAATCATCTAAAAAAGTCACTCAAGTGACAAGAGTGTTACTTGAGACCACCCATACCTATCTTAGACCTAACCCTATCTTAGGGCCTATTTAAACACTTATCCAACATTTGTGAAGGCCAAACACATCCATAGACATCTCAAAAATTAGTTTCAAACCCTTCATTAGGCATGAATTACCTAGTACCTCAAGTTTTTCCACTTAGACACTAGCATCACAATTAAACCCTAGTGCCATAATGCTAATGTCCTATTTGGGTGTTATTATCCTTTTAACTCTTTTTATCTCCAAAATATATATTTTTAATTCCTAAGACACCTCGGATCAGCCTAAACCTATTTCAAACTACACACAAGCACCAAATTAGTATATGTATTTAAATTTTAATCCTTTTCTCACTATATGGAAATCATATGCTAATACACATAAAAAATATTATAACAAGTGGTGCACAATCAAGGTTATTAATCCTTAATCTTCCTTACTTCCACATATAGTCATCTATAGCCCTCCAAAGCTCAGAATACATAGATTTCCAATCTTAAGCCTCACTCAAAACACTCAAATCAAAATTCATACTAGATTCAATTGTACTTACACTAGCACTTTGGTGGGGAAAACTACATAAGTCTTAATCCCTCCTCTAGGTACTAGTATGTAAGAAACTCTCATCATAATGGGGTGATTGAGGATGTCTAACCTACCCAAATAATACCACACATTTACTACTTGTGCCAATAAAATTAATTAATCATATGGAAGTCTAGGGTTGGCATATGAAATCAGTCATAACAAGTCATAGATAACAAAGTAGGGTTTGTCCACATATGAATAATCTTAGCAGACTCAAACACAAGTACTCCCATAAGTAAATACTAATTATTACACAAAGGACACTAGTACCATAAATGGACACTAGTGCCATAGTGATACTATCCAAGATAGGGTGTTATTGTCTAAGAGGGTTTTTGACACTTAGATCCTATTTTTGACACTCAAAACAACTCTTATACTAGTTTTTAGATTCCAAATCCTTCATATCAAGTAATTTCCAATTAAATATTCATTTGTATCCTTCATTATTATTATTAGAAATATCATATTAGATCATTTCTTTCATAAATCAATGATAATATTTATTTCATATTTTATACCTTGATTTACTATACATAAAACCTTTAACAACCTAAGGCTTACACTTCATAACCCTTACAATTTAATTCTTTTGGTAAACCCAACTTACTTTGAATACTAACCAAAACCTGACCCTAGATGTTATTAGGGTTTGTACCCTTATTTTTCCTAGTTCCCTTGTCTATGTTAGGCTTTTTATATTTTATATATTCCATTTTAGTAACATGATTTCCTTTTATTTTCTATATAACATCTAAAAATGTTATATCTCATCCTTTAAGAAGAAGTGTTAGGCTTAGTGGAAATCCTATTAAGCATATTTAGATTCCTTTCATTTAAAATTATACCATGAATAAAGGACTAGTTACAACCCCCATCATTAATCCTTCCCACCTTGATTATTTGGACTTTAAAGATATTTCATTTGAAGATGAGCAATGCAATCAAAACCAAAATGATACACGAGATGGGAATTAGGACACTCTCCCCCACTTAACAATGGAAATATTATAGCCCATGATAATGCATAAATTATGCAAGACATAACAGAAATAAATAAAAAATATAATAATGTTCAATCTTCCACTCCCCTAGATAACAATAATGTTACACCTACTTTGGGGGTGACTCAGCTTATATGACAACATGTTTTAACTTTCCAACCTTAAATAATTGAAACACCTACTATAGCTAGTTCCTCCTCTCTTGATGTACAATCCCTTATGCATGAGATCTATGATCTATAGGCCAATGTGTTAAATCTTCATCAAGGTGTTATTAGGCCATCCCATCCTTTGTATTATCATGTTCTTATACATACACCTTTGCAAAATCATATAGAGGAAACTCATTTACCATCCATATTTGTGGCACCTAAGCTTACTTTATATGATGGTAAAAGTGACCCAAATCACCATATACTATCTTTCTAGATATCATGTTTGGGCTATGTGTCCAATGATTAGATCCTTAGTATGTTTTTCACATGTAGTCTAAAGGACTATGCCTTATATTGGTTTTATTATCTTCCAAATCAATCCATCATAGCATTGAATCCATTGGTAGATATGTTTTTGACACACTTTTCAATAAACATCAGTGATAAGGTTTCATATGATCAAGTGGCTCAACTTAAGGAAAAAACCAATGAGCCTATAGAAGAATATGTCTTGTGATATAAAACTACATTGGTAAAGATGACTAGGCCCATGGTAGATAGATAGATCTAATAAATATTCAAAAAAAAATTACTACTAGTATTTCATGAGGATATATTATTCAATAAGTTTCCAACATTCATAGATTGATGCCACATTGTGAAAGAAAATGATGTCAAGCTTATCCCTATGGGAAAATTAAAGTACATAACTAGATCAAACTTAAATAATAAGTGTTTTAATAATCCTACATATAAGGAAAATCTTAGTTAAAATAAGACTAATCAATACACTACAATTAATGCAGCTTCATAGCCACCTCCTCTCTTGGTTTTATCAACTCCTCCATAGAGATTTTTGTACAAATCTTCTAAAATTATCATCAAGTGTTTTATAATTGCTTTTGGAATGCAATGTCATATATCTTCCTTCCATCAAATAAGTTGATATGACTAGGCCTCTTTTAAATAACTATTATTCTAATAAATTCTATGACTATCATAGGGTACTAGGCCATACTAAAAATAGATGCATCAACTTGAGACATAAGATATAGGATTTGATAGATGCCAATATCATTGATGTGGGCACACTTATAGAGGCACCCAAATTTTAATCAATGGAAGCTAAGGCATTGAAAACATTTTTGGATCTATTTCCAAAACACATAACTAATGTGGTAGGAGGCACTTTAGGTATTCACTACACAGATCAAAAACATCCAACATTGGCATCCTATCATACTCATAAAGATGACAAACACACACCCGAAATAATATCATTATTGTTTATTGTACTACATAACTTTATATACCTCTCATCACTTTCTTAGAGTAGTAAATCATCAATGATGATTCATATTTGTATGCACTCTTTGTAAGATCTTACATTAACCATCATCATATTCAAAGTGTCATGGTTGATAATGGATCACATGTCAACATGTGAAACATTATACATATATAGTATTTAGGTTATTTAGAGAAGGACATTTATGTGATTGATATAGTTATTCATGGTTTTATTGGCCATGTTTAGAGATCCATTGGGGAGCTTATACTCTCATTATAAGTTGGGCCAACACATGTGGCCAATATATTCTTGGTCATAACTAGTGTAGGAACATATGACATTTTTTTTGGGTAGGCCATGGATATGAAGACTTTGATCCATTATATGCACTATACATAGGTGCCTTAAGTATATGCATGCTAATCAAGTGGTTATAGTTGAGGGCCTTTCATATGAGTATCATTTACTTATTCCATAGGAAGTTAAATGTTAGCCACATGTTATAGTTCCAAGTATAGTTTATATTAGTATACCATATATATTAGTTTATTCACTAGTATAGGTGAGGTCTACTTCTACAATGTTACTACATAAACATAACTCCCATGGATACCCTTATTAGAGAGACCCCTACATCAAAGACATGTTATAGATTCTAGAGTGCCTTTGTCTGCCCCTTTCATTTTGAGATTAGTCTCATTGATTTCTTAGGGTTAGCATATAACATCAATGTTAGATATAACATATTATACAAAATGAGTCCCTAAGAACCTTATAGTTCACTAACTATTTCATCCAACTTCATAAGTTTAGAGCATAATTCATAGACTATTTCAGTCAGCTTCTTATATTTGTAACCTTACTCCACAAAAAATGTCAGCTATAGATCACTCAACACAGTCATTTCCTATAGAAAATATACCTTTTCACATATCACACATGATCATTATTCCTTTGTTTGATACATGACACCTTCATAATGAGTATTTTATGAGACTCATTGGTTTGTATGTTCTTCCCTACTTTTACATACTTTCATTCATTTTTCTCCTTGTATATAGTTTCATTTTCATATCACTTATACATAGCTTATATCTATAAAATACAAAAACAATATAATATGTTCAAAACATAAAAAAAATCAAATATTTTCTCAAAAAATACAAATTATATATTATATGCATTTTCATGTTAACATTTCTTATACTTGCTAGTTACTACATATACTATTTATCTTAGTATAGTCATTTTTATCATACACACATGCTTCACTTATTATTATCAACTATTTGAAAATACTTATAGGACCCAAGTACATCAATAGATCCATATTTACTACTATCTACACACTAGGGGCACATACATAGGTTCCTCATTTGATACATTTGCCCATTTAGGGGCATCCTATACACAATTCTGATTATTGGGTTACATATTTATAAAAAAATATATAATATATTTATCATTATTATATATTTATATTTATCATCCTACACTACTCATTTTTTTTTTTACTAATACTACTCTAGACTTAGTTTATGTAGATTTTTGCTCTTATACAGATTTGTACCACATGTTCATGCATAATTTCATTTATAGATTTACTATTTTAGACTTGATTGTGTTATATGCTTCTATATATATTTGAGGGAATTTGCATAATCCATTATTCTATGAATTTACACCACTTATTTTCATTATATGTATGCTTTGGACATGTTCTCATTTCTTAATGTGTGCCTTCTTGATTGTGTATGTAGACATGTGAACATGTCCTTCCATATGGATCTACACCAACTTTGCTTGCTCTATGCATATGTTGACATTTGAACATGTGCTTGTATGTTTTATAATTCTCAAATTTAGTGACATTTTCCCCTGTCCCTTGTATTATGGTGCATTGGTATATTTTGTTTGCCTCATGTGTGTTGTATGTATGCTCTCATTTATGTGTCATGTCCATGACACTTATCTCTAGCTTATTATGCATTCTAGTTTTAGATGCCATGAGGGACCTCATGCATCTCCATTTCCTCCCTAGGTGCCTTGATTCATATCATGCCCTATCCCCTAGGTATTTACTCAGTTCATTACTCAAATTTATTATTCATACACATGCTTACATTGTTATATCTATATTGATAGCCTTATGAATATTATATATAACATACATCATACATGACCAATTTATGCTCAAATTATATTAATTTATGATGTCATTTATACATATTATATTAGTTTATTACATAGATATCATATGTGCTTAGAGTAACACATATCATGCAAAGATTTTTCTATTAAGGATATTATTTGCATATGTTCAATAAATCCCCTCAAAAGAGGGGAATTCACAAAGGTTTATCATTGATATTAGGACATATAAATTCACTTATAGTATAGTTTCCATCATGTAAGCATAAAATACAGAGCTCAACTTCAAGAAAATAAAAATAGAAAAAAATAAAATAGAGATAAAAGTTTGGTAGAAAAACAAAATAGTTGGACACTAGCACCAAAAGTGGACACTAGTTCCACAATGCTACTATCCAAGGTATGGCATTTTTTTTAGTATCCCTAAAAGCAAAATCTAGATTTTATAGAAAGGCACAATATTTATAGTCCAAGTTTACACAAATTTAGTTACATATTATTATTTTTTGCTCAATTTTGCATAAAATCATACTAATTTTCTTAGATTATAGGCATAGTGTGTGGCATAAGCACTCCCATTCTAGTTTTGGATACTTAGATATAGATTATTATAACTCTATCCAAATTCCATATACTCACATATCAGATTTGGGTGCATGTGTATGGCATATTATTTATGTATGATCACTTATGAATTAGTTGATTAGATGGAATGACAAACTCCATGTGATTCTCTATGTTGAATACACTAGAAACCATGTTCTAGTTATGTACCAAATTGATTACTTACTTTATTTGTAGCAGTTGGTATTATCACATAATCCTTGAGCTACATACCTAAGTTCCTGAGAGGCCCCTAGGCTTACTTTCATTCTAGAGTTCCTGAGTGGCCACATGGTCATTATATACAATTTTAGTTGCAATAATAAATCTTTAGTTACATTATAAAATATAGTTACATATGCATCTACTAAACATGGGTGGGAAATGATGGATTTATAGTCTACTTGAGTTCTTGAGTCTCCTATATAAGAGTGTTAGACAATCCATCAATCCAACCTAAGTTATTCATAGGTCATGATCCATTGAGTAGGGGTGTCCAATGATGGAGTCAAAATCATATTGATTTCTTGAGCTACACACATATGGGGATTGATAAAGCCATCAACTTAGTCCAAGATATTCATTGATTTGATCACTATCTACATGCACACACATAGGATGGCACTATATTTATGTATTAGTTCATGTACCTAATGAGATGTATTCATTCCTTTCCTCTCTATCTCTCTTATCACTTTACTCATTTGTGTCTTTTCTTTTGATATCTCATAATTAAGTATTCATCTATACACATTTCATTTTTAGGACATGAAATGGAACATGCTTCACATACTTGGATCCAAATTCATGGACTTTACCTCTTAGGTAAGTCCAGGTATGTGTATTTTGAATTATCCTAGTCATTTCACTTTGGTACATTTATAGAATAAAGTGGGGGATGTAATCATCTAAAAATGTCACCAGAGTTCCAAGAGTGTTACTTGATACCACCCATCCCTAACTTATCCTTAAACCTAACTTAAGGCCTATTTAGACACTTATCTATCTTTTGTGTAGGCCACACACATCCCTAGACATCTAAAAATTAGTCCAGGATCATTCCTTAGGCATTCATGCCCATAGTGCCTCAATTTATACCACTTTGACACTAGCACCATAAATGAAGACTATCACCACATTATTAATGTCCAATTTGGGTTTTTTTTCCCTTTTCCCTAATTTTAGATCCAACAAATATATTTTTAATTCTTAAGATACCTAGGGTCAACTTAGACCCATTTAAAACTACATACAAGAATTAGATCAATATATATACATGAATTGCAACCCTTTTTCACCAAATGGAAATCATATGCAAATACACATAAATAAGCTTAGAACAAGTGGGGCATAGTCAAGGTTATTAATCCTTATTCTACCCTACTTCTGCATACAGTCATATACAACCCTCTTAAGCTCAAAATACACAAATTTATAGTCTCAAACCTCACTCAAAGCATTCAAACCAACATTTAGAGGAGCTTCACTTTCACTTGCACCAACACTTAGTTGGGGAGAAATACATTAGGCTTGAACCCTCCTTAGAGTATTGGTATGTAGGAAACTCTTATCACAGTGGGGTGATTGAGGATATTTAGCCTACCCAACTAACACCACATGTTTACTACTTGTGCCAATCAAATTCTAACTAGCACCACTTTCTGAGGATAACAAGGTTTATCCACACAATAATAGGCTTGGCAGACTTAGACATAGGTGCCCCCATAAGTATAGACTAATTTTTGCATAGAGGATACTAGTACCATAAGTGGACACTAGCTCCATAGCACTATTATCTATTGTATGGGGATTTTGTCCATGAGGTTTTTTGACACCTAAATCCTATTTTTGACACTTAGACCATCTCTTATACCAATTTTTAGCTTTCATATCCTTCATCTAAGGTATTTTCTAGCTAGGTATTCAATGTCATTCATAACAATTATTATAAACATCATATTAGCTCAGTTCTTTCACAAATCAATGGATGTATTTATTGCATAGTTAATACACTCATTTATTTTACTCAAACCCTTTAACAACCTAAGGCTTACACTCCATAACCCTTAAAATTTAATTAACTAGCTCTCAAAATAACATAAAGTTTAAAATTACATAAAAGCTTATTCCAATGTCATCATAAATAGTCAGAGCATGAAATCACACCAAAACCTCAAAATATATATATTTATTATTCCTACATTGGGACAGCAACAACAATAATAATTACCTGTAATAATATTTCCATCAAATTTTGCACATCCACCTTATACATGAGAAGTTTTATTATCAAATGGTCTCCATAAGAATCATACTTTTATAATCCAATAATAATATAAGTTATCAAGAATGCACATGTTAATAAATATATCATTATATAGTGAATAATCACATGCATTACTAATAATACCAATTATCAACATCTAGAGTTAAATAAATCTTACCCAAAAGAACTCACTTTGTCCAATGAGTGACTCTAAATAAAATACAAAATCATAATTGTCATTATACAAGATAAATGCAATCCAAATACTCAATGACTAAGTATTAGTAATAAAATCCTTCCAATCGATAAAAAGATATTGACTAAGCCATATAAATTTATAATATAGGTGCAACTTAGTACAACAAATGTCCATACTTTACCATCATAAAACAAAACTAGTCTTAATAAATGTACACACACAATTTACTTCCCAAAACCATACAATGAGTCATGAGGAGAGTCAAGCCTTCAAAAAGAAGTTATAAAATTTTGATGAGGATAAGATCATAGGACCAATGATTCATATAATCACATGCACGTTGATAAATAAAATAGGGTATCCCAAGAACCTAATGTTTTAGATTGAGGTAAAAGCAGGTTTTGAAGGGGCCCCGAAACCCTGTTACAATGAAAGAAAGAAAGATCGTCCAAGACCACAGGCAAAGCCTAAAAACTACTACAATGAGGAAGCAAAAATAGGTTTTTAATGGACCTGAAACGACCAGAAAGACTTCCAGTCAAAACCCAAATTTAACAGAGATTTGGTTTCACCAAAGGCAAAGGATTACAAAAAGAAAACAAAGAATATGACCAATTACTAAAACAACAAGAAGAACTAGATTATTCATCTAGTTCCAATATCATTTTCATAGTTTCTTTTCCTTTCATAACAGTATCCTGGGTAGTGGTTGCCTCCAGCATAGCTCCTTTTTTTGTAACCTTCTTTCTATAACTTTGTCTCGTCCTTTTGCTGGGTCCCTCCAGGGCTTTGGTCTCCTCATTGGCTCTTTTACCTATATTGACAGCAGCAGCACAAATATTGGACGTAACTTCCTCCATTTTTGTTTTGTTGTCCTTAATAAATTCTTGGAAGTTATTTTCATAGGCTTTGAGCTTGACTGGGATCTCCCTTATCTAATTTTCCATATTGTTTATTTTGTTCCATATAGCTTTCAGGGTGTCTTCCATAGTTTCCACTTTCCTCTTGAGATCCATAATCTCCCTACACGTCCAAGAATCAAATTGGGATGATGCCTCTACTTTACAATTAACCCAAGTCATAGGTGTGTGTGTTTCATCATTCTATTTTTTCCCTCTCCATTCCTCAGAATTTTTATTGGGACTGTTCCTGGCTTCTTCAAAGATATCCTCTCGACTCTTTTGTTCCCACTCTTTAATTCTAGTTTGAATTTCCATATCCGTATCTTGATTATCATCCTGACCTGAAGTTTCCTTTTCATTCTTTAAAGTTGGGTCCTCAACAGGGTCATCCTGGACAAATTCATCCTCTGACACTTTCTGGTTTTCCTCCATATCTACAGTTCTATTTGCCCTCTGTGTTGACATCATCTTTTTCATTCTTCTCAAAACATTCTTCATCCTCATTAGAGTTTGTATCCCAGCTTTTAGTTCCTTCTTCTTCCTCCAAGTTTTGCTCCCTAGGTTTTTCAATTCTCTCCCATTCCTTATCTTCTTCTACATTTTGGATTTTAGCACTAGGGAGCTTGATTTTGCCTTTCCCATTTACACTTTCACTCTTTCTGTTCCCTGACACCTTATTTTTCCCCTATTTGGGGTGCTTTACCATTGCACTATTCTTGCAGTAGCCTTCAATAAGCAGAATAAGGCCTTCATGTAGGATAGGGTGCATTTCCTTTTTCCTATGAGCATATAAACTTTGGACCAAGGAGAAGCAAAGATAAAAGGGAAAAGACAAACTAACCTTGTGCCTGAAATGGTTAAGGAAGACAAAATGGAACTTGTGCACATGCTTACTTCTTCTGTCTAGGATGAAGTACTCCCTTATGTAGCTTAAGACATCCCTCCATATCCCTTTAATCTAATCCAATTCATAGAAATCCCCATTCTTGACTAGCTTCTACTCTTCCTCATCCATTTTGGGGAGCTTACAAAATGCCTCATTCGAAATTCTTGTCTGCTTAGAAAATTTGAGTCCATCCGTAGGCAGCCCTGTAACCTCAGCTATAAAATCCTCTGTTAAGTTCACTATGATACCATGCAGGGTGACCCTTTCATCAGACCAATTTTTGAAAAAAGCCGTAGTGATATGCGGCTTTGATCCATGGAGTCTTTGCATGTAGCTCACAACTTTTCCTTTCTGTAGAATTCTCTAGACTTCTTGTTTCTCTCTCCATTCATCACAGCTCTTGGGTTCCTATTTTCAGGGTTCTCCCTTCCTTTCACGTGCCATACTCATTTTATTTGAATCCCAGTTGCTATGGTCTTTACAATGAACCCACCTGCTGCCAAATTGATTGGAAAGTCAGATTTGTTTGTGCTTTTTCAGGATCCGCTTCTCACTCTTGAGGGCCTTCCTCTTTAATGATTGTTTTCCTTTCCCCGCGCTGCCACTCCTCCTACTCATTATATTTTTATTACACTCCAATCTTTCCTTCCTTTGCATGGGTTGCATCATGAAGAATGAGCGCCCTCAAATCCACATTCTTTTCTAATGTTTCATGCCACCTCACTGTTTGACCTTCCTGGACTGCACAATTAGCTAGCCAATCTATAACACCATTGGCTTCATGAAAGGTGTGGGTTACAATCACTTCTTCAAATTTTTTTAATAATGTTTTCATCTCCATTACCTTATCCTCTATGGTCCAAGACACAGTATTTCTATTATTAAGAATATTTATAATATTCAAAGAGTCCCCTTCAAGCCACAATTTGGGATATCCCAAGTCCACAGCTAATTTGAGTGTCTAAAGGGCAGCTGTAGCTTCGGCAATGTGGCAATTCAATTTACCAATGGGGATTGCAACATCATCAATTACCATTATTATATGGTTTCTCAAGACTCCACCACAACCTACATTCCCCGGGTTCCCTTTGGCAGCACCATCAAAGTTTCCTTTAATCCATCCTTGAGGGGGAACATTCCATGTAACTCTTGATCTGGGATTATCAGGTTTACCAATAGGATTATCCATCCTCAAGGGATTATCCACTTGGAGGGTAGAGCTTGGATTCTTTTGTAATAAAAAATTCTCCTTTAAAGCTCCAATGATGTTCTGTCCTACCACCCATCCAGGAAGTTTTTTATTTCTAAAGATTCGATTATTTCTTTCCTTCCATATTCCCTACCAAATATAGGGAAGAGTAATTTTCCATAAAAAAAGGACTTCAAGATTCTTAGAAGGGCAGTACTAGCTTTTGAGAGATAATTCCACATTTTTGTGGTGAATCCATGTAATGCCCCATAAATTGAGAATCTCCTTCCAAACACGCTGAGTGAAGGAACAATTCATGAACAGATGATCTCTATCTTCAAGGTCTTTTTTACAAAGAATACACCTGTTTACAATATTAATTCCACGTTTCTATAAATTATCCAGAGTCAATATTTTATTTTGGAGAAGGGTCCAGAAAAAGAATTTGATTTTAGGGATGAGCCCCTTGATCCAGGCTCTCATCCATAATAGTTTGCTACCATTTCCCTTAGAGGTGGAAATGGAAGAAACTTTAAACTGTCCACTTGGCTCATTGTGCCAAACAATTTTATCTTCTTGGTTAGGATATAGAGATATAGCATTTAGGGATAATTGAATATCCTTGAGATCTTGATCATAGTCAGTGAGGTTTACCCAAGAGTTGTTTTGCCAATATTGATTAACCATTATTCCCACTCTTTGCTTGCATCTATCTATCACATCTTTATCTTGGATTTCTTCCTGTAATGGTTTTCCTCTTAACCAAATATCTTCCCAAAACTTCACCTTTTTACCATTGCCAACTTTCCATGAACTTCCTTCTTCTAAAACATGTTTTGTTCCCTAGACTGCCCCCCATATGGCAGAAGGATGAGAAATGTCTGGTGTAGTAAAGAATTTAGGGAGTGACTTTGCCTTGAATAATTACTTATGCTTCCATATTTTACTCCATTCTTTATTTTCTTGATAAACCCTCCACCCCTATTTAGCTAAGAGTGCTGTGTTCATACTTCTAATTTTCCTTATACCAAGTCCACCATCCCTGACAGGTTTTCAAATGTTATCCCATGCTATAAGAGGCATTCTCCTTTTCTCCTCAGTACCTGACCAAAGAAAGTTTCTCTGGATTTTTTCTATAGCTTCAACAAATTTAGTGGGGATTTTGAAAAGACTCAAAGCATACGTAGGTATGCTTTGAGGAGTGTGAGCTTTCCCCTTGGCTTAGAAGACTGCCTTTCCATCTCACCAATTTCTTACTAAATTTGTTAATAAGTCCTTCCCAAAAAGCTTCAGGGGCTTTCGACCCTAAAGGGAGACCAAGGTAAGTGGAAGGAAAAGAACCTATGGAGCATTTTAGAATTCTTGCTATTTTGTTCTGTCTATAAACTGGGGTATTGGTAAAGAATATTGTGCTTTTGTTCTAGTTAATTAGCTGTCCAGAGGCAGAGGAATATAGATTTATAGCTTCCTTTAGAATTCTAGCTTCTGTGACTTCAGACTGTCCCATGAAAATAGTATCATCCACAAATTGACCATGGGAACATATTAAAGGATGCGAAGAGGGTTTCAGACCTTTAAATAATCCTCTACAAACTAAGTCCCCAAGGTATTGCCCCATACTATTGGCCATGATAATAAACAGAATAGGGGAGATAGGATCCCCTTGTCTTAATCCCCTAGACGGATTGAAAAAATGAGACGAACTCCCATTTACCAACATAGCTATAGAAGTAGTAGATATCAGCTGCTTGATTATATCAACAACTCTTTGTTCAAAGCCAAAGGCAATAAGGCTATTTGAAAGGAATAGCCAATCCACCCTGTCGTATGCTTTAGCTATATCCACTTTCATTAGGAACCCCTCTGTGTTAGAGCCGAACATTGAATGAATATTCTCATGCACCGTTATAATTGAGTTGAGGATTTGTCTGCCTGGAATGAATCCATTTTGTTGATTAGCTATTAACGAAGGGATCACTTGAATTAGTCTAGTCATTAGAAATTTGGAAATTATCTTATAGAAAGATTTGCACAAACTAATCGGTCTGAACTGATCAAGGCATTCCACTCCAGCCTTCTTCAAAATAAGGCACAAAAAAGTGGCATTAACTTCCTTCAGCATCTGTTTTGCTCCAAAGAACTCCTTCACCGCATTGCTGACATCCTTACCTATAAGTTTCTAGAGCTTTTGAAAAAAAAAATGGGGAAACCATCTGGTCTAGGTGCTTTTTCTCCTCCTAAAGATCTAACAGCTTTGAAGATTTCCTCCTCATTAGGTATAGAACATAACATATTATTCTGCTCCTTCGAGATCAATGGAGGAATCACTCATAGGATATCAGCCTAGCTTTTCAAGTTAATGTTTCTATCATCCTTCATTAGGGAAGAGAAAAATGAGATCATTTCCTCCTTTATTTCCTTTTCCTCTGTTATCTTCTGATCTCCTTTTTTCAAATGATGAATATGTGTTTTCACTCTATGTTTCAAAGTGGAGAGATGGAATAAATTAGTATTTTTATCTCCTTCTTTCAACCATTGCATCCTTGATCTTTCTCTCCAAAAGGTTTCCTCTTTAGTTATAATGTCTTGATATTGTACCAATTGTTCACTTTCTTCTCTATGGGATTCTGAGGTATATCCATTTTGCTGGATTTTTTCCTGAATTCTATTGATATTCTCCTTGATGGTCTTCTTTTTCTCAAAAATATTTCCAAAATAGTCCTTATTCCATTTCTTAACTTCCTTTTTAACATTTTTGAGTTTGGAGGCAACTCTGAAGAGACTTGTTCCCTCAATAGGAATATTCCACCACTCCTTTATTTTGCTTTTGAACTGTGGATGCTACAACCACATCTTTTCAAATCTGAACGGATGATTCTTTTTTTGATTCAATTTGACCACTGTGAGTATAAGAGGGAAATGATCCGAGCCTAGTTTATGGCATGCTTCCAGCTTACAAGTATAGTCTTTTATCCAGTCTGGGGAAATGAGAGCCCTATCAAGCTTGGCCTGTATACATTCCTTGTCTAGTCTCTTATTGCTCTAGGTATACTAAATTCCTTACAGCTCCACATCCATTAAACCTTCTTTACTTACAAACTCCATGAGATCAAATCTCCCTTCCATTTGAATAGTGTTACCACCCATTTTCTCATAATCATAGAGAGGAACATTAAAGTCTTCCATTATAATCCATCGCCCACAGCAATCTTTGCTTCTGAGTTTTGAGAGAGTTTCCCATACCTTTCTCCTTTCATTCCTGGCATTGGGAGCGTAGATATTTACAACATACCATCTTTCCTTTTGGTCAACCCTAGTTAAATTGGCAGCCAAATTTTTTTTACTTTCCATCAAAATAGAACCAGCATATTGATTTTTTTTCCATAATATCACGGTTCCTCCCGAGGCACCTTCAGAGCTACTGGCCTTAATGGTGTAATATTTAAAGTCTTTGATCTGTTCTACTTTCTCTTTACTCATTTTAGTTTCTTAAAGTAGAAGGAGGTCTGGCTTTTGCTCTCTGACAAAATTCCTAACTAAATCTACTTTATAAATGCTATTTAGCCCCCTAATATTCCAATTAAGAATCCTCATTTATTTTTATTGATTTGGAGACATTGCTGCAGAGTTGTCTGCTTTCCATCTGTTATATTGTGCTTACTTTCCAATTCTCTATTCTTCTTTGCAAATTTTTTCCCAGGTTTATCTGAAGATCCTACATCCGGTTTAAATTTGGCTTGCTTTTCAGATCCTTTTCCTTCTTTACTCCTTAAAGGACTATTTACTTTTGCACCGCCATTTCTTGTCATAATGTGATTAGTATTGTTCTTTTTCTCTCCTTTAATCTTTTGGTTTTTAGAATTTTTTCCAACCTCTTTCATTTCTTTTGCCTTTAGGGCCTCTTTCACTGGAGTGTTATTTTCAACCATTGATACCACCTGCTTTTCCCCTATCTAAACTTCACACAAATCTCCCTCTCCTTCTTCTATATTATTTCCCCCTTCAGGTAATACTTCTCCTTCCTCTAATTCTTCATTATCCTTTACCTTAGAAACTTGATTTTCTATACTTAAGGTGTTCTGGTTTAGGAAATTAGCCTCTTCTTCTGTTAGAAGATCTGATTTTTTGTCCTCTGATCCCTTCCCCTTCTCTTCCATCAGGGGACTGAATTTTTTTAATAGGGGATCTGTTATTCCTACTAAATTAGAGTTGCCCTTTTCTTCTGTTGTAGAGATTTTAACCTTATATGTGTGTTGGTCAGCTAAGGCATCTTGAGTCTTCCTTATCTTTCGATAGTCTTCTTTTACCTTCCATATTTTCTTTTGTTGAATCTTTATATTTTTCCCTTCCTAAAAATTTCTTGAAAAGGGTCTACCCCTGTTGGGGCAATTCTTAGCCCAATGCCCCTGCTTTTTGCATGCATAACAAGAATTTGGCAAATCTTTGAAGATAATTTCTTGGGTTTTCTTACCAAGCTTAGAGGTTAATTCCACTTTTTTGGGGAGATGGTTAAGATCTGCCACTTTAACATAAATTCTAGCACTTTGGAGTTTAGTTCTTGAAGCCGTGGCATTATCCACAGCCACTAACTCACTGAATGAACTAGATATTCCATTGAAGATGTCCTCATGCCAGAATTCTAATGGAAGCCCAGGTAGTCTAGCCCAAATAGGGGTTGTTAAGAAAAATGAGTCTGATAAATCCATTTCTGGTTCCTATTTCTTGATTGTAAGAGTGCTTTTTCCAAAGGACCAGGGTCCTTCACTCAGGATCTTATTCAAATCTTCTTTACAATTAAAGATAAAAGAGAAAAAACCATTCACCATTGGTGCAATGTCTACTTCTCCACGTATAGCCCATTTATTTTTGATCATAGACCTGAGTGAATCTATATTTGGTCTTGCTCCTAGAAACTTTCCAACTAGGGTGAGATCCATTGATGATACAGAGAAATCAAGTAGAGGATCTGGGATGAAAATTTGAAACTCACCTTTCTCCTAGCATGATTTAGATGTCACCGGTGGGAAGAGGGATTTCCCTGTCGGTTTTTTCCCAAACAACGACGACCAGGTCCTTTGTTCAGCAGCCCCTATCTGTCTTTCAGAGTTCTTTTCTATTTTATAATTGAATTTATCTTTCACTTTCTCCGTGGATTGTTCTAACACATTTTTTGATGGTGAATCTCTGGCCCCACTATAGGACTCAATAATAGCTGAAAGCCTTTTTGTGTCTGCGTCGGTTAGTAAACCTGACTCTCCACATTTTCCTCCTTCCTCTACTGTACCACCAGGATCTGTTCCTCCTGCCAAATTCTCCCTGTTTCTTTTCCCGCTCATACCAAATTCAAAATTTGAGACAACGGTACATCTCCTAATTTTATAAACATAAAAATGGGTAGATTTAACTCAAAAAGTTTTATTATATCAAAAAAAAGTGAAACAAACTAGCTTTACAATTAAGTAAGATCCATCCCAAAAAATTGCTCAGTTAGGGTTTTGAAATTTAGGCACATTTATATACTCATCCAAAAAAAACTCTATTTATTCCAAACATCATTGAAATAACCCCATTCCACCACTAATAAAAGAGAATGGAAAATAATACTTCTAACCCAATAAAAAAACTCAAGATTTGGGAACCACAAAATAAGGGTTACACAAGTAAATATACTTGCAGTCCAAGTAGGATGAATAACTAATTTACTTAAAATGTGTAAAAGGTTTAGGATGAAGTCTCAAGACTTTATATTAAACCCATAATATATTTCTCTAATATTTTTAACTCCTTTAGTCTCACACCCACAACAAAAAAAAATACACAAGTTTATTCATGAAATCAAAATCCATAATTTTTAATACACTTAATTACAAAAAAATTAAAATACAAGGTCTAATAAACCCCTAACAACCAAGAAAAAAACTGAAAAAACATATTCACTTTATTTTCAATAGAATGTCGTATATGCATATACAAACATGTATATATGGGACTTTATTTCTAATAATAAATATTTGACATAATGTAGATTAAATCAAAATCTTAAAATGTTTACTTCTTATAGAGACTATAATGGTGCCCTTAGAGAAATATTGCATCTATTTCACCCAAAAGTATTTTTATCATGCACTGATAGATCTCGAAAAATTAGCATGTATCTCCCCATGATTAAGGAGTTATAAATTTATATATGACTATCTACTATGTAATTTCTCATTTTGCCGCAAAAATGTCCATGCATTATTCTACCTAGTTGTATCCCTACCCTAGATTATGAATAGAAATAAAACCTCAACCAAATTGGAGTTCTTATGGTTTACTTTGAATGCCTTCAATAATCAATTCCCAAACTAAATAATTCACCCAAATTCAACATGCTTAATTGATTCCAAAATAATAATTTAGTTATTATTACTAGATCTATAATGTCCCCAAGTCCACTCAGTCAAATAGGACTTAAGCCCATTATGATTTTAGTAAAATCTGGACCAGGTTAGAATTATATTAACATTATGCCAAAATTACCATCTTGGAGACTAAAGGTACTAAACCATAAACCAAGGTGCCTTCAATAAAGTGGTAAACAAAAATCATTCAACATAAGAGTATGTATATACACCAAATAAGTATTTTAATTCATTATAAAAAAAAGTTATAGGACTTTCTCTATGCCCATAATATCCTACAACACTGGTCCACATGAAGAATTAACCTCATCTCAAAAGACATACTAGGATTAAGATAACACAAAAGAGGTAAACTAAGAAACATAAGGCTTTAATCAATAACAAGAAAAGAGTTTAGATTCGTGTTCTTATTGTACATCAAATTCAATTAACATGCCTTATAATTGTTGAGAATTTAAACCTTTTTACATCCATTTAATAGTCCATTTTAACAAGTTAATAAAAAATAAGGATAGACAAGCAGTTATCAAACAATGATCTTATTGTCCAAAAAAATGTGTCAAAAGAAACTTAAAAAAAACTAGGACCAACATATTATAGTAAATCAATAATAACTTTAGCATTTAGGGTTAATCTTAGTTTAATGCTTAACTAATATGAAATGAAAAAGGTAGGTAATAATTACAACATGAGTCATACTTAATTGAAGCTTGTATAGGGGTAGATCATTGTGACTTAGCTAGTCCTCACTTAAGAATCTTTAAACTAATTCTCTATGTGTAATCTAGAATAAGTCGATGATGGCCATATTAAGCATGCAATGAATTATTAATCAATAATATAACAATACTTATAATTTCACCAAGCCTTATTTATTTCCCATCTACAATATCATGACATTAGTGAAATTTCAATTGGTTCTTATCTATTCTATTTGATCTAGGAGGATCTAGGTCATTATACGAAACTACATATCACTATCATTGTAAATCAAGTGTTGCATTAACGTTATTATTTTTCAAATTAGGTTCCATGCCTATGTGCCAATTTTTCCTTGAAATTACACTCATGTTTTATTGTAAATATGCTGCAATGTCTTTATTGTAGCTACTAGCTCATCAATAATGATAATCAATGATGTCACCACACTCTTTGGTTATGAATTAATTTTTACCAAATGTTTTAATGGTTTAGTCGATGCTTCATATTATTGCATCATATAATAATGTAAAATTTAATTCTATGTAGTTTAAAATCTTAATCAGTATAACCATATAAGAATAGAGGAATTTCATTGACATCAAATATCTGATCTCTTTGATATTCTATGGGACCTAGCATAATACAACATTTCCGATAAAATTCTATATAGGTTTTCATCTCTTTCTTGTTTTCCTTATTCTTTAGTTTACTACACTTTCATATTTACTATCATAATTTTTTTTAATTTAACCCTCTTAACCATTTTAAGTAGGTTGACCACTAGGTCTCCTCCTAGGCCCCAAATTAGTGGTATCATAGCATTGAAAACTTCATATCATATTTTAGTGGTATCGTGGTGTTTCTTAATTTGTTCATTATTTTTATGCCTACTTATATGAGGTTTTATTACAATATGTTAAGGATAAAAACTTGTGATCCTTAATCATACATTACTTCATGTCCTCAAGTGGGATGTAAATGTTCGTTGATGACAAATTTAGAGATGTCCCAAAAAATTATAAATGATGCATTATAAAGATAATGGAAACATTTGGAATAACATCATGCATGTGAATAAGCAAATATCATCAATCAATTCTCACTAATTCTCAAGTACCATACTTATATAACTACTTCTGATTCTCATTGGCTATTTGGAAAACCTCATGCAAGTTACAAGTCAATCTAGACATCCCTATGTTTGAATAAAAAATAGATACTTATGTATTAGATAACTAGTTTAAAATCATCTATGTACATTATGAGGTTAATCAATTATTTGACCAAGAAAAAATTACATTCTCTCATCTGAAATTTTATTTATGAGTTAATAAATGGTGGGAAAATTAATGGATTTCACATGAACATGAACTTAATTTAGATAAACATACACAAACAAACACACACACACACACACACACATACACACACACGCGCGCGCGCGCGCGCGCGCACGCGCGCGCGCACACACACACACACACACACACACACACACACACACACACACACACACACACACACACACACACACACACACACACACACACACACACACACACACACACAAATGGAATTATTTCATAGAATCACTCTAATAATTATATCATCTTGTTAGAAACTATGATGACTAGTAAATCAACATTTCTATGTTGTGCCAAGGCAAAGAAAAATATGTGCAGTAATACATAGATAAATTTCATGATTTAGAGATGAAACTCAGGATTCAATATTTAAAGGAATGTTTTATTTTTAAGTATAGATCAATATTGAGATCTCATATCTAGCTACTTATGGATTTCCTAATTATCTTCTCAATCAGGTAAGAATAAAAAATTCTTTCAAGTTTGAATCAAAGGAAAAGGTCAAGAGTATGTTAGAAGACTCTAAGTCTCAGACCAAACAATAGTCTAAATAATCTAAGCAAAATTCCAAATCAAGGAATGACTCCAAACATATCCCATAAAATAAGTATCAAGCATAAGATGACCAAACTAATTATTCAAAGACCTATAACTAGTACTTAGTTCACAACTCTAATCATCATTCCAACAAAGAATGTCATACTAAGAAAACTCTACTTGTACAAATTGAATTAATGGGTACAACCACTGAAGCATTGTAAAAAAATAAATTAGATAATGGATTTTGAGCCTAGCATAATGGTGGGTACCATAAACATATCCACTCCCCTATAAAATTATAATAACTATAAATACTATTCCATTCTCAAATGTGGACTAATACCAACCAATACATTTCATTATTGATAATAGAATTCAAAATAATATGATTTCTCCTAAATATACTCATAAATTGAACTCGTAACTGATGCCTCACCCAAAACCATACTCCATTGGATGGTTTAGTGTGGGATATGAGAAACACATCACATCATAGTATCATGTGGTGTAAAACATCAATATTTTCTAAGATACAGTCCTTTGTGGCATTGTTCCATTTGAGGTATGTGATGTTTTACTTTGTCAGTAGTATCTTTACCATATATATGCAATATATGAGTAAAATATTATAAATTTGGTCATATAAATTGATATCATGAGATACCACATACTATAACTAATCCAAAATCTATCGTAAAACATCAATAATTTCTAAGATACAGTCCTTTGTGGCATTGCTCCATTATAGGTCTATGATGTTTTACTTAGTCAGTTGTATCTTTACCATATGCATGCAATATATGAGTAAAATCCTATAAATTTTGTCATATATGTTGGTAGTATGAGATACCACATACTATAAATAATCTCAAATATATCACTCATTAGTGCTAAGAAGTGTAAGAGGCTAGTTATATCTAGTAAAATATTTATGATTTTGATGGTAATATTTAGACAAAACAAAATCCTCGTGGCATAAATTTATACCACAATTCATCAACATCAAACTAGAATAATAAAAATTAAAGATTGAGTTAGAAGAATACAAGGACTTATTTAATTGACTAATACAAGTGCCTACATAATATGTGATGAAGCACACTATTGATGTGATACCTAGACTACCTCTACATGATACTTATTTATATCTTAGATCCTTTCTATAGAATAAATAAATCAAGTTGTAGATCTATTAATTAGTGTATAATGGATATATTAAGCCCAACTAATCATCTTATAATATCCCAATTATGCTTGCATCAAATTAAGATGGCATGTGGAAGTTATGCATCAACTACTGAGCATTCAACAATATCATAGTGAAATATTACTACCCTCTTCAAAGAATTAAGGACCTTCTATGCAAGATATAAAGTGAAAAATTTGTCACTAAAAATAATCGTAAGTCTTGGAATCATCATAATCCTAATGATCCTAAAAACATATGGAAGACAACCTTAAAGGCCAAAGAATGTTTGTTTGAATGGTTAGCCATGACCTTAGTTTTGAGAAACACTCTATTTACATTAATCAATATGATGAATGATATTTTAAGACCATTCACTAATTCATTTATCATAATCTACCTTGATTACATCCTAATCTTCAACAAAACATTGGATGAACATCTACACTATATATAACAAGTTCTTGGTACTTTGTAGAAACACAAGATGTATGAAATCATGGAGAAATTTTCATTTAACATACCAAAAATATATTATCTAGGATACATTGTATATATATGTGGATTCCATATGGAATCAACCAAGATTAAATTCATCTAGAAATGACCACAACCAAATAATCTGTTAGATATTCTTAGCTTTCTAGGATTAGAAATTTTCTATAGGATATTCGTACATGGTTTATCTCATGTGACTTGTCCAATAAACCAAGATACCTAATATGATTCTAAATCAAAGTTCAATTTGAATGATGAAAAATAAAAATCATTTGATGAATTTAAACATTGAATTTTTCCACACCAATACTTTAAAAAAACCTTTAACAAACATTTTAGTTTGAGACAAATACCTCTAAAATTAAAATCAAAATAGTCATCAATCAACATGGTCATTTTATTTCTTACCATATTGAAATGTTTACTTCACTTGTAATAAATTAATAAACATATGATCATGAGATTTAAGATATTTTTCAAGCATTAAACATTGGAATCATTATATCTTAAGAAATGAGATTGTCATAGATAAATCCAATAAGATTATTTAGTTCTTCTAGACTTGAAACAAGTTGTAGTAAGAGAAACATAAAAAATGGTCTTCTTTTCTTCAATAGTTATATATGAACATCATGCATAAGAAGGGAAGTTTTGATCTAATCATATATTTTCTTAGCCACACACTAGTTTAAATTCTCCTTTATATAATAGGGGAATTTGGACATGAATTCAAAACATGGTTATAATTATATCCATCTAATATTTATTTTATAGATATTTATCAGAATTTATTTTATAATAATTGAATTCAATATTTCAACTTGAAATATGGAATTCTATATCATCTTAGGCACTTATTTATTTTGTATTGAGTTATGGAGACAAAACCTAATATGGGTGGCTCATTTAATCAATATTTTAATACACTTTTGAGTTGAAAAGACCCCTACAATGCTGAAAAAATACTTCTTCTGGCAACATCTCAAGTTTGATGTATCCAAATATATCAAATATTGTACTGCAAGTGTAATTACCAAGATGGTCTAAAAAATCAAGGTTTGTACACACATATGTTGGTTATAATGAGACCATTTTAATATATTTATATGGAATTTATTTCATTCCATCATACTACCAAGCATAATAATGACTTCATTTATGTATTAGTTGATAGATTCTCAAAGATGGAAATTATCATACCTTATAAGAAATCAATATTCTCTCTATAAATAGTGAAATTGTAATTTCAACATGTCTAGATCCAATTTTTAATCCTATAAACTCTATTATTTGATAGATAAATAATTTTTTTGAGTAATTTATGGAAATCACTTTGGTCTATGCTAGACACAAAGCTTAGCAAATCCACAAATTTTCATTTACAAAATAATCGACAGATGGAAGTGGTAAACAAGATGATAGTGCACCTTTTGAGAGTAAAATTATAATAATAAACACACTTGGGATGATATCATTCCTTTCATGCAACACTACTACAACATATCTCTATATAACTCTACTGCACACAACCCTTTAAAGGTTTTCTTGGGTTTCCAACCTTTGGAACCCATTGATGTAGCTTTTCCTACTCTTCAATAAATAGTTGCAACTCTTTCAGATAAAAAGGATATTTAAAGATTTACTCAATTCATAGATAAAATTTGTAACCTTTAACAATAAGTGAAAACCATTTTATAATAGGAAAATGTGAAAAAAAATTAATGCTACAATAATCATTGTAAACCACACACCTCTACCATCATCAAAAAATAGTAGACAAATATTTCAAGCTTAATCTTTGGATTTATATTGGGTTGCATCCATTCCTCAATGTACAACCCTTTTTCCATTACTTTCCACCCATATTAGATACTTCATATATTTTGAATATTATTTTATAGATATATATTAATCTATATTGTATCATTTTAATAAAATTGGATCATGTCATTGATGTTTAGGTCATATGAACAAGTTGACAATATATTCCTCTCTTCCAGATCATTAAAGTAGCTCAAGTTCCTTCCCAATGAAAATTATTTATAGAATTATAGGTTTCTAATTTATTTACACATCTTATTATAAAAATAAATGTAATATATACCATTACTATTCAAGGAGGGTTTACTAATCAATGAGGATATAGGTCACTAGATCAAACAACACATCACCACCATTTTATGTCAATCCTTTTGTTAACATCAACATCTATGATAGTAATTTGCATACTTGCATACCAATTTATTCATTTAAATTTCACTCCTATGTTACTTCATAGTGCCCAAAATGTAACTAATATATATATATATATATATATATATATATATATATATATATATATATATATATATATATATATATATATATATATATATATATATATATATATATATATATATAATCTTATCAATAACAATAATATGTGACATCACTACACTTTTCATTTATGAAGAAAATTTGACTAACTATTGTAATCATTCAACTGACACTTCATATTCTTTTATTTTATAATAATTTACACATCCATTATTTTTAGGTTAGATTCTTATTAATCATAACCATAAAATAATATAATTATGAATTTCATTAACACCAAACATCTGATCTCTTAGATATTATATAGGACATAACACAATACAATTTTACTATTATAGTTTTATATTATTTATCATATAGTTCTTGATTTCCTCGATCTTCAATACACTTATCTTTCATATAATTTGTCATACTTAATTTTATTCTACACATAACCCTCTTATCGAATTTAAGTAGATTTTTTATGGTATCTCCTCCTAGGTCCTAAATTAGTAGTTCATATATTCATATATTTTATATTCATCCTTCCATTTTGTCATAGTGATCCTAAATTCTAGTTTTTTTATTTTTTAACAAGTTTAATTTTCATAGATAAGAATGGTCATGTTGGCCTATCTACAAGGAAGGGAATTATCTAGGAATAATTTATGGACCTTATTTCATGGCATGTTTCACTTGAATCTCAATTTTGACTATTGGGTCTTATTTTGGATCATATTTTGTGTGCCAATAGGACCCTAAATTTAGAATGAAAACATTTATATATACAATGCTACTATAAGGCATTAACTATGGCTCTCCTCACCCTCAAATCTATTCAAATATTTTGATGTTTTATAGATAGATTCATTGAAGCTATATTCTTAAATTTATATGTTTATGCCAAGGGTAAAATAGGAGAAATATCATTTAAACTTACATTCATAATTTCTAACATACATGTAAGTGGGAGAACTACATTTAAATATGATATATGTTTGGAGTATTGGAAATTTAATGTAATGTGTTGTCATTCAATGGAGATTGTCCAAGGTCAATCCAACTCAATCCCTTTCTCCTAACACCCCCTATTTTATATGTATTTGGTTTGTGTAGAGGAAACTAGGTTTTACATTGTAGGTATTCTACATGGTGTTTTATATCTAAAAATGTGGTAAAAATCTTAATTAATACATGCATATGTTATGGAGAAATAATATTTTTGTCACAACCAGCTTAGATAAGTCTATTTTTAATAGACTTTAGTGGCATGTACTGTTATCCACTTATAGTGATATGGTCTAGGAATATTATGAGTTACCACTTCTGATTTATCTCTTTCAAATTTAAAATTTTACCTTTTTTTCCTATTAGTTATTCATCACAATCAACTAGGATAAATCTAAAATCAATGGACTTGAGCAGAGGGTGATGCAAACTAAATACAATGATCATTTCTAAGAGAATATTTAGATTTGATCCATTATCTTGAGCATGCACAATCACATATTTTACTAATTTCCACTTTATGACATATAGAAAAATCAATAGAGACCCCAATTTGAGCTAAGTATATTTCATCATAGTGTATTCCAAAGACAACATTTTTCCATATTTATCTATTTCCAAAATTAGAATTGTTATTTATTATACATATTTAGCATTCTGATATCTATATATTTTTACTCCTATTAGTATCAAATACATTTAAGAGTTAAGTTAAAAATAGGGTAAGAACATTATTGACATTCTTATTTCATTGTGAGTTAATAATATTTTTTTATAATGATATAATAAGACATATTTTATCACTATAATCACCTTTGTGGTCATTATCAAGTCCCTCTAGTAAATCTATATTAGCATCCTCAAAACTAAGTCATCAAAATAATTGTCCATTAAGTTATATTTGAATAAACATCCCCCAATTATAACTTATCAAATTGATTCAATTGTAACTTTTGATTTTCATTTCATGTATTACTTTTTAGGATGGAAGCCTTGTATAATAAATTATATGTCACAATACCATTTTATATTAAGAATGTTTTCAGTAATTTTATCTAATTATAAATCATATAAACTTGTCATAGTAACTAATGAGTGATGTAACTATTGTATAGTGAAAATTATGTGGTCATAATGGATGTAAATATGGATCATATAAGTTTCACTAGCCACTGACTCAACATGTTGATTGTATCTATGGGGTATGATTTCTGTTATAAATGGATCAATGTATCTTTTAATAATTTTACCATTTCTTTGTATGGGATTAAATTTTATTATTTCATTTGATAAATATATAAAAATTTATTAAAAACTAGTTGATAATCCCATATACTTAAATATATTTTACTTTCATGTGTCTTAAGTACACAATCCATGTATCAATGCCTCATATTATACTATATTATTTTTACATAAAAATATTAAGTGATATGTGAATGACATAGGTTGGCCCTAAGGAGTAAGAAAAAGTATACCCATTCCAACACCTATAGCACACTTGGATCCATCAAATTACATGGTCCAATTATCATCATGAATATTATATGAAGTAAAATCATCATTAATTGGTAATATATCAACTAATGGAGTCATATCTAGTTGATCTACAATGACTTGCCGTTTTACCTATTTATGAGATATAAAGTTTAGATAAAACTCCATGAGTAACATTAGCCATATTTTCATACATACTAGTAAATTTTATTTTGACATGACAAATTTTAGTGGATCCACATTTTTGATAACATGTGTCTCATTTTTTAGCATATAGTGTTAAAGTTTTTGTTCCATGAAAAATAAGTGTTAAACATAAATTTTACATAGCATTGTATTTATTTTTATAATCCACTAGTTTATAAATTATATTAAATACATCATGTTCTTTATGATCATCATCATGTTTTTCCAATAAATATCCCAAGGCAATATATGTAGCAGAAAGCTAAAATATCAAAGGTTTATCTAATGTTAGAGGCATGAGAATTGGTTTATTTAAGAGAGATTATTTTATTTCATTGAAGCTAATTTTATAATTTTCATCACATTCAAACTTAGTATCCTTATTTATAAATATTGTAAAGGGCTATGTCTTATCTAATGGAAGATCCACAAAATGCATTATAGCTTATATCATTCATTGTAATCATCATTATTATTTTAATCCTCTTAGTGGTGGAGTATATATAATAGGTTTGACCTTATTTGGATAAAATTTTATTCATCTATAATTTATTAAATAACCCAATAATTTTTTGGATGATACCTAAAAGACACATTTTTAGGGATTTAAATGTAAATTATACTTTTGTAAATGTAAAAATATCAATCACATATATGTATAGCTCAATCTTATCGATGCTTATATTTATCAAGTAATTCATTGATATAATTTTACATCATTTTATGTATGTAATAAGTGAATATATGTCTCATAACATATGATAATTGGCCCCTAAAATTTTTAAGGGCATAAAAACAAAACAAATTTTTTCCCATGGTATAGTCAATGGTGTTTTTTCTTGGTCTTCAAGATTATTTTTTATTTGATTATATCAGTAAATGATAACATATCATAGCTAGTTGTAGAGTTTAAAATCATATTAATATGTGGTAAAGGGAATTCATATTTGGGTTAAGTTTTGTTTATATCCTAGTAATCTATACAACATCAAATATATCCATTAGGCTTTGAAATTGTTATATATCAGAAACCATCTTGGGATAGTCAATGAATCAAATAAAAGTATCTAATAGTCTTTTAATTTCATATTTAACAAAAAAATTACCTTTGAATGCATTTTTATATTTTTTATCATGTGTGCATCTAGATACTATACTATTTTATGGATCATAGCTATGGAGTTATTTAATAACATGCCTGAGTAGGTCCAAGTTAATGATTATGGGTATTCTTATAACAATTATTTAAAATATTATCTTTCATCATATCTAAAAATGTCTAATAAATTCAATAGTCTTTGTAATTTATCTATTACATAATGTAATTCAACCATTTATTCATTGATTAAAGTTGGGAATGGTATCTAGCACATTTATCTAAACATGAAATTTAAGATCCTTTCTCTCTTAAAAATATGCATGGGCATTTTTGTATGAGGAGACCTATTTTTATGATAGAATATATGGATATCCTCATATGACCCTAGGTATTATAATATATACTCTTCATTAGAGAATTCATCTAATGTCTAAATTTATGGTGAAAATGTATTATCATTAAGATTAGTGTATACTAATTATAATGTCAATACATGACGAACTTTTTATGCAGGATCAGATTTTTATTTTAAAAAATGTGTATAGATAGTAGTTGTATTAGTTTTTTTTTCCTTTATATTAATTTAATATATAATTTATCTAGGATATTTTCATCATTTATGTTTAAATGTATAAATGGGTTCAATGATGCCTTGTGCATGCTTTCACAATCCTTATCTTGTGTATCCCATATTGTTTATATATTTCAAGCCAAAATTATATATAATTTAAGAATGTTGATGGAGATATATTAATTGAAATATATATTGGTATTGGTATTTCATTGTGTTGAGTATAATGTTCATACTCTTCAGGTAAGGTTTACATATGAGGTATGTAATGATCCAAGGGTTGGGGTTTTTCATAATACTTGAAATTATCATGATCCAAAGGACACGTGCATATGTACCCTTGATAAATTAAATTAATACATACATGTAGAGTATATGGTGTTACATTAATATCATTAATCCATGGTGATACCAAGATAATATTATAGATAATATCATAAGGTGTAACCTAGAAAACTATAGATACTATTATAGGACACATAATTATGTCCAATGTAGTTTTTCCTGTTCCTTTTTATAAAAATATTGTTGAATCCTCAAATTTTCATATCTAAATAATTAATATCATTGGATTATATATCAATTATATTAAGGAAAGAGATATTAAAATTGTTTAGTCGTGGCCCATTATCTATGAGGAACCATTTGAATACCTTATTTTACACATGCAATTGAATATACAATGGGGTGTGTTGATCCTTGGGGAGTAAGTTTTATTTTTAAACATAAATAATTTCCTCCATCCATTATAATGTGTTTATAATATAAAAAATATAAGTTAGTTTGAATATTTTGGTAAAATTATTTCATGTAATGTCGCAAAAATAACATCTTTATTAAAAAAAACATATTTTGGAGAAAATCTAACATAGAAACTTTAGCATGGTTATTTTTTAGTTAATGAATGATATCATACCCTTTTGTTTGATTTTTTATCTTATTGTGAGAAGGATGGGGATGATAAGGTATGTGTTGATGTACCCTATTTTATACTATAATATGGGTTACCTTTTCCCTTTATATTGTAGCATCATGGACCACAAAATCCAATATAACATGATGGAATCATGGGAGAAAGATGGTAGCAATCATTATCTTGGATTCATGGGGTGGGGAATTATTCATGAATACTCATTGTCATCTATTTTTTAATTAATTTAATCTAGATTGAATTTTTAAACATTTCATATTATGAATTAAGGCCAAATAATTTGTATATTTAATTTATCCTTATCATTATCCATACATTTGATACATGAGATTACATAGTTGTTAAATATTTTTAATATCAAATGACAACAACATGTAATAATTAAAATCATAACTTGAGTAAAAAAATAGGAACTATGTTCATCCATTATATCCATGTGTAACTTTTGTACAAAGTAAAATAAAAAATTAGGTCTATAAAATCATAATTATTTATAAAAATCTGCAAACCTAGAGAGAAGGATTAAACCCTAAGGTAAATGTATGGTTGGTAATGTTTAATCAATATATAATATTATAATTATGTCTTACCTTATTTTATATTAATTATAACCCATAACAAGATATAAATTTTATGTATAATTCATATTATAATTTACAAAAATTAATCTTGAATTTGAATGTATAGGATTAAAGCTTATTTGACAATTGCACTTGATAAATATGGAAATTACTAAACAAGATCATATACTTAATGTATAAATTCTCTATGAAGGTTTGAGACTATAATAAATTGACATGAAGTATAGAATACTATATTATGAATTATTTAGATCAAGATCTAGATCTATGTGTGTGCCAAATAGTATTATTAGCCTTAGGTCAATATTGTTATATGTTATGTTCCTAGTTTGATGGTTCTATCTCTATAGATTTTTAATCTCTATTTTAATAAATATACAATGTGCATGTTTTTATTTAATTTATGTTTGTGATCTCAAAGTCTAATTATGTGAAAGACTCACTAAAATTTGTCTACTTCAATTAAAACCCTAGGTACACTTGTAATGATAGAATTAAGACTAAAAATAGGGGAAAGGTGGGTTGAGTTAACCCCAACCACTCTTTATTGAATGGTTGAGAAATACCTAAAAATATAATACTCTTAAGAGGGAACTCAAATTGAATTGATTTATCTCTATTAGATTAATGTGTGTAATAGTGTTCCTTCAATGTATGCAACCTATCATCTATGTTTCAATAATTTATAATTAACAACTTTATATGGCTCTTGAATTGATTTAGACTTGAATAAGACTTACTCCTTGTGACTTAATTATAATTTTTGAAGAACATGACAACATGTTTCAATTTGAAAGTGTTAGAGTATAGATGATAGACCCTTTTTATATATTTAATAGGCTTACACCTATTATCTATTTATATGATACTTTTTAATAATGTATCATTTCACCGACATGATATATGTATGGGAAAAACCATAGGAATGATTTGAGTTTGAAATGTGAAAATCATTATCATAAGATGAAACTATTAGAATCAGTTGATACCATTATATGGTATGTTATGATATTAGATTTATTTTCTAAGAGATAGGAATAATGATCTAATGATTTGTAGATGTTTAAGTATGGCAATTGACTAGTTTGGCATAGACTATTAGATTTATTATGGGTGAGTTGAAAGTGATATCAAAAGGTTAGACCATAGAATGCATGTGTATTTGAGAGAATGATAAATTATATTGATGTAGGTATGCACAAGTCATGAAGGGAAATGATAATTAAAAAATAAAATTTTCAAATACTGTAACAACCCCTCATGGATTGTACTAGAATAATGCAGTAGAATTTTAAAAAAAACTAATTACTCAACCTTTATTCTTTCATTAGATTACATCAAAATAATATAATTAATGATTTTTTACATACTATAAAATCATAATATATTTTCTCAAATTTATCACAATAATAGTTCCAATCACTAGCATTTTATGTAACATAACATAATTTTAAGGAAAGTATTCACTTTAAAATCTAGCTGTGACTAGTACAATAATATAGCTACTACTATTGAAGTATAATCATTAGTAAAATATGTATTTCCATTAGGCATTATGACTTAATACAATAAATAGATATAATGCTCCACAGAGATTAAGTCAACTAACTCATGTATCTCTGATAATGTAAAGTGTAGTCTCCAATTTAGTACTGTAGTAGGGAGGGAGAGCATCATCCAAGCACTTTTCCACACCAACCATAGATCATCAATCCAACACATAGTCCCCCATCAAGTAATGGCACTCCCTTCATTAATGGGTAGATAGTGATGGTGAGGGAATCCAAATAGACACGTTAGTACCTATGTGATATAATATTTCTACTACATGGTGTTTACCATAGTTAAAATACGTTCTAAAATGATATCGCACAAATACATAAATCAAACATTTGAAATGACAATGTCTATCTAACATTACTTTGTCCAAAGTTTTAAAATAGAAATTGATCTCTAGGATTAGTCAATTTCATACACACCACTTGATTAGATTACCTTCATCTTGCATTCATGATGCTAACTAAGCTAGTAAATTCCATCTCACTACTTGTTTGGCATTATCAATGCAAGGGTGAAATATAACATAGTAGATAAACCAATGATTCAAATATATTACTCCTATTAACAAATATGAAAACATGCTAATTATAGGAAATAATCGTAACTATGAATTTAGTCCATCAAATCCATTCAATGAATTTCACACATAATGATATTTTAAATACAATGAATATATCCAATTTCTATCCAAAGATCATACCATCTGGGCATGAATCATATCAAGTTCATAATTACATAAACATCAAAATTATTATTTGAAATCTTTATCACAAGAATATATATAATATAGATAACTTTATACAATAATCCAATCATCCCTAAAACCAATCCATATAGGTAATGTTCAACTACACACAACAAGTTGTATACAATTATACATATTATAGTAGTTTCCACATTTGTAATAGGGTTTATCAACCATTCATATTATATATAGTATATTTTAGGAAAATACCTTTACAAGTTTAGATATGAAAATACAATCAATGTATACAATATTAAATATTTAAAAATTAGTTTAAAATAATCATATAACAATAGATCTATTATTCATAGTCAATACTAAACTTCATTTCATAAGTAGTTAACTCAACTAAAAGATCATGAATCATTTACAAGTGGATAGATCATGTATTGATTATAATAATTAATACTAAATAAATCAGAATTAGCATACTTAATCATTAGACAAGATATATGAGTGCATAGCCATTTTATAATGCTTACCTTGAAAACATAGCACATATACCAACACTAGTTTGACCTAGTTGACTGGTTATAATAAACAGAGTGTGCAGAAGTTACATTACATATATAAACTTGAGTTTAAACCATAATATATTAATACAAGGCAAAAATAAAGTTCCACCCAAAATTTGATTTACAGTAAAGAGGAAACATAGTTTCTTTCATATATTTTCCATTTCTTTCCCAAACAAAGTATATGGAGCATTCCCATATCATCAGGCTATTAACACCTGAGAATATATACATATATTTCTATGTATATACATATAAACTATAGAGTCTACATTTTATTACAAACACATAAAATATAAATACTTAAATGTACAACTAATTTCAAGGACCAACTCAAGGCAGTATCCCATAAATATCTATTTTATTATTTTCCTCAAAAGCCTCTAACATAGCCATACTTAATAATATATATTTCAGAGATATATATTATATGAAATCAACTACATAATTTATTACCTTTAAAATTTTATACATAAATAATTGCCTTTAAAAGTTTATATACAATCAAGAGATCAACTCAGTCAAATGACTAGTTCACTTCCCAAGTAATTACTTATTTGCTCAACCACTAGTTTATCTTAGTTGACTATTAGAGAAATAAATATTGCATAGGACGTAATAAGATTTTACATACAGGAAGAATTTTCCTTACAAATCTATAGAATTTCTAGTATAATGGACTTTTGTAATTGATTTACCCATTCATATATACTTTACACCAGTTAAAGTAACTATACTTAATATATTTATTTTTATCCACCAAGTGTATAAGAGAAAATTGACTTTAGTATATAGTTAAAATCTCAAGCTTTTGACAATACCTAAATAATCCAATTTGCCTAAAACTTGAATATACAACTAAATCCTAAATTGGCATAACAGATTCATGCCAAAGGAAAGATCCTTATATATTTATAACTTTAACTCTAAATGGAGTAAATTATCTACACTAGTTCTCTAGTATGGTGCAATTTTAACCATAATAAAACTTAAACATGCATACAATCCATTCACAAAACTTTATAATTTTGAATGCAATGAAAAATGTACATAATTCATTTAAACTATTGATCCATAAATTGGCACTTATTTCCATGAAAATTTTCTACAATGGATTATTCATAGGCAAATAACTAAATACCAGAAAATATTCCATAAATCAATTGATTAAAGGAAAATCAATGCAATAAAATATGCACCACATTGCACAAGAGTTGATTACAAATTTTGGCAATGCCTACATCTATGGGTTCGTTAACTAGCTAAACCAATTCATTATAATATGTTTGCAATTAAATAGAAACCCTTATAAAACAATAATTAATCCTAGTTTTATGGACCTTTGAAAAATGTCAGTATCCATGAACAGATTCTTCACCTTCCTAAAACACACCACTAGATGTCTTCTACTCAAAAATATCAATTCTAAGCATAAAAAATGCTAACAAAAGGCCTCAAATCTAGACACTCAACATATTTTGGAACCATCTCAAAAACTATAATATTTCAATATTTTACCTTGAAGTCTAGAAATGACTCTAGATGCCTAAAATCAGAGGAAGAGTAGAAGTAGGTCCTTATGTCTTAGCTCAATGGACTACTTCTAAAGCTTTACAATTTCTTCAAAAGTCCTTAAAATGAAAAATGATCAACTATGAAGTTGATCCTTGTAGAAAAATAATATCAATCCCTTTTTGGACTTTTCCCAAATTCTACCTTTGGCTCTCTTTACAACTCATCCAAGCTTCTTAGCTCTTATTCTATGGCTACTTGGCTTCTTCGAATAAATTCAAATATAAATTTGACCACTTTATATAGTCCTTCCACCAACATCTCAATCAGTTGGGAGATTATATTTTTACTAAACATTCAAAGGTTTGATTCCCACTCCAATGGTTTTGGTGGTCGAAGCTTATCCTTAGTCCAACATTGTTAAGTGGGGGGTGTTTGGGATGTTAATATTCCATGGACTTTATGGTTTATAGTTCTAAGTAATTGACATGGACATGGATTACAATGGCATATGGTGGATTATGTGGTAATATTGGTATGTCATGGGAATATGTGGTAATTATGTGGTGTGTTTGAGACTTCACGTGGATATTGAGTGGCATCACATGAATGTTGGTGGATGGAACATAGTGACATGGATGGGTCACACGGATATGGAAATTAAATGGTTTGTTTGAAACATTCAAAAAATATAAAATTGAACAAAGGGAGTTAATTGGGTGGTGGAACTTTCATAATCATTTCATAATGGTCATTAAATCATTTCATAATGGTCATTTTCTATTGTTTGACCAACTTTGACTTACTCTAATCAATTTGATTGGAACTTTGACTGGCTGTATAAGGAGCATACGAGATCCATTTTCCAAATTCTACATATCATTGGAAAGGTTTCAATGATATCTATGCAATGGTGCAAGTTTAAATATTCTTCCATACCTTTTTTGAGTTGATGTTTAGATCAATCTTCCCTAATCAAAAGGCTTTTTATCCTCAAAAAGCTACTACTAGACCTAATACTCCATGTGAGGATCTTTGCATGGCTCTAGCTCTTAGCTCTAGCTTGAATGATCTCCTGAATGATAGATAGTTCTAGGGTACTCTGATGGGTCTTTAAATCTAAAACTATTGCCTATCACCTGGTGTTATAACAATTACCATTTTACAATTGTCCTCTTAGGGTTTTACCTAGCAACATAGTTTTTATAAAATGCCCTTCTTGAGTTTGTACAAACACTATGATGATTACAAACATTGCCCATATAGGTCTTATGCATTTATAAATAATGCCTATATTGAGGTATTACAAATATGTATACATGCTTTCACACTTTACATAAATTAAAATATACAACCTATTTTTTGGGTTGTCTTGATGCTTTTTTGATGACCTCTTTTTATTACCCTACAGTGTTCTTATCTACAACATAGATGAATAAAATAACACTAAAGGTACCATTTACTTGTAATGCTTACTACCAATGTGCTTACATGAGATATTTTATCCCATCTTTTACAATGCTATATTGATTTTCCTTTTTGGAAAATGTTGCCTTTCTCAAAGAAAAATATGGTTTACCTAGGATAAAGCCACTAAACTGTAGTGGAACCACATCTAATTCAACTTCATCTAAAAATTTTGTAGTAATTACAAAACCTAGTTTACATGTTCTATTTACATGTACGTTATTACATTCATATATTCTATCTATAGAATAGGGTTAGAAATGTGGCTTAGTTTCTACACCTAAGGTTTCTACAACATCTTCTGAGATCAAATTCCTTTGATAAATTTTTTAATCAAAAATAGCATCTACTTTAGAATGCTTAACAATTATTATTTTTTAAAAGTGTTTCTTACCTTTCTAGGGTGACAATCTCTAAACTATCAACTTCTCTTTGACTACCATCTCCTTCATTGATGTTATCCTAGGTTATGACTGACTAGATTTTATTTAAGGAGGCTCTGTATTTTGCTTGACTAAAGATGTAGTTACAAACTTTGCCTGAGGTTTTTGATGATTATGTTTATCTTCCTTCAACATTTTACACTTAGAATTGAAGTAAAATCTTAACTCTATTTCTTCCTTAGGCAACTTCTTTTCATCAGTTTTCTTAAACTTCCTTTTCAGACTCTCTTGTACATAATCAAAAAATACATTCAAGTATTTCTTATCTCTCTACCTTGATGAATCATTTGAAGATTATTCATTCAATGTAATTATCATGTATTTAGAGAGTAATTCTTTTGGTTCTTTAGGATTTTCTAGTTTGCTACTTGAGTAATCCTTCAACCCAGCTTCTTAGGAAGATTGTCCTTTACCTCCATATCCTAATCCTACACGAAGTGGTCTATTTACCACTTGGATAAGTTGGAAAATTCCTTGACCATTAATTCCAAGGCCTTTTCCTCCAAATCCCATTTTTTATAACATATTAAAACCTATTCCCTTCATGTTTTTTTCAAATATATCAGCACATGAACCTGATGAATGCTTAGTGTTAGTACATTCAATTTCCCTAACATTTTCAATATAGCTAAAAGAGTTGATTTCTTTGTTTTCTTATTAAGTATGTACATCATAATATAAATTAATAATCAAAGAATTATTTTCATTCAAACTTACATCATTCTCATTAATAGGACTAACAAGAATAATAGAAGAATCCCTATTATAACCAGAATGTACCTCTATAGTCTGGCTTGGCAACATCTCTTGGATGAATCCTTCATCTAGTACTTAATGCTTAGGAGAATTGGGATTTTAAACTTTTATGATAGGTTCCTTCCCCTTTGCTTTGCATCTCTAATCATTCTGCTTCAAAAACCATAATAGAGCTTGACTAGGGTGTAGTATCCAACATTACTTGGCAATGTGACCTCCTCAAGCACAATGTCTGAAAGTCTCTAAATTCCATACATCCTCTTATTCTATAAATGTTATTATTATAGTTATACTCACATTAGATCAATGATATTTTTGAGCCTCTCAATTTCTTTCTCTTGTCATTACTCTGCCTCTTACCGACTTTGCTCTTGGGCTTGTAGTTTTGCATTATCATATTGATAATGGAATTCAATAACAACTAAATATGAGCTACTATTAAATCCATCATTCTATAATAATTTATTTTGGTTAAAACAATAAAATCATAAATTCACTCACTAATTTAGTTTTGATATTAAACTTGACATTTTAGAACAATGTTTACATAGAGGTTAGCCCAACACACTAACCACTCTGATACCAAACTTGATTTGTAATCTCGCACTTATTTATATGCAGAAATTTTACAATGGATTATTTATAGGCAAATAATTAAATACTAAAACTTATTCCATAAATCAATCAACTTAAGGAAAATAAATGCAAGAAAATACACACCACACTACACAAGAGTTGATTATAGAGTTCAGTAATGCATGTCTCTAGGTTCGCTAACTAGTTGAACCAATTCATTATAATATGTATACAATTAAAAATCAACCCTTACATAACAAAAATTAATCCAAGTGTTATATACCTTCAAATAATCTTGGTATCCATGAATAAATTCTTCACCTTCTTGAAACACACCTTTGGATGTCTTCTACTCAGAAATATCACTTCCAAGTATCAAAAATTGAAACAAAAGCATCAAATCTAGACACTTAACATACTACTAGAACTGTCTCAGAAACTATAATATTTCACTAGTTTACCTGGAAGTCCAAAAATAAATCCAGATGCCTCAAATAGGAGGAAGAGTAGAAGTAGGTATTTATGCCTTAGCACAGTGGACTACTTTCAAGGCTTTACAATTTCTTCAGAAGTCCTCAAAATTAAAAATAATCAACTATGAAGTTTATCCTTGGAGAAAAATAATAATAGTCCCTTTTTGGACTTTTCCCAAATTCTACCTTTGGCTCTCTCTGCAACTCATCCAAGCTTCTTAGCTCTTATTTTATGCTTGTTTGGCTTCTTCGAATGAATTCAAATAAAAAATTGAGCACTTTATATAGTGATTCCACCAACATCCCAATCAGTTGGGAGCTTATATTTTTAATAAACATTCCAAGGTTTGATTCCCACTCCAATAGTTTTAGTGGTTGAAGCTTATCCTTAGTCCCACATTGGTAAGTGGGGGGTGTTTAGGATGTTAATATTCCATGGACTTTATGGTTTATAGTGCCAAGTAATTGGCATGGGCATGGATTATGGTGGCTTGTGGTGGCTTATGTGGTAATCTTGGAATTTTTTGGGAATATGTGGTAAGCATGTGGTGTGTTTGAGACTTCACGTGGATATTGAGTGGCATCACATGAATGTTGGTGGATGGAACATAGTGACATGGATGGGTCACGTGGATATGGAAATTAAATTATTTGTTTGAAAAATTAAAAAAATATAAAATTGAACAAAAGGAGTTAATTGGGTGATGGAGATAAATTTGGTGGCTTGAGGACCCACCATGTGGTCCAATCTCACCATGCCAATTGTAAACTTCTCACGATGCCACTTGTCAACATCCAACTAGATGTTCCGTCCAAACCCCAATTTTTTTATGCCAATTATGTTTTTGGCCAAAGATGATCTACATTCTCCTATATAATAAAAATGATAAAAATCCACTATTTTATCATATGAACTACCATGTGTCACATTCTTACTGGTCTAGATTTGCCACATCATCATGTTGACCTAGTTTGACCACAACTTTGACTGACCATATATTTTGCATATGGACTCTATTTCATGAATCATAAAATGTGATATAAATCTCACAATGAGATCCAAATAGTGTAAATATTCTAAAATTATTCCATAATGGTCATTTTCTATAGTTTGACCAACTTTGACCTACTTTGATCAATTTGACTAGAACTTTGACCAGTTGTACAAGCAACATACGAGCTCTATTTTATGCATTATACATACCATTAGAAAGGTCTCAATGGTCTCTATTCAATGGTATAGATTTAAATATTCTTAATGACCTTTTATGAGTTGACCTCTAGATCAATCCTCCCCATTAAGAAGGCTTTTTGTTCTCAAAAAGCTAGTATTGGACCTAATACTCCATGTGAGGATATTTGCATGGCTTTGGCTCTCAGACCTATCTCAAATGATATCCTAAATGTTATTCAATTATGGAATACTCTAATAGTTCCTCAGATATGGAACTATTGCCTATCACCTAGTGTTATAACAATCACCATTTTATAATTATACTTTTAGGGTTTTACCTAGCAACACAGTTTTTAAACATTGCCCTTCCTGGGTCTTTACAAACAATGTAATGATTAAAAACATTGCCCATATAGGTCTTATGCATTTATAAACAATTCTTATATTTATGTCTTATAAATATGTATACATTCTTCCACACTTTACATAGATTAAAATATATGACCTATTTTTTGGGTTGTACCTGATGCTTTTTTGATGACCTCTTTTTGTTACCCTATAGTGTTCCTATCTACAACATAGATGAATAAAATAAAAATAAAGGTACTATTTACCTATAATATTTAATGTCGATGTGATTACATGATATATTCTATCTAATCTTTTACAATGCTATATTGATTTTTATTTTTAGAAAAAGTTGCCTTTATTAGAGACAAATATGGTTTACCCAGGATAATGCCATTAAACTATAGTGGAACCACATCTAATTCAACTTCATCTAAACATTTGGTGGTAATTAAAAACCTTAGTTTAAATGTTTTATTTACATGTAAATTATTACCATCATCTACTCTATCTAGAGAATAGGGTTGGAAATGTGGCTTAGTTTATAAACCTAGGGTTTCTACATCTTCTAAGATTAAATTCCTTTAATAATTTTTTTCTCAAAAATAGCAGCTAATTTTGAATGCTTAGTAATTATTCTTTTTTATAAGTGTTTCTTACCTTTCTAGGGTGATAATATTTGAACTATAAACTTCTCTTTGACTATCATCTCCTTCACTGATGTTATCTCAAATTCTGACTAACTAGATTCTATATGAGGAGGTTTTATATTTTGCTTGACTGAAGATGTAGTTACAACCTTTGCCTAAGGTTGTCAATTATTATACTTATCTTCCTTCAAAATTTTCCCCTTAGCATTGAAGTAAAATCCTAACTTCATTTCTTCCTTAGGAAACTTCTTTTTATTAGTTTTCTTAAACTTCCTTTTAGGACTATCTTGTGTATAATCAAAAAATACATTCGAGTATTTCTTATTTGTATACCTTGATGAATCATTTAAATATTCTTCATCTAATTTCATTCTCACATCTTTAGAGAGTACTTCTTCTGACTCTTCAAGATATTCTAGTTTTCTACTTGAGTAATCCTTCAACTCAACTTCTTGGGAAGATTGTCCTCTATCTCCATATCATAATCCTACATGAAGTGGTCTATTTGCCACTTGGATATGATAGAAAATTCCTTGACCATTAATGCCAAGGAATTTTCCTTTGAATCACATTTTCACTACTATCTTAGAACATATTCCTTTCATGTGATTTTCAAATGTATCAACACATGAACTTGATGGATGTTTAGGGTTAGTACATTCAATTTCCCTAACATTATTAATATAGCTAGAAGAGTTTATTTATTTATTTTCATCTTAAATATGTACATTAAAAGATACATTAAAAATATAAGCATTATTTTATTTCAAACTTACAACATCATTCTCATTAATAGGACTAGAAGGAATAATAGAAGAATCACTGTTATAACTAAAATATACCTTTGTAGTCTAGCTTGGAAACATCTCTTAGATGAATCCTTCATCTAATGCTTGATGCTTAGGATAATTAGGCTTTGATGATTTTTTGATAGGTGTCTTCCCCTTTATTTTTCATCTTTTCTCAATCTACTTCTTGAACCATAACGGAGCCTGACTGGGGTGTATTATCTAACATTGGTTGGTAATGTGACCTCCTCGAGCACAATGTATACAAGTCTCTGAATCTCTAGGCATCCTCTTCTTCTGTCGATGTTCCTATCATAGTTATACTCATAGTGGATCAATGATCTATTGGAGCTTCTTGATTTGTTTCTCATGTTGTTGCTCTACTACTTGTCGACTTTGCTCTTGGGCTTCCAAGTATTGCATTATCATAGTGTTAATGGAATTCAGTAGCAACTAAATCTATGATACCATTGGATCCATTATTCTACAATAACTAATTTTTTTTAAAATAAAAAAATCAAAAATTCACCTAATAATTTAGTTATGATATCAAACTTGATGTTTTAGAATAATCTTTACATAGAGGTTAGTCCAGCACATAAATCTCTCTGATACCAAACTTGATCCATAAATTGGCACTTATTTCCATGTAAAATTATTACAATGGATTCTTTGTAGGAAAATAATTAAATACCAAAATTATTTCATGAATCAATCAACTTAAGGAAAAGCAATGCAATAAAATACACACCAGACTGCACAAGAGTTGATTACGGAGTTCAACAATGCCTACATCTCTGGGTTGGCTAACTAGTTGAACCAGTTCATTATAATATGTCTACAAGTAAATAACAACCAATATTGAATAATAATGAATCCAAGTTTTATGAACATTCAAATAATCTTGGTATCCATGAATGGATTCTTCACCTTCTCGAAGCACACCTCTGGATGTCTTCTACTCAAAAATATCACTTCCAAGAATCAAAAATGGAAATAAAAGGCTTAGATCTAGACACTCAACATATTTATAGAACCACCTCAGAAATTAGAATATTTTAGTAGTTTACCTCAAAATCCATAAATGACTCTAAATGCCTCAAATCAGAGGAAGAATATAAGTAAGTCCTTATGCCTTATCTCAATGGACTACTTTTGAGGCTTTACAATTTCTTCAAAAGTTCTCAAAATGAAAAATGATCAACTAAAAAGTTGATCCTTGGAGAAATATAATATCATTCCCTTTTTTTAATTTTCCCAAATTCTACCTTTGATTCTCTCTGCAACTCATCCAAGCTTCTTAGCTATTATTCTATGGTTGTTTGGCTTCTTCAAAAGAGTTCAAATAAAAATTTGAGAACTTTATGTAGTGCTTCCACTAATGTCCCAATCGGTTGGGAGCTTATCTTTTTACTAAACATGCCAAGGTTTGATTCCCACTCCAATGATTTTTGTGGTTGAAGCTTATCCTTAGTCCCACATTGGTAAGTGGGGGGTATTTGGGATGTTAATATTCCACATACTTTATGTTTTATAGTGCTAAGTAATTGGCATGGGCATGGATTACAATGTCATGTGGTGGCTTATGTGGTAAGCTTGGCATTTCACGAGAATATGTGGTAAGTATGTGGTGTGTTTGAGACTTCACGTGGATATTGAGTGGTCTGACATGAATGTTGGTGGATGGAACATAGTGACATGGATGGGTCATGTGGAAATGGAAATTAAATGGTTTGTTTAAAACATTCAAAAATTATTAAATTTGACTATGGGAGTTAATTATGTGGTGTCAATCCATGTGGTCACTTGAGGACCCACCATGTGGTCCAATATTTCCATGCCACTTGTTGACTTCTCACCACCTCACTTATCATCCACTTTCCATGCCACTTGTCAATGTCCAACTGGATGTTCCATCCAAACCTTAATTTTTTTACACCGGTTACATTTTTGGCTGAAGATGTTCGACATTCACCTATCAAAGATAAATGATAAAAACCCACTATTTTATCATACAAACTAACTACCTCATGTCACATTCTTACTAGTCCATATTTTCCACGTCATCCTATTGACCTAGTTTGACCACAACTGTGACTGACCATATATTTTGCATATGGACTCTATTTCATGAATCATAATTTATGTCACAAAGCTCATGATGAGATATACATATTTTAACTATTCTAAAATCATTCAATAATGGTCATTTTATATAGTTTGCCCAACTTTGAGCTACTCTGATCAATTTGACTAGAACTTTGACTAGTTATACAAGGAGCATACAAGCTCTATTTTCTACATTCTTCATAGCATTAAAAAGGTCTCAATGAGATCTATAAAATAGTATAGGTTCCAATATGCTTCAATACATTTTATGATTTGACCTTTGGATCAATCCTCCCCATTAATAAGGTTTTTTTCCTAAAAAAGCTAGTACTAGACCTAGTACTCCATGTGAGGATCTTTGCATGGCTCTGGATCTTAGATCTAACTTAAATGATCTCTTGAATGTCAGTTAGATCTGAAATTTTTGGCTATCACCTGTGTTATAACAATCACCATTTTACAATTGTCCTTTTAGGGTTTTACCTAGGAACATAGTTTTTAAACATTGCCCTTCTTGGGTCTTTACAAACATTGTAATGATTAAAAACATTGACCATATAGGTCTCATGAATTTATAAACAATGCTTAAATTTAGGTCTTAAAAATATTTATACATGCTTCCACACATTATATAGATTAAAATATACAACATATTTTTTGGGTTGTACCTGATGCTTTTTGGATGAGCTCTTTTTATTACCCTGCAATGTTTATGTCTACAACATAGCTGAATAAAATAACAATGAAGGTAATGTTTACCTGTAATGGTTACTACTAATGTGCTTGAATGAGATATTTTATCCCATATTTTACAATGTTATATTTATTTTCCTTTTTGGAAAACATTGCCTTTCTTAGAAATAAATATGGTTTACCAAGATAATGCCACTAAATTGTAGTGGAACCACATCTAATTCAACTTCATATAAAAAGTTGGTGGTAATCACAAAACCTAGTTTACATGTTTTATTTACATGTATGTTATGACCATCATCTACTCTATCTAGAGAATAGGGTTGGAAATGTGGCTTAATTTATAAACCTAGGGTTTCTACAACATCTTTTGAGATCAAATTACTTTGATAATTTTTATCAAAAAATATAATCTACTTTAGAATGCTTACCAATTATTCTTTTGTAAAAGTGTTGCTTACCTTTCTAGGGTGAAAATCTATGAACTATCAACTTCTCTTTGATTACCATCTCCTTCACTGATGTTATCTCAGGTTCTGACTAACTTGATTCTATTTGAGGAGGTTCTATATTTTGCTTGACTAAAGATATAGTTACAACCTTTGCTTGAGGTTGTGGGTGATTCTACTTATCTTCTTTCAACATTTTCCCTTTAGCATTGAAGTAAAATACTAACTTCATTTCTTCCTTAGGCAACTTCTTTTTATCAATTTTCTTAAACTTCCTTTTAGGACTCTCTTATGCATAATTAAAAAATACATTTGAGTATTTCTTCTTTGCATAACTTGATGAATCATTTTAATATTATTTGTCCAATGTCACTGTCACATCTTTGTTGAGTACTTTTGGCTCTTTAGGGTGTTCTAGTTTGCTACTTGAGTAATTTTTCAACTCAACTTCTTGGTAAGATTTTCCTTTACCTCCATATCTTTATCCTACATGAAGTGGTCTCTTTGTGACTTGGATAGGATAGATAATTCCTTGACCATTAATTACAAGGCCTTTTCCTTTGAATCCCATTTTCACTAATAGCTTAGAACCTATTTTAGCACATGAACTTGATGAATGTTTAGGGTTAGTACATTCAGTTTCCCTAACATTATCAATATATATAGAAGAGTTGATTTCTTTGTTTTCATCTTCAGTATGCACATCAAAAGATATATTAATAATTTGAGCATCATTTTATTTCAAACTTACAACATCATTCTCATTAATAATACTAGTAGGAATAATAGAAGAATCATTATATAAAAAGAATGTACCTTTGTAGTTTGGCTTGGCAACATCTCTTGGATGAATCCTTCATTTGTTGCTTGATGCTTAGGAAAACTAGGCTTTTCTACTTGTTTGATAGGTGCCTTCCCCTTTGCTTTCTCATTTTTATTCTTGAACCATATAGAACTTGAATGGGGTACAGTATCTAGCATTGCTCAATAATGTGACCTCCTCAAGCACAATGTCTGCAAGTCTCCAAATCTCTAGGCATCTTCCTCTTATGTTGACATTCTTATTGTAGTTTTGCTTGCACTAGATCAATGTTTTGTTAGAGCCTCTCAATTTTTTGCTCCTATAGTTGCTCTATCACTTGTTGAATTTGCTCTTGGGTTTGTAAGCATTGCATTATCATAGTGATAATGGAATTTAGTAGCAACTAAATCTAAGCTACCATTAGATCAATCATTATATAATAACTAATTTTGGTTAAAAAAACAAAATCACAAATTCATCCACTAATTTAGTTATGATATCAAACTTGATGTTTCAGAGCAATGTTTACACAGAGGTTATCCCAGCACACTAATCACTCTGATACCAAACTGGATCCATAAAATGGCACTTAGTTCCATGTAAAAATTTTACACTGGATTCTTTGTATGTAAATAATTAAATACCAAAAACTATTTCATTAATCAATCAACTTAAGGAAAATCAATGCAAAAAAATACACACCACACTGCATAAGAGTTGATTACGGAGTTCAGCAATGCCTACATCACTAGGTTTTCTAACTATCTGAACCAATCCATTATAATGTCTACAAGTAAATAATGATCTGTATAGAATAATAATTAATCCAAGTGTTATAGACCTTCAAAGAATCTTGGTATCCATGAATAGATTGTTCACCTTCCTAAAACACACTTGTATATGTCTTCTACTCAAAAATATTAATTCCAAGAATCAAAAATGGAAACAAAAGGCCTTAAATCTAGACACTCAACATATTTTTGGAATCATATTAGAAACCAAAATATTTCACTAGTTTACCTCAAAGTCCAAAAATGACTCTAGATGCCTCAAATTAGTGGAAGAATAGAATTAGGTCTTTATGCCTTACCTCAATGGATTACTTATGAGGCTTTAAAATTTCTTCAAAAGTCATAAAAATTAAAAATGATCAACTAAAAAGTTGATCCTTGGATAAAAATAATATGATTCCCTTTGTGGACTTTTCCTAAATTCTGCCTCTGGCTCTCTCTGTAACTCGTCCAAGCTTCTTAACTCTTATTTTATGGCTACTTGGCTTCTTCGAATCAATTCAAATAAAAATTTGAGAACTTTATATAGTGCTTCCACCAACATCCCAATCAGTTGGGAACTAATATTTTTACTAAACATGCCAAGGTTTGATTCCCACTCCAACGATTTTGGTGGTCGAAGCTTATCCTTAGTCCCACATTGGTAAGTGGGTGGTGTTTGGGATGTTAATATTCCACACACTTTATGGTTTATAGTGCCAATTAATTGGCATGGGAATGGATTATGGTGGAATGTGGTGGCTTATATGGTAAGCTTGGAATTTCAAGGGAATATGTGGTAATTATTTGGTGTGTTTGAGACTTCACGTGGATATTGAGTGGCATGATGTGAATGTTAGTGGATGGAACATAGTGACATGGATGGGTCATGTGGAAATGGAAATTAAATGGTTTGTTTGGATCATTTGAAAAATATAAAATTGGACTATGGGAGTTAATTGGGTGGTGGAAATCCATGTGGTGGCTTGGGGACCTAGCATGTGGTCCAATCTCACCATGCAACTTGTCAACTTCTCATCTTGCCACTTGTCAACCACTCACCACACCACTTGTCAACACCCAACTAGATGTTCCATCCAAACCCTAATTTTTTTATGTTAGTTAATTTTTTGGCCAAAGATTATATACATTCACTTTTAGAAGACAAATGATAAAAATCCACTATTTTATCATATGAACTAACTGCCATGAGTCATATTCTTATTGAGCCAGATTTACCATGTCATCATGTTGACCCATTTTGACCAAAACTTTCACTAACCATATATTTTGCATATGGACTCCATTTCATGAACCATAAATTATTATAAAAAGCTCATAATGAGATATACATAGTTGAACTGTTCTTAAATCATTCTATAATGGTTTTTTTTGTTTTAACTAATTTTGACCTGCTCTGATCAGTTTGACTAAAACTTTGACCAGCTATACAAGGAGCATATGAGCTCTATTTTTTGCATTCTGCATACTATTGGAAATGTCTCAATAAGAAATATACAATGGTATAAGTTTCAATATGATTCAATACCTATTATGAGTTGACCTATAGATCAATCCTCCCCACAAGAAGGGTTTTTGTCCTAAAAAAGTTAGTACTAGACTTGGTACTCCATGTGAGGATATTTGCATGGATCTGGCTCTTGGCTCTATATTAAATGATCTCTTGAATATCAATCAATTTTGGGGTACTCTGATAGGTTTTTAGATCTGAAATTGTTGCCTATCACCTGGTGTTAAAATGATCACCATTTTACAATTGTCCTTTTATGGTTTTACATAGCAACAAAGTTTTTAAGCATTGCCCTTCTTGGGTCCTTACAAACAATGTAATGATTACAAACATTGACCATATAGGTCTTATGCATTTATAAACAATTCATATATTTAGGTCTTACAAATATGCATACATGTTTCCACACTTTACACAGATTAAAATATACAACCTATTTTATGAGTTGTACCTAAGGCTTTTTTGATGACCTCTTTTTGTTACCCTGCAGTGTTCCTATCTAAAACATAGATGAATAAAATAACATTGAAGGTATTATTTACCTGTAATGGTTACTATCGATGTACTCACATGAGATATTCTATCCCATCTTTGACAATGCTATATTGATTTTCCTTTTTGGAAAATGTTGCCTTTCTTAGAGATAAATATGGTTTACCTAGGATAATGCCACTAAACTGATGTATAACCACATCTAATTCAACTTCATCTAAAAATTTGGTGATAATTATAAACCCTAGTTTACATGTTCTATTTACATGTATGTTATTACCATCATCTATTTTATCTAGAGAATAGGGTTGGAAATGTGGCTTAGTTTCTAAACCTAGGGTTTCTATAACATCTTCTGAGATCAAAGTCCTTTGATAATTTTTTATCAAAACTAGCATTTAATTTAAAATGATTAACAATTATTCTTTTTAGAAGTGTTTATTACCTTTCTAGGGTGATAATCTCTGAACTATCAACTTCTCTTTGACTACCATCTCCTTCACTGATGTTATCTCAGGTTCTAACTGACTAGATTCTATCTCAAGAGGCTCTATATTTTGCTTGACTAAAGATGTAGTTACAACCATTGCCTAAGGTTGTGGATTATTTTGCTTATCTTCCTTCAAGATTTACCTCTTAGCATTGAAGTAAAATCCTAACTTCATTTCTTCCTTAGGCAACTTTTTTTCATCAATTTTCTTAAACTTCTTTTTAGGACCCTCTTGTGCATAATCAAAAAATACATTCGAGTATTTATTCTTTGCATACCTTGACAAATCATTTGAAGATTCTTCATCCAATGTCATTATCACATATTTAGATAGTTCTTATTCTATCTCTTTAGGATGTTCTATCTTGCTACTTGAGTAATCCTTCAACTCAACTTCTTGGGAAGATTGTCCTTTACCTCCGTATCATAATCCTACATGAAGTGGACTCTTTACCACTTAGATAGGCTAGACAATTTCCTGACCATTAATGCCAAGGCCTTTTCCTTTGAATCCCATTTTCACTAACAACTTAGAACTTATTCCTTTCCTATGTTTTTCAAATGTATCAGCATATAAACTTGATAAATGTTTAGGGTTAGTACATTCAGTTTCCATAACATTATCAATATACCTAGAAGAGTTTATTTCTTTGTTTTCATCTTCAGTATGTACATCAAAAGATATATTAATAATTGAAGCATTATTTGCTTTTGAACTTACAACATCATTCTCATTAATAAGACTAGCAAGAATAATAGAAGAATCACTACTATAACCAAAATGTACTTTTATAATTTGGCTTGGCAACATGTCTTGGATGAATCCTTCATCTATTACTTGATGCTTAGGGGAACTAGAATTTATCACTTTTTTGATAGGTCCCTTCCCCTTTGCTTTGCATCTTTACTCATTCTGATTCTTAAACCATAATGATGCTTAGCTATGGTTCAGTATCTAGCATTGCTCAACAATGTGACCTCCTCAAGCACAATGTCTACATGTCTCTAAATCTCTAATCATCTTATTCTTTTGTTGACATTCCTGTTGTAGTTTTTATCATAGTGGATCAATTCTCTATTAAGAGCATTGGAGTCTCTTGATTTGTTTCTCCTATCATTTCTCTACTGCTTACCCTACTTTCTCTTGGGTTTGCATGTATTGCATTATCATAGTGATAATGGAATTCAGTAGGAACTAAATCTAAGCTACCATTGGATCCATCATTCTACAATAACTAATTTTGGTTAAGACAACAAAATTACAAATTCACCTACTAATTTAGTTATGATATCAAACTTGATATTTGAAAATAATGTTTACATAGAGGTTATCCCAATACACTAACCACTCTGATACCAAACTTGATCTATAAATTAGCACTTATTTCCATGCAAAAAGTTTACAATGGATTCTTTATAAGAAAATAATTAAATATCAAAAATTATTTCATAAATCAATCAACTTAAGGAAAATCAATGCAAGAAAATACACACCGCACTACGCAAGAGTTGATTTTAGAGTTTGATAATGCCTACGTCTCCAGGTTCACTAACTAATTGAACTAATTCATTATAATATGTCTATAAGTAAATAACAATCTGTACAGAATAATAATGAATCCAAGTATTACTAAACTTCAAAGAAACTTGGTATCCATGAACAAATTATTTACCCTCCTAAAACACACCTTTGGATGTCTTCAACTCAAAAATATCAATTCCAAGCATCATAAATGGAAGAAAAGGGCCTCAAATCTAGACACTCAGCATATTTTATGAACTATCTCAGAAACTAGAATAATTCACTAGTCTATCTCAAAGTCTAAAAATGGCTCTAGATGCCTCAAATCAGAGGAAGAATAGAAGTAGGTCCATATGCCTTAGCTCTATGGACTACTTTCGAGGCTTTACAATTTCTTCAAAAGTCCTAAAAATTAAAAATGATCAACTAAAAAATTGATCCTTGGAGAAAAATAATATCAGTCCCTTTTTGAACTTTTCCCAAATTCTACCTTTGACTCTTTATGCAACTCATTAAAGCTTCTTAGCTCTTATTCTATGCTTGATTGGCTTCTTCAAATGAATTCAAATGCAAATTTGAGCTCTTTATATAGTGCTTCTACCAACATCCTAATTGGTTGGGATCTTATATTTTTACTAAACATGTCAAGATTCGATTCCCACTCCAATGGTTTTGGTGGTCGAAGCTTATCCTTAGTCCCACATTAGTAAGTGGGGGGTATTTGGGATGTTAATATTCCACAAACTTTATGGTTTATAATGCCAAGTAATTGGCATGGGCATGGATTATGGTGGCATGTGGTGTCTTATGTCGTAAGCTTGGAATTTTTTGGGAATATGTGGTAAGTATGTGGCGTGTTTGAGACTTCACATGGATATTGAGTGGCATGACATGAATATTGGTGGATGGAACATAGTGACATAGGTGGGTCAAATGGAAATGGAAATTAAATGGTTTGTTTGGAACATTCAAAAAATATAAAATTAGACTATGGGAGTTAATTAGGTTGTGTAAAGCCATGTTGTGGCTTGAGGACCCACCATGTGGTCCAATCTTTCCATGCCACTTGTTAACTTATCGCCATGCCACTTGTTGACCACTCACCATGCCAATTGTCAATGTCTAACTAGATGTTCCAGCTAAACCCCAATTTTTATACACTAGTTACATTTTTGGCTAAAGATGATCTACATTCACATGTCAAAAAAAATGATAACAACCCACTATTTTTTCATACAAATTTACTGCCATGTGTCATGTTCTTATTGGTCCAAATTTGCCACATCATCATGTTGACCCAATTTGACCACAACTTTAACTGGCCATATCTTTTGCATATGGACTTCATTTCATGAATCATAAATTATGACAAAAATCTCAAAATGATATCTACATAGTGTAATTATTCTCAAATCATTTCATAATGATAATTTGTTTTATTTTGACCAACTTTGACCTGATTTGATCAATTTAACTAGAACTTTGACCAGTTGTACAAGGAGCATATGAGATCCATTTTCTACATTCTATATAACATTGGAAAGGTCTTAGTGGGTTATTTACATTGGTTTAGATTTCAATATGCTTCAATAAATTTTCTTAATTAACCTCTAAATCAACTATACACAATATTTTTCATGCTAAAAATAACATAAATAAAATCACACCACCTATTGGTAATTTCCTCTAAGATCATTCTCCTTCTTGAATGGCATTTGTTGTTTCCATTATTTCTCTCTACTCACATCCTTCTTCCTTCCCATATCATTCCATACCATCATTGTATTCTCTTGTTCTCTTATTATAGTCTCATCCTTAAGGATTTAGTTTCCATCCATAATCTTCTACTCTACCATTTCAGTTTAAAATCAATTACCCTCAACTTAACTTGATATTCATTTATTTTTATAAATAATGCATGTTTAATATTTTGATTTCAAGGCTGAGTTTCTCACTAGGTCCATCCACTTAAGTCATTCTTAAATGATAATTTTAGAACTTCAATACTCAATGTAATCTATGCATTGGACTTAGCTCTTAAGTTAACATTATTATTATAGTTAAATTTTCTTAATTTAAATGCAATAGGTAATTATATCTTTAAAATATAAATCAAACCAATTAATAATTCCATTTATAACATAAAACTAATGCCACTTGCATTTCAGTCCTCTAGCTAAGGTTAATTTCATAGGATATCAGTGAAGCTATTGGCATTAACTTAAAAAGGTTAAACACATTATAATTTTCATTAGCAATGTGACTATGGAGAAATCAATATCTAAATTTCTACCATAAAGAGAATCCTATTAAATATTATAATCTTTCATCAGACATAGATATGTTGTAATAATGCTAGCATTGTCATTATTTAATCAAATATTTATACTAATGCCTTGACTATTTTTTATACATAAAGACATCAAATCAAGACGATGATATTTTCTGAATATCATTTAAACCAGTCACTATGTTAGACAACTAGATTAATGTAAGCATCAAAAATAGGATTATAAAATAACATTATATGAGCAAATATATGCACTGGAATCATACATGAGATTACTCAATCAGATCATCATAATAAATAACTAAAACATGATCATAGAAGAAGTATATTAGCACTCATAAACAAACTATCTAAATTAAACAAAAAGTTAAACAACTCATTCTATTATGGTGTGTGTTGGATTACTATTAGTTCCTATATCATCCCCTAATCATCCCATCTACACCATCCTCTCTGATGATGCTCTTCATCCATAGTGTTCTAAAGGAAGAATGAATTCTACATCCACCTCATGACAAGTAGTTAGTTAATCCAATTCATCATATATATCAAACTAATGATGCATAACTAAAAAATATACATCTATAATGTACATAATAAGAAATTAAAATTGTCACATAATTAATCCATCATATAAACTAATTAGAATATGATTTTTCCATAACTAGTATATGTCATAAAATTCAAATCAAATCAATAAAAATCAAATGATAACCATAATAATCCTAGGATTCAAAGGTTATAATACTTAGGGTTAAATTAGGATGAAACATCTTTTCCCCCTAAAACTAGTCATCATCTCAATGACACTTATTCAAATAATAGTTCTGAATAACAAATAGAGTTTAACAAAATAAAAACCTAGTATCAGTATCAAATCATGCAAATGAATAAGGAAATAGCCTATAGAACTCATCATAGTCCTCTCAAGTTGCACTATCCTCATATTATTGGTCCCATAAGACCTTGCACTATGACACTTCTCTATTATGCAAATGAAGTTTGAGTGTCAATTAATCTGATTGGTTCTACCATGACCACCCTAGGATCTATAATCTAGAAATCATTCCAATTCAAAACATGCAAAGGATTAGTTATATAATTTTTTAGATAAGATACATGGAAAACATTATGTAATAGATCTAGGTCTAGTGGAAATTCAATCCTATATGCTATAGGATTTACCACTTCTAACACCTCGAAGGGTTTCACATATCTTGGTGAAATTTTCACTAACTTCCTAAATTTAATCAAGCTCTTCTATGGATTTAACTGCAAGAACACTTTATCACCTCTAGAAAACTATATGTCCTCTTTAGATCAATATAACTTTTATGTCTACTATTGGCCTTAGCCAATCTCTATCTGATTAATCTAACTTGTTCTTCCATTTCTAAAATCATATTAGGCCCAAAAACTACCCTATCCTCTAATCTATCCCAACTGATTAGTGTCCTACATCTTCTTCCATATAATGCCTCAAATGGTGCCATCTTCAAAGTTGATTGGTATGATTTATTGTAAGTAAACTCAACCAATAGAAGATAATCTTCCTATTTGTATTAATGATCCATGTAATACATATGAAGAAGGTATTCTAACACCTGATTAACTTGCTTAGTCTAACCATCAATCTCTAGGTGATATACAATGCTAAAATTTAGTTGCTTACCCAAAGCTGAGTTTAGAGTTACCCAAACCTATAAGTCATCTTTGGATCATGATACGAAATTATATTCTCTATAAATCCATGCAACATGTATAATTCCTTTATGAACCTCTTCAAAATGGTAGGTGCATCATCTATCAAATTTCATAGTATAAATTAAGCCATGTTGGTTAGTTTATCAATAACGACCAAGATCATATTGTCCCTACTCTATGACATTGTTAAACCTTAGACAAAGTCCATATTGATCACTTAACACTTCCACTCTAATAAATCATGTAGATATAATAATTCAGTTGGGTGCACAGGCTTAGCTTTCACTCACTAACATTCCAAACAATGTGACACATAGTCCACCACATTTTTCTTTATTCCCTTCTATAAATATAAAGGTCTAAGCTCTATAATGAATTATGTTACTCTTGGATGTCCCAAATATGGGAATTCTGTAATTACTTTAGCACTATGTTCCACATATTCTCTTGATCTAGCACATATATCCTTCCATTGTAATAGAAAAGACCATCACTCTCAAAATTGAATCCTTTATATTAATGTTTCTAATCATTATTAGACAATGCTTTTTAGACCTGATCATAGAATTCATCTCTTGGTGAGAAATCAATCACATGATCCCTAAAATTAATCCTTATAGTTGCTATGAATGTTACATACCTTTTACAACTCAAGGCATCAACTACTCTATTATCTTTACCTTTGATGTAATTTATATCAAAGTCATTCAAACAAAAACTCTAACCAATGTATCTAATGAGCATTCACATTTGGTTTAGTGAAAATATACTTGAGTCTTAATTTATCTATCTTGAGCTCAAATGGTTTTCCTAACAAGTAATGTTACCAAACTTACAAAGCATGAAAAACTACTGTAATTTTAAGATCATGAGGTGAATAACATAAGATTATATCTTCCTTGATTCATAAGACACTATTACATCATCCTGCATAAGGACTCCTCCTAGTCCCTCTCCTAGTGCATTTGTGATCATTAAAAATTAACCATTGGGTTCAGGAACTCTTAACATTGGTGATAAAGTAAGATTTATTTTCAATTATTGAAAAGCTAATTCACACTTTTTTGACCAAAAAATTCTTTGGCTCTTCCATTCTAAGGAGGTAATTGTATTATATATCTTGAAAAAAATTAGAACAAATTCTTGTAATAGCCTACTAATCCCATGAAACTTGTTACCTCATGTACATTCCTTAGCACTAGCCATTCCATAATGGCTCTAATCTTATCTATATCTAGAGAAATATCATCTTTAGAAATAATGTCCTAGATATTGTACTCTCCTATAAAAACATGTAATTATAAAAATTGTCATAGAGCTTGTGCTTTGACAACCATTACAAAACTAGTTCTAGATGCTGAAGGTACTCCTATTCATTATTAGAATATATAAGAATACCATCCAAAAATACCAAAACAAAGTGATCTAGATAATCATTGAACACACTATTCATAAGATTCATGAATGTTTCCAGTGCTTTAGTCAACCCAAAGGGTAACTCTATGAACTCATAATTCCCATAATGAGTTCTAAAATGTATTTTTAGAATATCCTCATTCCTAATCCTCAATTAATGGTATCCTTCTCTAATATAAATATTAGATAAGACCATTTATCTCCACATTTGATTAAAAATATAATTTATACAAGGTAACATATACCTATTTTTGATATTTGCCTTATTCAAGATCCTATAATCAATGCAAAATATAAGATTACCATCCTTCTTCTTAATAAAGACAACTAGTGTACCCCAAGGTGACACACTAGGTCTAATCAGCCCCTTTGACAATAACTCCTAGAGTTAATCCTTCAATTCAATAAACTTAGTGGTTTTTATCCTATATGGTGTCTTAGAATATGGCTCTGATCTAGGTATGATATCAATAGAGAAATCAAACTCATATTTACAAGGAAATCTCAGTAATTCTTCTGGAAACACATCTTGAAATTCTCTAAAAAATGTATAATATATAAGAAATACTTCCTTAGGTTCCTCTATTTCATTTATTTTGATGATAAATGATTGGCACCCTTTTCCCTGAGCCCTCTTGAGTTGCATTCCAAAAATCTTCCTAAGCCTCAACTCTCTTTTCTCACCATGAATTTGTGTTTGACTTCTAAAATCATCTAGACACTCAACCTTATTCAAATATAAGTGAACCTTAGGCTTGTGTTTTAAAATCTAATTGACTCCTAATATCACATCATATGATCCTAGTGGTACTAGAAATAGATTCAATACTATTGTGAATTCAGACAACCTAAGCTCTACTTCAACTAAACACTTGTCAACCATAACTTTTGAGTTGTTCTCATATTGTACTGACCATGTATTTTCCATAACTCTGTCTCTTATAGGAAAATTACTAAGCATTATAAGAGATATAAAACATTTACTAGCCCTTGTATCTATCAAAATGGAAACTAGATGTTTAAACAAAATACCTGATAAATTTATGATTAATTCTTGAAATTTGACTTGTCAGTTATCAATTGATGCATGAATATGCTACTAAAAATTACCTTGATAAGGATTAAAACCTTTTTTATTTGACTTATCCTAAGTGTATTCATTATCATAATGGTTTCCTCTACAAATGAAACATCCTCTAGGTGGTCCATTCCTATCAGTCTATGGGTTTCTCTTGAAACTACATTAAAACCATTTCCTAGTTTCTTATTGCTTGATTTGTTGTTGAATTTGGCATTTTGATTCTTGAAATAACCCTTGGAGTCTCCACTCCTCTATTTCCAAACATTATTATTTAAATTCAGCTTGGAACTTCCAAAAAAATTCATGAACTTGTCCTGAGCCTATGCAAGAGAATTCAAATTCTGCTCCTACTTGACTACCTTATTGAATACATGGTCTATGGTTTAAGGTCTATGAACATATACCTCTCCACCAATCCAAGATTTTAATCCCATGATAAACTTCTTGATAATGAACCTCTCATCTAAATTTTAGTGAGGTATGTACTTCATGAGATTGGTGAACTACTCCTAATACTCATTCACTAATAAATCTCCCTACTTCAGAATCTATAATCTGAGAACTTTTGATCAAAATAAATTTGTGGAAGATACCATAACCTAAATAATGTCACAAATTGTTTCCAAGTAATGGTGTTTGAAATAAGGTTCATTTCTAACTTTTTATTGGCCTACCATGTAGCTACCTCACCATCCAGCTAGTATGCTCCCCAAAATGCTTTGGTGACCTCATATTAGCTTTGAATCTTAAAATACTTCACCATCAATATCATTTATGCTCTACTTCCATCACCTAGGATAGTTTCATTACAATTAGATAGACTTACCTTTTTCATGTACCTAAACAACTGCATAACTACTTGATCTATCACATCCTTTTAGTTTTCATACTCAATGGATGGTCATTAGGTTCTTATTTATGTTATTCCTATTTATGTACATGAACTTATTTTAGGGATGTGATTTGATCCTTGGTACCATTCATGGCTGTGAGAATCTATTCCAACTTTGTTGCTTATTTTGCAATAAATTGGTTAGGATCAATTGAAGAGTTAGTCATTGAAATTCAAATTACCCTCACTTTATACTCTTTCTCACACCATTCTTCTTTCAATAACCAACTTCCCACAAATCCCAGTATCAAAAACTAGCTCTAATACCACACGTAACAACCCCTCATGAATTGTACTAGAATAATGTAGTAATTTTTTTTAATACCAATTACTCAACATTTATTTTTTAATTATATTACACCATGAGAATATAATTAGTTAATTTTTACATACTATCAAAGTATAATATATTTTCACAAACTTATCATAGTAACAATTCTAATCACTTGCATTTTATGTAGCATAACATAACTATAAAGAAAGTAATAACTTTAAAATACAACCATGACTGGTACAATAATACAATTACTACTATTGAAGTATAATAATTAGTAACATTTAATTTCCATTAGGCATTTTGCCTTAATACTATAAATAGGTACAATTTTCCATGGAGTTCGAGTCAACTAACTTATGTATCTTTGATAATCTCAAGTGTAGTCTATAATTAAGTACTATAGTGGGGAGGGAGAGTATCATATGAGAAATTTTACACACCAACCATGGACCATCTATCCCCAAAATAATCCTCCATCATAGAATGGCCCTCCCTTCATGATTTGGTAGATAGTGATGGTGTGTGAATCTAGAGATACATGTTAGTACCCATGTGTTATAAGATTTTTCCTACATTATATGTACCATAAATAGAATACATTTTAAAATGATATCACACAAACAAGTAAATAAAACATATGAAATGATTATATATATATATATATATATATATATATATATATATATATATATATATATATATATGTATATTCACCAAAGTTCTCAAATAAAAATTAATATCTAGGATGACTCACACACCACTTGATCAAATTACCTTCATCTTGAATTCGTGATACTAACTAAGATAGTGAATTCCATATCACTACTTGTTTGGCATTATTAATTTAAAACTGGTTAAATATAACATACTATATAAACTAATGATTCAAATATAGTATTCCTATTAATAGATATGAAAACATGATAAGTACGGGAAATAATCATAACTAAGTATTTAGTCCATCAAATGCATTAAATAAATTTCACACATAATGATATTTCAAATATAATGAATATATTTGATTTCTATCCAAATATCATACCATCCAGGCATGAATCATATCAATTTCATAATTACATAAACACCACAAGAATTCATTGAAATCTTAATCACAAGCATATATATACCATATCTAACTTTATAAAATTATCTAAGCATCCTTATAACCAACCCATATAGGTAATGTTTAACTGCACATAATTTGTATACAATCATACATAATATAGTAGTTTCCAAATTTGTAACATGGTTTATCAGTCCATTATACTATATCTCATATATGTTATAGAAATCCATTTACTAGTTTATATACAAAAATCCAATCATTTTATACTATATTAAATTTTTAAAACTCAATTTGAAATAGTCATATAATAATAGATATATTATTCACATTCAAATATTAAACTTCACTTCATAAGTAGTTAATTAAACTAAAAGTTCATGACTCATTTACAAGTGGATAACTCATGCACTGTTTATCATAATGAATACTAATTCAGTCACAATTAGCATAATTAATCATTAGACAAGATATACACATGCATAACCAATCTACAATGATTAAATCAAAAATATAACACATATACTAACACTGGTTTGACCTAGTCGACTGATTATAATAAATAGAGTGTGTAGAAGTCTCATTTACATATATAAACTTGAGTTTAAAACCAAATACAAAAATCTAAGGAAAAAATAAAGTTCTACCCAAAATTCATTTTGTATTAAAGAGGAAACATAGTTTCCTTCATACATTTTCCTTTTCTTTCCCAAACAAAGTATAGGGAGCATTCCCATATCATCAGTATATTAACTTCTAAGAATAAATATACACACACACACACAAACACTATATAGTCTACATTTTATTATAAAAACAAAGAATACAAATACTTAAATGTACATCTAATTTTGATGGCTGTCTCAAGGAAGTATCCCATAAATATATATTTTATTATTTTCCTCAGAAGTCTCTAACACAACCATACTTAATAATGTATATATCTTATAAGATATATAAGATATATATCTTATATTTAGTCAACTACATAATTTATTTCCTTTAAAATTTTATACGTAGCCAACTACATAAATAATTGCCTTTAAAAATATATACACCGTCAAGAGATCAACACAATTATATGATTGGTTCACTTCCCAAGTAATTACCTATTTTCTCAACCCCTAGTTTATATTAGTTGACTATTAGAGAAATAGATATTTCATAGGACATAATAAGAGTCTACATGTAGGAAGAGTTTTCCTTACAAATCTACAAAATTTATGGTATAATAAACTTTTACAATTGATTTACCCACTCATATATAATTTACACCAGTTAAATTACCTATACATATACTTAATATTTTTTTAATCCCCCTGACACACAAGATAAAATTGACTTTAGTATATAGCCAAAATTTGATGTTTTTGACAATACCTAAATTGTCCAATTTGCCTAAAACTTGAATATACAACCAGATCCTAAATGGAATAATAGATTCAAACCAAAGGAAATCTCCTTATATATTTATAACTTTAAGTCTAAATAGATTAAATTCTCTATAGTGTTTATCTAATATGGCACAATTTTAACCATAATACAATTTACACATATATACGGTCCATTCATAAAAGTTTATAATTTTGAATGTAAGAAAAAACACACACCATTTGTTTAAAGTATACATAGTATTTTTTGTGCTAAAAACAACATAATTGAAATTACACCACCTACTGATAATTTCTTCCAAGATCGTTCTCCTTCATCTTGAATGGATTTTTCCTTTTCCATTCTTTCTCTCTAATCTCCTCCTTCTTCCTTCCCTATCATGACATACCACCATAAAATTCTCTCATTCTCCTAATATAATCTCATCATTAAGTATTTAGTTTCCATCCATAATCCACCACTCTACCATTTCAATTTATAATCAATTACCTTCAACATAACTTGAGATTCATTTATTTTTGTAAATCGTGCATGTTTAATCTTTTGATTTCAAGGCCGAGTTGGTCACTAAGTCTATCCACTTAATTCATTCTTAAATGATAATTGTATACCTTCAATACTCAATGTATTCCATGCATTGGGCTTAGCTCTTAATTTATCATTATTATTATAGTTAAATTTCCTCAATTTAAATGTAACAGGTAATCATCTCTTTAAAGTATAAATCAAACCAATTAATAATTCCATTTATAAAATAAGACTAATGCCAATTGTATTTCAATTCTATATCTAAGGTTAATTTCATAGGATATCAATGCAACTATTGGAATCAACTCAAAAGGGTTAACTAAATTATAGTTTTGAATAGCAATGTGACTATAGAGAAATCAATAACTAGCTTTCTACCCCAAAGAGAATCCTATTGAACATTATAATCTTTCATCACACATAGAGATGTTATAATAATGCTATCATTTTCATTATTTAATCATATATTTATACTAATTCCTTGACTATTTATTATACATAAAGACATCAAATCAAGACAATGATATTTACTGAATACCATTTAAATAGATCATTGTGTTAGACAACTAGATCAATGTAAGCATCAAAAACATGATCATAAAACAAAATTAGATGATTATATATATGAAATACAATCATACATGGGATTACTCAATCTAATCATCATAATCATCAACTGAAACATGATCATAATAGAAGTATATTATCACTCAAAAATAAACAAACAATCTAAGTCAAATAAAAAGTTAAATAAGTTATTCTACTATGATGTGTGTTAGGTTATTATTAGTTCCTCTATAATCCCCAAATCATCCCCATTAATGCCTCTCTCTCTCTCTCTCTCTCTCTCTCTCTCTCTCTCTCTCTCTCTCTCTCTCTCTCTCTCTCTCATGTTGTAATGGAAGAATCAATATTGCATCCACCTCATGGCAAGTAGGTAGTCTGAGTCATCATATATATCAAACTAATGATGCATAACTAACAAATATACATCCATGATGTATAGAATAAGAAAGTACATATATCACATAATTAATCCATAATTTAAATTAATCATCATATAACTATCCCATAACTAGTATATGTCCTAAATTTAAAATCAAAGCAATAATAATCAAATGATAACAATAAGAGTCCATAAATTCAAAAGTTATAATACTTAGGATGAAATTAGGATGTAACAAATATCTAATATCAAAATTTAGTATTATTGTTATAAACTTATAAAGAGATTAACTATTTTTATTTGATAGGTTAAACTTAGGTTTTACAAGGACCTAAAATGGTTTATAAATATAAATTGGTGTAAATATGGATTATTTAACCTCACATTCATCATTACATATGTAAGAAAACTTTTGGTCATAGATCAGGCAAGGACATGTGGGGGATTCCATCTTATGTCTCATGAATATTTTTCTTATCAGATTAGATGTTATGAATCACTTCATTATTTATGTTATGGTCCTCATAAACCTTAGTTTCCTTAATATTATTATTGAAATCATTGATCATTTACTTGAGGAATTCGAGATGGGTGTTACTATCTTGCTCCTTTTTGTTCACTTTTACCCAGTTGAGATCCTCTTGGGATTCTAGGTGCTTCAATTATGACTTATAAAAATAGGGATTACCAAGATATAGTTTTAGGTGAATCATTATACATTTTAGTTTGTCCTTATATTACACACTATTGGTTATAATTACCCTTCCATGATAATTGAGGCCCTAGATCAATTTATTTGTAGACCTAAGATCTCAATGAGCCAAAGTTTCATCGTCTTCTTCCTTGTGTTCCCTTCTAGACACTTCCTTGACCCAAAAAACACCATTATACTTAGGAGACCCCATAGTTTTATAAATATAAGAGGACACAAAATATATTAATATAAATATTAAATATTTATGGACTGACACATCAACATTCCCCAATTCAGATTCCTTCACTAGATTTCAAGACATGTTAAAAGGTAATAGGGGAAGATGATTAACTTAATGCACCCAAAATCGTTGAGAAATATAAACTAGTGGAAATATATCTTATTTAAAATCCAATTCATTTTTACAAACTTATTCAATTGTGAGAAAACTTTTGGCCATATATTAGGCAAGGACATGTGGGGGATTCCATCTTACGTCTCGTCGATATTTTCTTTATCAGAGTAGAATCTATGAATCACTTAATTATTTATGTGATGGTCCACATAAACCATAATTACCTTAGTTTCCATCCCATTTAATTTATTAATATTTTATTTTATCACTTCCACCACAATGCCTCTTATCCTCAACACCTTATCTTTCTAGGCTTCAACAAAATCTATTGAGATCTTTGGGTTATCTCCATGATTTATTTACATGTATTTAGTTAAGCCACATTTTCTCATGATATTACATAAATTATTATTTATATTTACATTATTATATGACAATGAATCCACCCTTTTTTTTACCCATGTCTTCTTTACGTAACTAATTATATGTTATATCGATTAACGTAACTCTACTCTCATTCAAAGTAATGTAATTACCTTTCTATGAATTCTCACACTCCTTGATGATGGGAATGATGACATTGATCATGTTCTAGGCCATATCCATTCCCATTTTTGTGTTATTATAATGCCTCATATGGTAGGTGGCATAACATCTTGAAACTTATACCCCTCCCCCGCAACTAAGCGACTCAAAGTGGTAACTTAAAGAAATGACCAAGGAGATAAGTCTTTTATAAATTTTGATTTGGAGATTGATATTTGTATTCCTCATTTAGGATGTCAAAAAATGGGTGGGAAAGGTATAAACCAATATTCTATTTGATAAGTTTTGATCTCATAACACATTTTTCATCCATCTAATATGTGCATCCATTTCCCTCCCTATAGGTATGAATAATTCTTAGCTCATCAAAGATTATAAATAACATATGAGCATAGTTGAAAATGTTTTTAATTGTCCAAATTGACTTGGAATTATCGTTGAGACTATTGATAATGATTAGTGAATCACCATATATAACAATATATTTTAGTCTAAACTCATAGGCCAATTATATTCCCCATAATGTGTCCCTTAATTCTACTAAGAAATTTTATTAAACACCCAAAGGGACCACATAGGTAGATATAAATCGACCCTTGTTATCTCTTATAACACCCCCTCAACTTTATTGTCCTAGGTTCATTTTAGAAACACCATCAAAGGTCAATTTATACCAAGCCACTATTTATTTATGCCATTTGATACTTATCATGTTTATCTTTTCCCTAGACTCATATTCACCTTTAGGGGATACTATATTCCATAAGTGAAGGACACTCCCTTCAATAGATAAAATATTTTTTTGTATTTTTTAACACCACTTTTAGGTTTTACTTGATGGCTTCCATAATTTTGATACCAAAAATTTTGATTCCTTTATTTCCACACTTCCCAAAGAGGTAGGGCCATTATCTAATGTTTTTTAAGAATATGGTAAGACCAAGATAGTTTTCATTGTATTATGAGATTAAACATGGAGTTAGGTCTAACCCAAGCCAAATTAATGAAATATAAAATAATATCTAGTAACTTACTAATGAATGGGCATTCCAAGAAAGTGTGTCTAATAGATTCTTCCTCATTCTCACACATCACACACTTGTTAAGAATAAGCATGCCTCTCTTTACCATATTATAAATTATAAGGATCCTATTTTATACCATTGACAAATATTGAGTTTATGTGTAAGATCCTTTTACCATAGGGACATCTAAGGAAAATTACCCAACTTAATATCTACAAGGTAACCAAATTTAACTAAATAACCACCATCATATTTAACATACCATAAAATAGAATCCTCTTTCAAGAAATGGATTATGTGTGTAGAATTTAGCTTGTGGTTGATCTCTTAAAGGTGTTGAATAACCCCTCTATCATCTGACTCTAAATTCAATATTTTCCATATTTTTCCCTTTCTATATCTTACCCAATAGTCCTACACTTCTCTCCAAAAATATATCTTAAAATAATGATTCAACTTATCCCAAGTATTATCCTAGAAAGTGTAGACACCTAAAACCAACCAAAACTGACCTTCGACTAGACTTAATACTGAATCCTACCAACCATTACAAATTAAGCCTAAAAATCACTAAAAATCCTAAATATTCATGTGAATCATTCATTAAATGTCATAATAATGTTAATACATCCCTAATTGTGTTATTATATCATATGCAATAATAACCTCTCATGTATTCATCCTTAATCACCTTATGACATCATAACTATAAATTTGGCCTATCGACCTATTAAGTGGGGCACTTACTCACTTATTCAAATATTTAAAGAGATAAAAGGCTAATCAAAATCAATTAAAAATTTAAAAAATATTAAATTCCTAGTTGAATTATCCATTTATAATTAATTAATAAATAAAAATGGAAATTCCAAAATTAAAATATTAAAACTTTTCATCATTGCCTTTATGAGTTGTAAAGCTCTTTGAAAATATCCTCAAATATCTAATTTGAGATCCATTCTTACTAATTAAAAATCATAAATACATGACAACTATTAACTAAATTGGAGTTAGTTTTAACTCACCTAGGTTTAGTTTGAATCCATTCCAAGCCTAAACACAACCTTAACTCACCTTGGGTTAGAGTTAATTCCTAATGCTATGAATACACAACCATGACTATTGATTTATATGCTCTCATAATCCAAATTTATAATTATAATTTAGAGAGAGACAATCTTTGTAAGTAAGGTTACCATGTCTAAATATTAAGCCAAACAATCACAAGCCAAGGTGCCAAGAAGAAAAGGAGCCAGACAAAATCCATTGGCAAATACTTCTTGATGCACAGGATGAGCAAGCCATTAAATAAAGACATTTGGAGCTCACAAGAAGGTAAAATATTTGTTTATTTTATGTTTTTGTTTTGCTTTCATTTATTTTTTTACCTAAGCTCTCCCTAGTGTCTAGGCTATAGGTATTACCATTTTAGTGTGTTTATTTCATTTATGTTATAAGACTAACACAAGACTAACCTCCCCTCTATGTTAAATTCCTTGTTCACATGTTGGCATGCCTGATGAGACTCTAAGCATCCATATAATTAATGAGATTAATATGCTACTTTTATTTTTTCTAATTGATGATTAAAAATCTTCAAAATTTGAGTTTTAACTTCATTTTTCACATCTTTCTATTTTTAGCAACTATCAAGTTATAGAGATCAATGTCATTTTATTTCAAAATTTATAAGGATCAATGTTTATTGTCCAAATTTACATTGATTACCATAATTTATCATGATCCCTGTGCAAAAAACATAACATGGTAGGAACATAACTAACAAGGGGTTTTCTTGATTTCTCTTAATATCACTCTCTATTTGAGAGCATGTTTATTGTTTATGTAACTCATTTATTATAGGATCTAGTTAGATATTTTAGTTTTGATCTTATTTTAATAACCATTTTCTATCAAAACAAACCTGTGTTTTTTTTTTTTTTTTAGGAATTATCGATAATCTTATGGATTGACATTGATCTCTATGGATCTACATTGATCCTTGTGTGGATTGATGATGATCTATCTCTAAGATAGAAAACATAAAAACCTAAGAGATAAATTCTAAATGGTGTTTTATCACTTAATTTTGGGCTTCTAAGTAGGCAAACCCTCTAATAAATTGTAAGTATTGAAGTGGAAAAATCAAAGTTTAAACATGGATAAAACTTACATTCTATTTGGTGCTAAAAATATACTTAATTATTTTCATCTCTTAGTTTTTTTTGGATTTTTTCAAACTTTTCAACAACTAATGCCAAGGGGCTCAAATTTCACTATGAACTTATATTTTGTGATTAAAATTAACTCTCACATTAGCTAAATACTCTTAAGATTTTCATTTTTATTTCTTATTTATGAAAATTGTTTGTTTTTAAGAAAAATGAGTGACACATGTATATTCTCCCCTATCCCCTTTAAGGAACTTGAGTGACCAAAAACACTCATTATTTACCTTTGTCACTTTATTCTAAAAGCATGAAAGTAAATTTGCTAAGTCACTCCCGAAATCCATATGGTTTGGGTGACCCCAAAATGACCATAAAGTCTTTTAACTGTTCTTTATTTTCATGCATTTTGTCTTTTGAATGGGAGTTCATCATCTCTCGATAGGTTCTTTAGGGAAGTGTTGACCCAATAATTCATATCCAAACATAATTTAAACCCCAATCCATGGTGGGGTATATAAATTGATGGTGACCTACTGGGATTCTTATTTTGAGTTATTAAAACAAGCTCCATTGGTGGTAATCAGCCTCAGGACGTATGGGCAACTTAGACATCACACTACACTGAGTAAATGACATATGTAGTGGTTGTAAAAAGGATATTGCCTTTTCAAAACAAATTGGTTGATATAGATCCAAATGAAGTGATTTCATATATAGTGTTAGCCACACTTGGAACCATCTAAAAATGAATGAAAATTGATAGTTTAGAACAACCCCACTTGTCATAGACATACTAATGATGTAGGGCGAGTAGCCTAAAGTTCCATGTCACAATAAAAAATCTTTAGAAAAGAGGGGGCCTAAAAACCCTAATTTTCATGCACTTTTAATTTTTGTATTAAAAAATTAAAATCCTCTCAAGAGTGATTATATTGATGGAATTCGACATTAGTATGCAACCTTGTCATTTTTAAGATTTAGGACATTATACTTAGGTGTTTGTGTCATTTTATCCTTTCTTACATGGTTTTGAGTCCAAACTATTTATTTTTCATAACATGTCAAAAATGAGTCTTTTTTATACATCACTACTTTATTTAATGAGGTGTTACACTACCCATTTGACATCATCCCTTTAGCTTAGTCTTTTGACAAGCATTTTTGTGTGTGCCACTTGATTGAAAAAGGTGTCATTATGCAGCCTAATTTATTTCAAATTTTGTGCATTTCAGTCTTGAAATAAACATTTGTCTACCTTTAGAGTGAGATAATATCATTATTCTACTCAAATTATTTCAAAGACTTATTACCTTATGTCTAAATTATAATTTCAAAACTAGGGCCTTATGTACATTTTAGATCTATACCTAGTGCCATTATACTATCCATTATTATCTAGCTTGTTATTTGATTAAAAAATATTATTTTTGCAAATTGAGTTTATAATTAGCCTTAAAAAGTTTAAATCTAAACATTTATTGATTTATACCTTTCCTTATGTATTTTTGTCCTAGATAATGATCGTTCACTTTTGGGTTGTATAACTTAAGTTAAATTTTTATTTAAATAGAAGACTATTGTTTATGCCTAGATGTGGGCAAAGTACCCTATCTTATATATGCCTAGTATTTCATGTATTGTACTAATTTACCAAGTTCATGTTTAAATACGAATGCCTAGTTTATGCCAAAGTGTTTCATATTTTTTAGATTAAATCTCTTACCTTGTTTTGTTTAAAGTCTAGTTTTTGTGCCTTTTCCAAAAGACCTAGCACATGCTTGTTTTGAGCCTATCTTTTGTGCCTTTTCCAAAAGACCTATAAACTTTTGTTTTCATTAGATTATACTTGTTTAAAACACTTTATACCTAGTTTTTGGCATTTAGTTTGTTTTTCATCTACTTGACCTTTTTGTTTAAGACATTTGACATTAGACTTTGATGTTAGATTTTTCTAAACCAAGTTTTAGCATAAACCATTTTATAGATATAGCTCTAATGTTTGACTAATTTAGACTATGTTTAGACCATTTATCCTTTAGACCTTGGTTTTTAGAGTTTTTAGAACTCTAAGAATTTTTATGAAACATTTATCATTGAGTTGGATATGTCTCATAGTGGATCCATGTACAATTCAAGTTATGATAATGTGGTTGCATACGATGACTTTGTTCAATACTTTATGGTGATGATGTAGTTTGTGATACAAATCCTTGTCCTCTTTATAATACTCAATATGGATAAGAAATCCAATATCCTCAAGCATAGTATGTGGTGATACATTCTTTGGGATGATTAACGTATGAAGTTTTTGATTTTAATTCTAATGTTACCCAATACCCTACCTATACCATTAACCCTCCTTCAATTTTTGTAAGCCACCAATCTCCACAACTTCCAAATATTACCATTATAGAACCTCATTCTTTGGCTTGTGATAGCAACCATGTTTCACAATGCCCTACCATTACCATTCTAAGACCCCATCATTTGGATCTTGATAGCAACCAAGCTTCACAAATTCTTACCATTACCATTCTAGGACCTCATCCTTAGGCTTGTGATAGTAACCATGATTCATAATGACCTAAAATTTCCATTACAATACCTCATCCTTTAGATCATGATATAAATTAAGATTAAAAATTCCCTACCATTACCATTCTATGCCCTTCCAAATATGGTATCTAATTTTACTAACAAGGTTGTGCAATTACAATTCGACAAGTCACATATATTATCCTAGGTTGATAAATAGTCTTTGTTAAGACCATATTAGATGATATTATTTACAAAGAGATCATTATCTAGCTTCCATAAATTCTTCATCAATTTCCAAATTTACCCCACTTTATAAATCCCATGATGATCATCAAGCCATAACATAGCCTATCATTACCTCTCTAATAGAACAATTCATTTGAAGACTAAGATATGTTTAAAATTGGTATTTTACAAGTAATTAAAAACTAAATCCAATATAAAAAACCAATCCTCAATGTTGTTATTGAAACACCTATTTTTGATGAGTCAATCTATGATCAATCACCTTTTGATACTATACCAGTTGTCTAGGAGTCTCACTCTAACAAGCTAGTTTATACTAAGTCACTTCTTAATGATTATAAATACCATTAGGAAAATAATTATCTTGACCATTATCCTATTTTTAAAGAGCTTACCTTTGACAATCTAGTCTCTATGGAGTTGTCTCTTGACATCTTACCCTTCACTTAGGAGTCTCACTTTGGCAAACCAGTCTCTATGGAGCTCATTATGCCTTCACATGCCATCACTTATCCAATACCAAACATTCAACAAAACATCATTTTAGTAGCATCCACACCAAATGAAGAAACTACATTAAAATTAAATTCTATTCTTAAACTGACATTAGATTTAGCATTAGAAGTAGAATTAATGTTAATCTCAACATTGGATTTAGAGTCCTTTGAGCTAGACTCATATTCATAATCATATTACATTGATGGATGTTAAAAAATTGGTTACACATGACTTGAAAATAAATTTGAATACATTTATTATCCTTCCATGGTTTTGGAGGATGATTACTTTAGCTTCAACATAATTTATCATAGTATATTCTATGAGGATTGTGCTTCCTCTTTCCATTCCATTACCATTCCACATGCCATTAACACCAACCAACTTAGCCATTATATTGACCTTCAACCTCCCACAAGTTTATATTAGGACCAACATAATCATACCTTATTAAATTGCATTCATGATGACATATCAATTAAAGAATACCAAGGGGACAAAAAACACATTCACGTAGAAGAATAAAAATCTCTTAATGAAACCTTCTTAGAGTCACTAAGATACAATCAAATTCAAAACTTAACATCTTCTATTGAAACCTTATTTGAGGTGATAGAAGGAAATCAAATTCAAATTTAATGTTCCTTAGTGAAACCTTCTCAAAGGCACTATGGGACAATCAGGACAAGTTTATTGGTAATAACCTCTTTGAGGTACCAATAGCTGAGCATAATAGTTATTCACTACTTGATGAAGACATTATCCAACATAACATCGATACAAATTCCAATCTATAAACATAATCAGATGGTAGCACTCTTAGTCCCAAACAATAAAAAAATATAATGGTCCTGTTGAGAGCATATTCATAAGTTTTTAGCCTTTCCACATCCAAAGTTATGTTGAATCCAAAATTATCAACATTGTGTGAGCCTAAAAATCCTAAAACCATTACACATTCCATTATTATCAACCTTTAAATTTCAAAAATAGACCTTTTATCTACTACTTATCATTATTTACCATCAATGGCCACACTTTCCTTTTTATAAGATACAAAGACATCTTATTTTGATGTTTGAAGGAAACACAATCAATGACCAATGAAGATTTTATTAGAATCTAGATCTATAGTAGGTTCTTGATAGAGTAGATATTCAGAAGAGGTGTAGACTAGAAATTTAAACATGATTTACTATTCTAGTTGTATCATATGTTGATCATGATATGCATCTCCACATTATTAGGAACAATAGAAACATTTACATTTCTAGAAAAAATTACCTTACCTTTATCTTTTACCATTTGCCTTGTCATTATTTCATACCTTACATTACCTTATCACTTGGGGGCAACCCTATTCCCATTACCACAAATTTCCTTCTTATCATCTTATTTATTCCATACCATATGCCATCCCACCATACCTTCACTATTAGAACAAATCTTGTTCTGACCTACCCTACCTAACCCTTTTGGCCTTGGTTATATTGGTTCTTCTAGCACCTTTTGCAAAGTGATTTCAATCCAATGTTAGATGTTTTATAATTCTATGTTCAAATAGCAGTATATGAAAGTAGTATGATAGTGTATATGGAAATTACATATTTTATTTATGCTTGATAGGTGCCACTGATTATAATCACCTTTGGGAAAATCATTTTTCCACCTTGTGTTACTAATTCTAACCACCTATGAAAAAAATAATATCATTGACGTATGACATTTTTTCCTAATTATAACCACTAATGGGAAAATTAGGAATAAAGCCTTTACCATGCATTTCCACCTCACCTTTCCATTCTTATTATCATTTGCCTAAATTCATGAACTTGTTACTACCTGGTTAGATCTCACCATCTTTTGTGTTGGTGGAGTGATAGTAACTTGAGGTTATAATGGGACTATGTAGGATGCACTCGATTCATGTTGAGGTCATATCAGTCCCCCTTTTCTATATGTTCTCGCCATTTTGAAAGAAACCTAAACCAATGCTCTCATCATTTTATGAGAGGTGTCTTTTCAATCTCTAATGAGTTAAGATACCCCAAAAATTCAAAAAACATTCAAAACATTTCAAAATCTTAAACATTAGAAAGATGGCTTCCCATCTCCTAGTGAGATATAAAGCCTAAAAAATCCCAAACATTTGTCCTCTTTAAACCTAGTCAGTCATCCTTGATTCACCCTACTAGGGAAAATGCCTTGTTATTTAAAATCCATTATGCTACTATTGGGGGTGTGACCTTTCCCTTTTCATGTATCCTTGCTTGGGGGCACCACCAATTTATCCTTCCATTAAGCCTTGATTTGTAGATATTGACTTAGTTGATGAGGGGATATTTTTTGTTACTTTTTATTTCAAGTTTTTGTTGTGTTTTTTTCTTATATATTTGTTTGCTTGTTTGCCTTTTTTCTTGATTTTATTTTTTTGCCTTGACTCAATCTATATGCATTAATTGGGTGATTCTTTATGCATTATTGTTGAGTGTATCCATATTCGTACATCAATATTGTCATCATGGTTTTTATCATTGGTGCATTATTTTTAATTATTTATTGGATTAAGATTTAGTCCTTATGCACATTTTGGATAAATTATCATGGTTTTTTATATCATGATGCATATCATCACATGATATATCAAAAATTGGATAAATAAATCTTACAAGCAATGGAGTTGCATAAACTTCTCCTTAGTAAACTTGGTAAATCCTCCTATCCTCTTTGATCAAATCAACCCATTAACCATTCTAGTTGTATCAATGCTAATAAATATGAGAATATCCACATTACTAAGCACAAACAAATCATTCACATTAATCAATTCATAATCTTATATTCCTCACTCACTTTTCTCCTACATTTGGGTGAATTACATTGGCTCAAGGTCTATTTAAACTATGTAGATAGTGCTTAGATAAATGACGTATCTTAGGTTATCTCAACCACCTTTATTCTTCCAATCATCTCTTTCCTCACTTTATGCATCCTCATGTGCCTACTTATTTGTGGCTTATTTAGTCATTAGACAATGACATCTAGATTTTCAGCTACTCATATTTAATCTATAGGATAGGTTATATCCTTGAGTTATCCTTTACAATCTACCCTACTAGGTTAAAATCAAAAATAATTATTCCATCTAGGTCATTTTAATGATTCTAACTACCTATGGGAAAATCATTATTTTAACTCATTCGCCCTACTAGGCCATGTGTTTGTGCCATTGATTATAACTCTCTTTGGGAAAATTAGTGTCTCAAACTTTGTTATTAATTATAACCACCTTTGGCCAATTAACTAATTTTTTTAATCAATGCATGTAAGCATTATATAAATTAGATTAATTTCATTCTTCTTCTTGCTTCTTTTCAAGAGAATATCCATCAATCGTATGTGTCAACCATTCCCTCAAGGGGCCATCATTATAGGCTTTCCAAACATTATTTTGATCTTCTTATTCAATAATTATATTATTTTCATTATTAAAATCTTTTTTCATTCCTTGAGAAGATGTTATTATGCCTATATCTTGTAACACCTTTCCAAATAGGGGCAAACTATAGACACCTAAGACTGGCAATAACTGGCCTTATACTAGACATTAGACTATCTCCTACAAACCATTACAAATTAAGCCTAAGAATTACTAAATGTACCAAAAATTTTTATGAAACATTTATCAAAGCTCAAAATCATGTTGATACATACCTAATTGGGGTATTTTATTACAAGTAATAATAACCTCTCATAGATTCATTCCTAATCACCTTCCAACATCACAACTATCAATTTGGCCTATGGACCTATTAAGTGGGGCACGCACTTGATCAAATCTTGAAATAGCTAAAATTCAAATAAAAATAAATTAACAAGCTAAACCAAATTAAATGCCTTGTTAAATTATTCATTTACAATTAATTAATATCTAAAAATTGAAATTCTAAAATCAAAATATCAAAGCCTTTCATCATTGCCTTTATCAGTTATCTTAAGCTCTTTGAAAATATCCTAAAATATCTAATCTGAGAGCCATTGTTAGTAATTGAAAATCATAACTACAAGAAAACTATTAACTCAATTAGAATTATTTTTAACTCACCTAGGTTTAGTTTGAACCCATTCTAAGCCTAAACTCAACCTTAACTCACCTTGGGTGAGAGTTAATTCCTAAGGCTATAAATACAATGCCATGCCTATTCATTTTTAATATCTTATAAGCCAAAGTTATAATGATAATTTTGAGAGATAAAATCTTTGAAAGTAAGTTTACCATGCCCAAATCTTAAGTCAAACAATCACAAGACAAGGTTCCAAGGAGAGAAGGAGCCAAATAACCTCCATTGTCAAAGACTTGTTGATGCACAAGTTAAACAAGACATAAACAAAGACATTTTGAGCTCCAAGGAAGGTAAAAGAGTTGTTTATTTTATGTTTTTATTTTTATTTAATTTAGTTTTGTTACCTAATCTCTCCTTAGTGTTTAGGATAGAGGTGTTAGGATTTTAGTGTGTTGATGTGGATATGTCTTGTTACACTCATAATGGATCTATTTATAATCTAAGTTATGATAACATGGTTACCTAAATTGACTTTGATCAAGATCCCTATGGTGAGGAGGTAATTTTTGAGATAGATCCTTATTCTCCTTACAATACTCAATATGGGGAACAAAGCCAAGATAATCAAGAGAAGTATGCAATGATACCTTTTATGGGCTGATTAATTTACCAAGTTCACCCTTTCATTGATAATTACACTTGATACCCTACCTATACCATTAACCCTCCTTAGGATTTTGAGAGTAACCAAGCTCCATAATTCCCTACATAAAGCTTTTAACCTTGGTTCTATTAGTTCTTCTGACACCTTCCATGAGGAGATTCTGATCCAGTTTCATAGTTATAGAATTATGTGTTCAAGTGGCAGTATATGAAGGTAGTATGATAGTGGATATATAAATTATATATTTCATTTACACTTGATTAGTGTTATTTATTATAACCATCTTTAGGAAAATTATTATTCCACCTTGTGTTACTAATTATAATTTCCTATGGGAAAATTAGTATCACTAACCTATGTTTTTATTTATTAATTATAACCACCTTTGGAAAAACTAGGAACAACACATTCTACCATTCATTGCTACATCACCTTTCCATTACTAGTATCATTTTCATTTACATTTGACTAAAAATAATGAACTTATTATTACCAGGTTGGATCTCACCACCTTTTTTGTTAGTAGAACTATTGTGACTTGAGGTCCTAATGGGATTATATAGGTCATGCTTAATTCATGTTACGATCAACTAGTCCCCCTTTAGCCAATTCTCTTTCCATTTTGTGAGAAACCTAATCTAATGTTCTCTCTATTTTGTGAGATGTATTTTGTAAATCTATAATGAGTTAAGATACCCCAAAAATTCCAAAAATATTCAAAACATTTGAAAACCCTAAACATTATAAAATTAGTTTCCCATCACTTAGAAAGATATAAAACCTCAAAAATCCCAAACATTTACCATGTTTAAACCTAGTCAATCATCCTTGATCTTCCTTACTATGGAAAATCCCTATATCTTTTATTTTCAATCTAACTATGTTTGTTTACTTAGTTATTTGTTTGTTTGTTTTTTTTTGTTTTTTTTTCTTCTTTGACTCAATCTATATGCGTTCATTGGGTGGTTCCTTATGCATTATTTTTGAGTATATCCATATTCATATGTCAAAATTATCATCATGGTTTTTATCATTGGTGCATTGTTTTTAATTATTTATTGGATCGAGAGTCAGTCTTTATGGATATTTCATCTAAGTTATCATGGTTTTTTATATCATGATGCATACCATCACATGTTACATAAAAAATCAATTTGAGAAATCTTATAAGCAATGGAGCCACAAAATATTTTCCTTAGTAAACTTGTAAAACCCTCACTCTCCTTGATCAAATAAAACACATTAACCATTCTAGTTGTATTAATGCTAATAATGATCAGCATCTCTACATTGGTAGGTCCAACCAAATCATTTACATTGATCAACCTTTATTATTATAATCATCTCTTTCATCACTTTACACATCTCATGTATCTTGTTATTTATGGATTTTTTAGTCATTAGACCATTGCATCCACATGTTCTTCTACTCATATTTAATTTATATGATAGGTTATATCCTTGAGTTATTCTTGATAATATGTTCTACAAGGACACAATCAAAAATCATTATTCCATCCAAGTTACTTTAATGATTATAACCACCTATGGAAAATCATTATTTTGACTCATCTACCATACTAGGGCATGTGCCTATGCCACTGATTATAGCCACCTTTGGGAAAATTAATGTCTCAACTTTTTTTATTGATTATAATTTCCTTTGGGAAAATTAGTTATTTGTTTAATCAATTCATGTAATCATTATCTCAATTGGATTAATCTCACCCATGGATTTATTTCATTCTTCTTATTACTTATTTTTGAAGGACCATCCATCAATTGTATGTGTTGGTGAATCCATTGAGTGGGAATCATTATAAGCTTCCCAAACATTATTTAGAGCTTCTTCTTCCATCATTACCTTATTTATTTATTAATGGAATTTTTATTATTTGAGAAGATATTATTGTGCCTTTAACCTAGAATGCCTTCCCAAATAGGGGTAAAATGTAGAAACCTAAAATTGGCCACAATTGGCCTTTGACTAGACTTTAGACTGATTCCTACCAACCATTGCAAGTAAGCATAGAAATCACTAAACGTCCCTAATTTTATTTCACATCATTCATCAAAGCTCAAAATCATGTTCAGATATCCCTAATTATGGTATTTTATCATATTTAATAATATCCTCTCATAGATTTATCCCTAATCACCTTGCAACATCACAACTATCAATTTGGCCTATGGAACTATTAAGTGGGGAACTTACTCACTTGACAAATCTTGAAAGAGATAAAAGGCTAATCAAAATCAATTAAAAAGTTAAAGAAAATTAAATTCCTAGTTGAATTATCCATTTTAATTAATGAATATCTAGAAGGAGAAATTCCAAAAATCAAAATTTTAAAGCCTTTCATCATTGCCTTTATGAATTATCAAGATATTTGAAAATATCCTAAAATATCTAATTTGAGAGCCATACCTAGTAATTGAAAATCATAATTACATGACAAATATTAATTCAACTAGAGTTAGTTTTACTCACATAGGTTTATTTTGAATCCATTCTAATCTTAAATTCGACATTAAATCACCTTGGATGAGTGTTAATTCCTAAGTATATAAATACAAGGTCATGCCTATTCATTTATAAGATCTCATAAGCCAAATTTATGATCCTATTTATAAGAGAGACAATCTTTACAATTAAGGTTGCCATTCCCAAATATTAAGACAAACAGTCAAAAGCCAAGATGGCAAGGAGAGAAGGAGACAATCAACCTCCATTTCCAAGGAGTTCTTGATGCACAAGCTGAGTAAGCCATTCAACAAAGTCATTTGGATCTCCAAGGATGGTAAAACATTTTTTTTTTTTTTTTTTAATAATGTTTTTTTATGCTTTCGTTTAGTTTTGTTACCTAAGATCTTCATAGTGACTATGATAGAGGTGTTAAGATTTTAGTGTGTTCATTTCATTTATTTTATGAGACTACCACAAGACTAACCTACCCTCTATGTTAAATTCCTTGATCACAGAAAGAGGCTCTATTATCATTTCCAAATTTCCATTTACACCATTTAGACAACATATCCATGATTTTAACCATACCATCTGATAAAATTTGACCCCTTTGGAGGTGAGTCCAAGGTCAAGAAGTGGTCAATATTCCTTCCTTTGAAGTATTTAGTTTTAATGGTGTTAATATATAGTGACTCTTAATTTAGCATCTTCCAACCCATATGAATGACCACATATTTTTTCCTCATTTTAATTTTTCTTAGGCCTAAAACCCATTGATCTTTAGGGAGAAAAATATTATATCATAATATTAAAATACTTATTATTTTAGGGTCATAATCACACAAATATTTTTTGAATTTTCTCAATATTGTCTACCACTTTTTTTGGGATATTAAATTGAGACATTAAAAATATAGTTAGACTTTAGATGGAGATTTTCAACAATTAAATTTATGTTGTTTGAGTGAGTAGGTTACCCTTCCAAGCAACTAATTTATGTTGAAACCTATCTTATAGGGTACTCCAACTACTAACATCAATATCTCCTTTAAATATGTTCATCCCTAAGTAAGATGAGGTAATATATTGCTTTTGGCATTATAAGATGTTCTTAACTATCTATCTTCATGTAAATTCAATAAAAAATGGAGTTGTTCATATTGATCACCTACCCTAAAGTATCCATATAATATTTGAGGATATTATTAATATGTTATGATTCCTCCACTACAGCATACCCTAACATAAAAGTCTTATTAAAAAACTATTTATGGGTGAGAGGATCCATATCTAGTGAAATTTGAAGGCCTCTAAGAAACCCAAAGATCTGACAACCATAGATATCCTACCTAAGAAAACTACCAAGATGATGAATAGGAATGGAGATATGATCACCTTGATAAAACCTTATTTCCACCAAGAATAATCCCATAGGATAACCATTAATCAAAACCATAAATTTGTTGATAGAGATACATGAAGCTATCAACTACCTATATTTAAGGAGAAACCCCATCTTATCTAGAACTTTGTCCAAAAATTCCCACAAGACTCTATCATAATATTTTTACATTTAAATATTAAAAAACATCCCTTATTTTGATGAAAACCAAATGAATTTAAATAATCATGCACCAAATAATTTTGTTACTTATATGGTGGCCACAAAAAATACTCCTTGATTAGTAGAAATAAGATTAAAAAAAGATAGACTCTAAGAGCTAGAGTCTTGGAAAGTATTTTATACCTTGTATTAAAAAGACTAATATGTATAAAGTACTTAATAAATATATATTTTTAATTATTAGGAATGAGTAATAAGAAGGTATTTTTTAGCTCATTAAACATGCAACAAGAAGGAAAAATATCTATCATTACTACCAAAATATATATATCTAGATAATGTCTTACAAATGTTGGAAGAATAATGAGGGATGTCCATTTGGACCATGGCATTTTTCCTCTTCCATAGAATAGACAATGAAATTTGTTTCTTCTAAATTATGTGGGAAATTAAGTTTAACATTGTATTATCCATCAACAACAACAGAAAATAGATTCATAAATGTTGTTTGTTTACTAATTTTTGGCTAGTATCTCCCTAAGAGAAGGTTCCTAAAGAAGGGCATCAATTCTTTTTTCATTTCCTCTAAATATATGTGAACATTACCATATTCATTGGTAAATTGATTAATTTTATTAGCATCTATATGTTTTAAAATAGATAAGTGCAATAAATTTATGTTCCTATCATGATCCTCTAATCATAGCCTCCTATACTTTTGTCTCCAAACCATTTTTTACTTTGCCTAAAAATTATGGAAGTTACTGATCAAAGTGTTTTATTTTAAAAGAATCTCTTGATCTAACCCATTATCTTGGGCTTAATTCTCTAGGGTTAGCAACCCATATATAATTTTTATCTTCTATTCAAACACATTCCCAAAGACCTCTTTGTTCCACTTCTCCAGCTAACTTTTAATATTATTAAGTTTTATAGACAACCTAAACATTTTAGATAGCTATACTCTTCCTTCCACCAATCTTTAACATAGTTTTCAAGTATGTGTGTAGAATTTCATCAAACCTAAAGGGTAGTTATTGTCCTTCTTATCTTTGTCAAAATTTAATACAATCTAATTATGATATCATCCAATTCATGGAAGGACTAAAAGGTTATATTTTAAGTTTAACATCCAATCTACTGACAATAATCTTATATCCATTCTAACCTAAATGAGTTATTCTCTTAATGTTCTCTTTATCAAGGTGAATATATATCTGCATAAATATAGGTACATCATATGATTGTTAGAGATGAAATTAATTGTCTTCATTACTATCTATGAAATATTAGGATCCTCCTTTTTCCCCCATAGAAAATGGGGTGTTGAAATTCCAAACAATCATTTATTTCCAATTTCCACATGTACTCTTAAATCTCTCTAACTATTTTCATAAGTTTATTGTATCCCTTTTAGAATTGGGGCTTTAGATGTTAGATAAAATAAATATATCACTATCCTCAATATTAAAAAAAATCACAACTAGATGGTTTTTATTATTAATAATAACTTTCTCAGGATTCTTTTTCCTTAGCCATTTATGCCTAACCTTTTTGAGTGCCTAAGATTGTGACATGTGGCATGATCTAGTTTTATTTTCTTCCCTAGGCACCCTTGGTTTCCTCAATAGGCCTTATATCCCCTAGATGTGTGATATCACACCACATGGTTTGATCCTATTCTTTAGGCCCTTAGAGGTAATATTTATACTTATTATGGTACTAAACCCTTTGAATGCATGGGATCGTACCAATTGGCATGTTCTTGTTTATCCAAGACCCTAGGGTGGTCTATATCTTTATGATCTTCCTATTTATACATGAGTAAGTTAGATATAGATGAATGTTGAGATATCATTTCACCAAGATAATGCATGTCTTCAGCCCAAATAAATGTAAATTTAAGCCTTAAGTGAGTGAATGGATGTTGTGTGGCATTGATTGCCAACTAAATAGAGTGTTAGAATCCATGTAAACATTTCACATACTCCAAATTAATAGCCATATGGCATGTCAAAACCATCATATACCTAGCATACCTTTTCCTTTATACCTAACTATTTGAACGTGTTATTTTTTTGGATTTTGAGCTCAATTTATCACTTAAAGGGAGATAAATATGAAAATGACTAGGATTTATCTATTATTTTTATCTAAAAGGAGATAATTATGTATATGATGAACTAGATCACTTGTGTTCTTAGAAAAAAACCTTATTCAAATTGGTATTTTTATGATATCTTAATTAAATTTTTTACCTTGGTCAATTATCATGAATTCAATCTCTAACTGTTATTCCTTATATTTGAAATCTAATAGTTAACCTCTTATCTTGTAGGTCTAGATTAAATGAGTAGTTACCAATTATTATCATATTAGAGCTCCATGGATTTAAAATACATTGGACATAAAGCCAAGCCCTTTGACCCTCCAAGTTCTCAAGATCATGCCACATGGAATGATACCACTTCTTTGGGATCTCAAGATAATCGAGATAAAGTGAGCTTGTAGTAAACCTCCAAGGTGAATGGGATGATGCCACATGGAATCATCTTATTTATCCACCCTTATATATAAAATAAGAGTATAATGATAGAGTCTGTATCGAGTGAGTTCCTAAGATGATACCATGTGGAAAAATATTGAGACTCTGGGGTAATCAGGAATAAAATAGAGATCAAATGATAAAAAAGCTCTAAATGAGTAGGATATTACCACTTTTCAAGATACCACTATATCATTTCCAAATAATAATCAATGCCCTTATAAAGATAAAAATTAGTGATAAGATACCACATAGTAGGTCATTGACATCCTCAAGAAATGAGAATATGACATGTAGGGTGATCTTCCCAAAGTTGATACATGGACCTATATGAACCAACTTTTAATCTAAAAATGGAAAATATTTTTCCTATCCATCCCATCAAATTTTTTGAATTAGACTATAATTCTAATCTAATTTATGGAATCACTAAGTATCTTATCACCTATTACTAAAATGATCATGGAAATATATTCTAAATTAAACCAGATATTGGACAAGTTCATATAGTAACATGCATATCAAGATAAAATAAAACAATATCATAAGAAGAAAAATAATGACTACACTTAATCAGTTGTTAAGAGGACCCTTCACACTTGGAAGATGGAAACTTGTGCCCATATATTTAATACAATAATTATGAATTAAAGAAAGAACTTTTCAATCTAAATATATGTTAGTGGACGTGATACATCAATCCATTACTATCATGTTATATATGATCTAATGAAAAAGGATATTACATTTGAATTTATGCACACATTTAATTTGGAGCCATAATTGGTGCTTTCATAAAATGTTTTCAATTGTCTGCCTAGTGGGTGAGGCTATTGAAAGTCTATATAAGGATAACCATGAGACTACATTAAGGGTTGGTTGATATGTATTATAATAGAGTAGACACCCAGACATATTGGCTTATAATTTTATAATTTATTGGTTATATTTTATTTTTGGATGACCTGAGGTTATCTAAACGTCTTTTTGCAGTTTGTATATACATTGATAAATCTTGAATTTATTCTTCATGAACTATCTTATATATGAAATATTTTTGTATGATATCCATTATATGAATGTTTATGGTGACTTTTATTCCCTCTTATACATAGATATTTGGTCCTTGGACTCCTACACCATCTTTTCCTTTTGGTGGTGCTATTTTGACCAAAGAGAGACTAGTTTTTCATGATATATGTCTATTTAACAAAGGTAAAATTATTTGCATTATAATGCAAGCTCGTATTTCCTCTATCTACCCTCTATTTTTATTTTTTATATATCTATTAGCTTTATTTTATTTTATTCTAAATTGTAATCATTTTTAAAGCTTTATCTAGACTACATGTTCATCATTTCACTTGTCTTTATGCATTGTTCAAATTAGTAGACTAGAGGTAGGCGACAACCAACAGTGTGTTCAATAGAAATTATAAACTATATTCTTCTAGGCATAAGATAAAAAATATATATTTCATAAACCTTTTTGAATTACTCCAAATAGGTCCCTTGCATTGGGGTAGATTGGAATTGCCAAGTGAGGTATATGGTACGTCGTGACCTAGTAGACATAGACCTTGGGGAATTCTTTACCTTAGCATAATTATTTTTAAGAGAGGGTGCAAAGGAAAATTGAGGATGAAATACTCATGAGTTGGGTCTCTCTCTCTCTCTCTCTCTCTCTCTCTCTCTCTCTCTCTCTCTCTCTCTCTCTCTCTCTCTCCCTCTCTCTCTCTCTCTCTGAATAGGATGATGTCTAATGTTTACATTTGTTTTAGTATTATGGACATATGTTCATCATTTCACTTGTCTTTATGCATTGTTCAAATTAGTAGACTAGACGTAGGTGACAACCAATAGTGTGTTCAATGGAAATTATAAAATATATTCTTCTAGGCATAAGATAAAAAAAAAAATATTTCATAAACCTTTTTTAATTACTCCAAATAGGTCCCTTGCCTTGGGGTAGATTGGAATTGCCAAGTGAGGTATATGGTATGTCGTGACCTAGTAGACATAGACCTTGGGGAATTCTTTACCTTAGCATAATTATTTTTAAGAGAGGGTGAAAGGGAAAATTGAGGATGAAATACTCATGAGTTGGGTCTCTCTCTCTCTCTCTCTCTCTCTCTCTCTCTCTCTATGTTTACATTTGTTTTAGTATTATGGACATATGTTCATCATTTCACTTGTCTTTATGCATTGTTCAAATTAGTAGACTAGAGGTAGGTGACAACCAACAGTGTGTTCAATGGAAATTATAAACTATATTCTTCTAGGCATAAGATAAAAAAAATATATTTCATAAACCTTTTTGAATTACTCCAAATAGGTCCCTTCCATTGGGGTAGATTGGAATTGCCAAGTGAGGTATATGGTATGTTGTGACCTAGTAGACATAGACCTTGGGGAATTCTTTACCTTAGCATAATTATTTTTAAGAGAGAGTGAAAGGGAAAATTGAGGATGAAATACTCATGAGTTTGGTCTCTCTCTCTCTCTCTCTCTCTCTCTCTCTCTCTCTCTCTCTATCTCTCTCATGCACCACCAATAGATTAACACTAGAAGGAGGGAATGAATAGGATGATGTCTAATTTTTACATTTGTTTTAGTATTATGGACATATTTTTCATAGCTTATTGTGTGTCTAAAAACACACCAATAGATTGGAAATAGAAAGAGGGTTCAATCTAGAATATTTCTTTAGATTTAAGACTAGTTGTTAGTTTTGTGGATATGTTTTTCATACCCTGTTGTGTGTCTAAAAAAACATCAATAGCTTGGTAAAATAAGGCATGAATATTATGCTATCTAATGTATATGTTTTATTTTTATCCTATTACCTACATTTGAGCCCACCTATGAACATTATAGGGACTACTCACGACTTGCCTAAGAATATTTATAGATTGTATTTAAAATATACTTATGGTGGGATTAAAATTGTTGAAGATAATATTAAGGTATTTAAAGAAGCCTTCATCTAAACCCATATTAAACATGAATATGTTAATTTCCACCTATTTCCCTATTCCCTAGATGAATATGCTTACCATTAGTACATAGGTCTATCAAACAAATACAACACATCATGTACTATCTTTGAAAATATGTTTATCAGCCATTTTAGTGTGCATATTGACCCTAATACATTATATTATTATTTTAATATAGCTTGTAGAGATATGTTATAATTAAAATTTTCACCCTTAAAGAGTTTATTTAGGCCTCCTAACTTATTTCATAGCATGAGAACTCTTCAAAGGTTATGGGTGACCTTATAGCTAAAGAGAACCTCTAAAAAGGAATATCTCTCTTGATGATCTCACCTAGAATTACAAACTAAGCCTATTAATTATAAGGAAAAAGGGTAAAATGTAATTGAAATCAAACTAAACTATGTAGGTGATGCACCAAATTTGTCTCCTGCACCTACCTACTATGCACTAAAAACATGCACTATAACTAAATCTAATTACACAACTCAAATTGTATATCTAAGCATGGATGTTTCACATATATGCTATAACATGCTACATAGACTAAGTGGTTAATCAAGAGGTCTACACGACACTAATGAATGCTTCCACTTTTGATCCATACAAGCCTAATGAAATAAATCTATATAACCTAAAAGTATGACTAACACCTACATGTAGATAAGAACATAGGAAAAATGAGAGGAGGTTGCATACACCATCACTAGCATTCATCATCTAACATGAAATATACAATATTTAAAACCATAAGAGAAGGTTAAAACTCTACTTTATTTATTTTAAAGGCAAAGAAAAAGTTCTCATTTGGATATGGCTATGCCATATCCAAAAAAAAGGATTCTTACAATGCATTTAAAGGCTAAATATATATAAGAATAATTAGTGAGAGAGAGAGAGAAGAACATTGGAGGAGTCTCTATGACAAGTTTCATTCATCACTAATTAATTACAATCCAAGAAAAGAAACTAAGAGTATTCTTATAATCTACAATGATTGTTTCTTAATGAAATGATGATTCTCTTAGAAAGTTAGCTTGGAAAGACTCTTTAACTCATTGGATGACTCATCACTCTCTTATGAAACTAACCTCCTTCTTGATGACAAATGATAAGTTGCACTCTTGATCATTTAACTATCATTGATCTACCATTAGATCTTCTTTACACCTTGTACATGTTTGATATCATTTTCACTAACATTCCAGATGTATATTAAGTTATTTTAGGTGTCTTAAAACCTTTCATCTTCATTGGAATGTCCTTCAAAGGTCTTCAATGGCCATGTATAATCTACCTTGAAAATTTACACTTCAAAATTATATCTAGTCAATGGAATGGCTTTTTTACAAATTGTATATCCTTTCAAGGATGACATGAGATGATTAGAGAGGTTTCATGAACATTTAAATGTCTTAAATCATCTTGAATAGGTCTAGACTCAGTCTTGTATACAATCAAATAGGTATGCTTCATTATGGACTAGCTTAATGGCCTTGAAAACATATTCATCACTTTTAAGGCCTTGAAAAAGGTATTTATAAGACCATGAATATTTAACACAAGCCTAGGAGTATCTCTAAGATGTCTTTATAGGTATGCACTTGTGAAAATACCTATAAACCAACCTAAAACCATCCCTATAGGCTAGTATTTTATACATTTATCCCTCACACATGCTGAAATAAACTCCACCATGTGCTTAGGAGTGACATATAGACTATCCAAGTGGTTTTAAAGTCACATCAATTCATAATAATAATCCACTCTATCTGGTCTTTAGAGAGGTCTTAAGAGGGTTTTAGGTGTATCCCTTTTTTAACGATAGTTAATAAATATTAAAACCCTAATCCCTTGAAAAATACCAAAAAATAGGAGGGCAAAGGTTCCATTAACACCTCTTAATATAAATGTCTCTCATGCACCTACTCATTCAATTTCCAACATGAGTAAATTGACCATTCTTGACTTTGTCAACTTGTTCCAAAAAGGTTAAGAGAGTGATTTAAACCAAAAGGTCATTAAAATGTTAATATTATTCTTTATAATTGTTCTAAGAGGTATGAAACACATCCTTAGTCTCTATATTCATCAAATCTCCTCAATACTTTCAAACTTCTTCATGTTGTTCGCACAAGCTTGTATGTGTCTCTTTTAGACCTTTTTAGCATAGTTCTTGACAAACTACCGATTTTGGATGATTTGACCTTTATGACACCTATGATATCATTATCAAGGATGATCTAATTAACATTATAATCTATTTTCACTCGTTTTGGCACTCTACTTGAAATCATAAGTATGCCTTTTATCAATTCTACCTACAACAAGCCTATAGGTGACCATTAGGATTTCTTGAATGTTAGGCTCAATAAATTGAGTTTTATTAAACTATTATACTATTATGATGGTGTTATTAAAGGTTTAAAACTCACTAATATTCCTTATAATATTTGAAAACCCTTTTACATCCATCTAAAACGACACAATTAGTCTTTTCCTCACTTCGGCCTATGATAGGCCTCTAGGTGGTCATTTGGCCTAAGCTCTCTCTTGTTTGTGGTTCTACCTTATATGAGCCTATTTGGAAAAAATTTAAACTATTAATAATGTTTATTTATTATTTATGATTATTTATATTGCTTTTAATCATGCATACTATCTTTATAACCCACTTAGTCCTCACCTTATTCACACAATCCACTGAGTGTTTGATCCTTTCATGAGTTCACTATTTTCAGATGATGGAGACTTGAATTGTACCTAGACATGTTTTTTATTATTATGTAAAGTTGAATGATTTATTGAATAGTGTATATTTGTGTCCTTATTTTCATTCTATCCTTTTCAATCTCAATTTTTTTTTTGAGATGTCTTGACCCTTTCTAAGTTGCCTATGTACAATTGTGTGCATATTTGATCTCTTAAGAGTGTTCGTGAAGACCTTAGACAAGATTAATTAGAGTATTTTTTCAAGTTATATGAATTATAAATAATTAGTATAAATTAATATCCAATTGGTTTCTTGGGATTAAAACTTCAAAAGCATACAAGACTCCCTTTAGACTATATAAGCTTATTAGCTTCTCAATTAGGCCTTCTTAACTAGCTTGATGATTCTCTTATTTTTAATAGCATCTCAACATTGTAAATTTTCCAATTAGGTATCAAACACCTTATTAAACCTTTTAAAACCCTAAATTTATCACAAAATCTTCCTCTCTAACTCTATTTTACTTCAAATTATAATTGGGCCTATAGACGACTATTTTAAGCTTAGAGCACCTTCTTCCTCAACTCATGATTGACCCTTATTTCACCAAGGAACTACCACATTGTGTTTGGAAACCCTATTGGATCAGTGTTAATGGATCCTCTCATTATTTTATAGAGTTGTTTTAATGTCCAATATCATTATCATGTTATTCCCTACCATTTCATACACCACATTCTCCCTTGAACATTATAAAATGAGCAAGAAAACACTTCAAATGGTTTATAACGTTAGAAGAAGAAGAATGATATATTTATGAATATTTATATGGACCAAAATAAGTTTAATATGATTTTTACATGTACCACATGACCTGACAATATATCTTTTACCTTCATCCCCCTTTGAACTAATTTGAACATGACATGGGGAAGCTATAACAAACATAAGACAAAATAGATAATTTCCTTAACATTTCCAAACTTACCTCAATTACTAAAAAAATTAAAAATCCATTTTTTCCATCTCTCTTACTTATCTCCTTGTTTGCACTCACTAATCTCAGTGCATATTATCATCTTAAAGGGGTATTACACCATTATTCTCACCATGGGTTGGATTACCTTAACCTTTCCAAAACAACTTTAAAATTTAATAAACTTGTATTAAAAGGAGACATATGAGGCTATCGATAGTTTTAAATATTTATATAGAAAGTTTTTAATGGTACTCATCAATGGTGGAAAATTTGGGCTAACATCTTTGGTGATCTCCTAGGATTGCATGTTTGTTATGCATCTAGACCGGTTACCTTCTTACCTCCATTTGGATATGGATTCATCTCAGCTCAACACAAACATGACTTGAAATTTATACTTATATACAATCTATTAAAAATAATGAAACAACTAGCTACCTTCACTAAAACATAACAAGATAGGAAATAAAAACACCAAAACAAATAATACACACACTATGTTAAGAAGCACTTAGGGAAGACAAAAAAAGAAACTAATACGTAAAACTAACCTTTAATAATTGACCCTCCTATATCAAAATTGAAACTCTTTAAGTCACATTCACATGATGAATAAGAATGGTGGATAATATACTATTCAGACTTGTTTATTACTTTGTTAACTCATTTCTTGATAACCATTCTCTTTGACTTGACTTAATATGGATAAACAAAAATAAACATGTCCCTAATGAACACAAAGTCATCTTGATCTTCAAGGTTTACATCATATTTTTTTCCCTCCTTGGCAATATGAGAGACCTAAAAACTGATCTCACTTTGATTTGTAAAGGTTTTAATAGCTTCATCTTATATTTCTTCCGCAAATTCCATCTCTTACTCACATTGAAGAGAATCATATTCATCATATATTGCTACATCATGGAATTAAGCCTCTTGGTGATGATATACAATAAATATTAGCTTCTTAGGAGATTAAAATTTCTTGAAAAAAAATTCTTCTTGTCCTTATAGAGGATTTAACCTACCAAGTTCTTTAAATCCCTTGAACATGTCTAAATAGGACTACCACATGTTATCTAGACCTCCTTGAACTTGTTCATGAGACTAAACACGATCATTAACCATGGTGTTATCTTCAATATATTTCTCAATCAAGTCATCATCATGCTCATTGGACAAGACCACAATATTATCATTCTCCTCATGGTTTATATGTGTACCATCCAAACTTAAACAAATGTTTTCTAGTTCTTCCCAAAAAGAAGCTTCTTCTTGATCACTTGAAATCATGTAAAATTCAATCTCATTCTTACCACTCACTTTGGGTATAGCATGTTGTTCAAGCACTTAAAAATCTTTAATATAATCAAAACACAACTCATGCTTAGCTACAACTTGATCAACTATTATATGATCATATTTTAATTCATCAAGGCTCAATCCATGACAAATAGATTGATCTTTTTCCTCTATTATGAAGAATGGAAGTTCATATTCCCACTCAAGGTTGAATTAATCATGTTTTTATTTTTATATAAAACTTGATTTATCCTCTTATTCATCAACATCAAATCCATACCAACTAAGCTAATCCACTTGATCATTTATGACATAGTGAAGGTTGTCCAACTATTGGCTAGGAAGTTTAGGTCTTTCCTCATATCTGAAAACTAATTTTACTTAATCTTGATAAGAGGGACTATAAAGAAGGATCTAATAATCATATACACTAGAATCAGTCTCCTCAAAAACTCCTTGAGGCTCACTTACAATTGATTGATTTTCTTTTTCAAAGACTACCATCTCATCACCTAGTTTTGACAAGCTCTCCTTTTCAACTAAATGCCCAGCTTCTTACCTTAATGTAACATGTTCTCCATCATAAAATTATGGGATGGAATGGAAATATACCTCATTTTTTTTCTATAAACTCGATAGAGTGTCTTTCCAACTTAGGATTTTTGGGGGGCTAAGCTGATTATAGTATTCTTGGAGAAATAGAGTAAGGAATTGTGTTGAGGATGCTACATTCTTATCCTTCCAATATTCAATAAATATATAAAACTTCTATGTGTCTTCAAATTCATAGATATATGAAACTTTAATGGTAGGAGAATAACTTGAGGAACTTGATATCTCTCTTGATTTGTCTTCCATACACTTCTATTTTTATTGACTTTAGATAGGCATAGGAGAAGGTTATTTCTCAAGGGTTGGCATGATATAATCTGAGGTATTAATCTAAGAAAGTTTCCATGATGGAATGGTTTGAGATTATTTAGGAATATTGAGTGAAGTTTTTATAGGCATGGGCCTTTCTTGATGGCATGTTGTAATTTGGGCTAGACTTGGAGCAAAAGAATGTTAATGCGGAATAGGATAAGGCATGTAAGACTAAATATATTATATTTACTAACTCTCTTCAATTGTTAATATATTATCCATAAATTTAATCATTATTATTATTTTTTGAACCTCATAAATTGGAATATGTTGATTCCTTCTCTCAATATCTACCCACCTATACATAAGTGAATACACTAAATACCTCATCATTTGAATGTTTTCATTTTGAATAAAAGTATTACGGATAATCAAAATAAGTTATTTATCTTGATCAAAATCCCTAATTTACATTTAAAAGATTAAAAGGGTTTGTTTTAATTCTAAAAAGTCTAAAGTAGAAGAAATATGACTTTGACAAGGTTGTTTAGATAGACAAGTAAGATGTTAAAGAGGATGAGTTGGATTGAGAGAGGGAATATACATCTATTGATAACCTTGGTGAGGTTAACATTATACTATTTGAGGTGAATACATGAATGTAATAAACTTTATATGAATAATGTGGAGGCATAGGGTATACATATTTACCAAAAGAATGATGAGAATACATACCAATTTATTATTTTCAGACACTTGGGTTGCTTATACTAGCCAAGGTTCACTTGGAGTCACCATTGATTCTTGTGTTTATGCCTTCAAAGGATGATGTATTAAATATTAACATCAATAACTATTTAATGGATAATAATCCCTATCCTATCGGGCATGCAATAATTTTTATCAGCAAAAGTTGAACCCTTAAGGAGGATATTTAATCCTCCTCACTTAATCATTAGCATGGTAACTATACAAAGGTTTTGGGTGAAATTAGCTAAGTAAAACCTATTTATATGGTTATCTCCATTTATTCTCTCACTTATAACTAAAAAATAACCCTATCACTAGAAAGGGAAAAGGGTAAGAGATAAATGAAATTAAACTAAACTAGGGAGATAATGCACCAAATTTGTCTCCTCCACCTGTCCTTTATGAACTAATAACATGAACTATAATCGAATCTAATTTCATAAATTAAATGGGGTATCCAAGCATTAATGATTTACATAGATATTAAAACATGATGCATAGACTAATGAGATGATCAAGAGATCTAAAAGACACCAATGAATTCTTCTACTTTTGATCTATACAAGACTATTGGAATCACTCTATGTAGCCTAAAATAATGAATAATACCTATAGGCAGGTAATAATATAGTAAAAATGAGAGGAGGTTGCATACACCATTACTAATATTCATCAACTAACATGAAGTATACACTAGTTTTAAGAATAAAAGAAGGCTAAAAATTAGCTTTATTCATTTTAGAGGCAAAAAACAAGTATTCATTTAGATAGTGCTACACTCAATCCAAAACAAATAATTCTTAAAATTCCTTTTAAGGCTTAGTATTCATTTGAGAGAGAGAGAGAGAGAGAGAGAGAGGAGAGAGAGAGAGAGAGAGAGAGAGAGAGAGAGAGAGAGAGAGAGAGAGAGAGAGAGAGAGAGAGAGAGAGAGAGAGAGAGAGAGAGAGTCTCTATGAAAAGTGGTATTCATCACCAATCAATTACAATCTAAGAAAATAAATTAAGAGAAAACTTATCATCCTCAACGACTATTTCTTGATGAGATGATGATTCTCTTATAAAGTTGGATTGGAAAGACTCTTCAAATCCTTAGATGACTCATCACTCTCTTATGAAAATGACCTCCTTATTAATGATAAATGATAAGTTATACTCTTGATCATCTAACTATCAATGAGATACCATTAGATCTTATTGATAGCTTGTACATGCTTGAGATCATTTAGATTGACATTGTAGAGGTATCTTAAGTTATTTTATGTGTATTAAAACCTTTCATCATCATTTAACTCTCTTTCAGAGGGATTCAATGGTCATGTTCAATCTGCCTTAAAAGTTTCCACTTCAAGATTGTATATAGTAACTATATGGTTTGTTTAAAACTTGGAAATACTTATAGGGATGGAATGAGATGCTTAGAGAGGTTTTATGAACATTTCCATGTATTAAATCACCTTGAATAGGTCTGTACTTAGTCTTATATACAAGCAAATAGGCAACCCTCATTATGGATTAGTTTAATAAACTTGAAAACCTATTAATCACTTTGAAGGGCCTTGAAAAGTAATTAATAAATACATTAGGATTTCACACAAGAATAGGAGTATCTCTCATATGTCTTTAGAGGTCTACACTTATGCAAATACCTATAAAATAGCCTCTAACAAACCCTTTAGGCCACTTTTGGTGCTTTTCTCCCTCACATGTGTTGAAACTCAACTCCACAAAGTTCCTAAGAGAGTATTAGAGACTATCCAAGTGGTTTTAAAGTCATATAAATTCATTAGGGTTAGTTGGAATAATAATCCACTCCATCAAGTATTTTGAGAGGTCTTAGGAGGGTTTTAGGTGTTTCCCTTTCTTAACGATAGTTCATAAATATAAAGACCCTAATCTATTAACTAGTACCAAAAATTATAATGGAATAGGGTACATAAGCACATCATAACATCATTGTATCCCATGCACCTACTCATTCAACTTCTAAAGTGAGTAAATTAACCATTCTTGACTTTGTTAGCTTGTTCTAATAGGTCAAGAGAGTGATTTGAGCCAAAATCTCATTTACATATTAATATTATACTTAGGAATGGTTATAAGAGGTTATAAATTCCTCATAATTATTTGGATTCATCAAATATCCATAATACTTTCAATCTTCTTCATGTTATTCACATAGTCTTATAGGTGTCTCTTTTAGACCTTTCGAGTTTGGTTCTTAACAAGCTACCTATCTTAGATGATTAAATAATTAAGAAACATGTGATATAAATCTCAAGGATTATATCATGATCCTAATAATATATCATCACTCATTTTATCACTCCACTTGACATCATAAGTATGCCTTTTCTTAATTCTACCTATAATAGGCGTGTAGGTGACCATTAGGATTTCTTGACAATTAAGCTCACTAAAATGAATTTTCTTAAACTAGTATAGTCTTATAATGATGATAGTAAGGGTATAAACCTAAATAATATTCCTCATAAACTTTTAAACCCATTATAAATCCATAAAACACCATAAAATTAGTGGTTTCCCTCACTTAGGCTATGATAGGCTTATAGGTGGTCATTTGGACTAAGCTCTCTCTTGTTTGTGGTTTGCCTTCTATGAGCCTATTTGTATAATGTTGACACTATAAATAAGGTTTATTTATTCTCCATGATCTCATAATTTAATTTTAATCATTAAAACTAACTTGATCAACCCACTTAGTCCTCACCTTATTCACAAAATCCACTGAGTGTTTGATCCATTTATGAGTTCACTATTTTGAGATGATGGAGACTTGAAATCTGACATAAACATATATATTATTCTTAGGGAAACTATAATGAGGAATTTAATGTGTTTTAACTATGTACCTATGTTAATTATGTCCTTTTCAATCTCAAATTATGTATTGATATGTCTTGAGCCTTTCCAATCTGCGTGTGTACAACTAAGTGCATATTTGCTCTCTTATGAGTGTTCATGAAGACCTTGGACAAGATTGTTTAGAGTATTTTTTAAAGTTATATGAATTATTTATCATCATGAGAATTAAATATACCAAATATTATGATTACAACTTCAAGAGCACACAAAATCCGTTTAGACTCTACAAGCCTATTAACTTCTCAATTAGGCCTGCTTGACTATATCGATTATTCTTTTTTTTCTCATAGAATCTCAATGTTTTAAATCTTCCCATGATGTCTCACACACCTTTTTCAACATTTACCAAACCCTCAATTTAACACAAAACCTACCTAACTTACTCTAGTTTACTTTGACTTACAATCAAGCTTATAAAATATCATTTTAAGCCTAGAGCACCTTCTTCCTCAACTCATGATTGACCCTTATTTCACCAAGGACTACCACATTATAATTTAAAACCCTATTTTACCAGTGTTAATGGAGCCTCTCATGCCTGTATAGAGGTGTATCGATGATTAGTAACATCATCATGTTATTCCCTTCCATTTCTTACACCACATTCTCCCTTGAATGTTACAAAATGAATAAGAAAACACTTCAAATGGTTTATAATGTTATGAGAAGAATATTGATATCCTTATGACTATTTTTAAGGAAAAAAATAAGTTTAATATGATTTTTACATGTACCACATTACCTAAAAATGCCTATTTTACCTTTATCCCCCTTTGAACCAACTTGAACATAATATGGATAAGCTATAGTAAACACAAGACAAAATAAATAATTACCTTAACTTCTCCAAACTTACCTCAATTCTTAAAAAACTTAAAAATCCATGTTTTACATCTCTCTTACTTAGTTCCTTGGGTCTATTCACTCATCTCAATGCATATTATCATCTTGGAGGGGTATAACACCATTATTTTCACCATGGGCTAGATTAACTTAACATTTCCAAAACAACCTTAAACTTTGCTAAATTTGTATTTCAAGGAGATAAATGCGGCTATCAACAAGGTTAAAGATTGATGGATAAATTTTTTAATGATACTCATCCATGGTGTTCAATTTTGGATAACATGATCCTCATGAACCCATAAGTTTATTCAATAGTCATTTTTACTAGCTATAAAAGAGGTTAAAATACCCATTCTTGTAAACAAAGGTGGTGAATATTAAATTTTATCTTAGAACATTATATCCCTTAATTGTTTTTCTTATTCAAAGGACCCCATATTTACTCACTTACTTGGTTTTCACTTCTCAAGAGGCATTCATAATTGAAAAACAAGATATGCCACATGGCTAAGGTGTTCATCCATTATGTTCATCAAAATAATTATCTCTCCAAACTGAAAATACTTAGAATTATCTACCTATTTGTCAACCTATGGACCAATGTGTTAATTATAATCAAACCTTGATTCAATCTTATGTCTAACAAGAATTCCTTGTGATAAAATAAAACCCTATTGTGACTCAAAATGTAAATTATTATTATTTTTAAACTCTTAATGATTGGTTTTTTTACCTTGTGATAATAATCAAGTATCTTTTGGTTATTTTAATGATCAAGTGTCATTTGTTTTAGGAGGTGATACAAAATCAATGCATGGAATGGCTTATGAGACTAAATTTCTAGGTTCACAACTTCGAATATATGGATGAAAAAATAGGATGGATGATAAGGTAAGCATGTTGATTGATAATGTCCCATTAAAAAGTAAATAACCAATCCTTAAGAATAGTGAGTTCCCATATGAATATTCAAGTAGAAATTAGTTGTACAAAAAATAAGAAGAATCAAACATTCCCTGTAGATAGAATATTTAGAGTAGATAGGTGAAGAAGATGTATTTATGAATTTAAAATACTCATATCATATGTTGTTTATCTTACATTTAACAAGCTATCTAAAAAATATTTACATCTTGGTGGTATCCAATTGATACCCATCCATTCATTAGAGATAGATAAAGTAAAGGAGAGTCAACTGGCTATCCTTACATTTGAAGATTGGGACTCTTTCAAGCAACATGTAAAATGGGATTATAAAGCTCATGAAATATTCTTAGAAATATACATAGTCAATTTTAACATGAGTAATCATGAATAAAGTGGCCTAAATGAAGCAATAAATCCAATAAGACTTGATGCTAATAATTACATGATCTAATATATATCTCAACAAACCTCAACCACTGATGATAAATCTAGAAGGTCCTTGACTTGGGAACAACCAAGTCCACATATTTTATATAGTAAAAGTGATAATATTGATACTACCAAAATGTCCATGTTAACTGTAAAATAACCAATAATGGATTCACCACTATGTTATCATAAATAAAACATGTTATTTAGTAGGTATTGGTTCCAACCCTTATCCATCACCATAGTTTAATGTTTGGGTAGAGGTTTTTCCTAAACTCTATCCCAGGTGATTCATTCTAATAGAATATAAGTGCATGTTTGAATTCTATAAAATAAATCTAATTAAATTACATGAAAATATTATCAATAGGAGTCATTAGGATACTATTTTTTAATGTAAATAATAACATAGATGCAAGTACATGCCCTCCCTTGTTAGTCTTCTTACCAACCTTCTCAAAATATTGAACAATATTATGTCTTGTTTCAAGTATATAACTAGTGAGGAGATATTGTTTCTTATCAAAAGAAATATCCCCAAACCCCAATTCTAAGTTTTAAATATCTTATAATTATCTTGTAAATATTTTCATTTTGATTTATTTTGATTTCTTTTCCTTGTTTCTTTATATTTTCTATGTTTTTGCTTAGTTTAGTTATGTTTTCTTGTATTTTCATTTTTTAATTTGTTGGGTCTATCCCAACTATTTTTTCTTATGGTTCTACATTAGTCAGTGAAAATGATGAATTAAAACCTTGAAATCACATAATGTAAGTGACACTTTATGTGAAGGGGTATTCTTGAGTTATTTTCTTGTGTTATATCATGTTATTGAGTTAGTCTTGAAAGTTGGGATTGTTGTATGTATCATAGACCTATTATTTTTTGGGTAAGTTTGGTAAATATAGGTGGTGATTGAAAATATCCTCTTGAAACCATGCACAAATTTCACATCTTAAAATGTTTCTAAGTCTACCTGGGTGAACTTATTTTAAGGAAACCCTATGGTGAAAAACCTAAAGTTTTACATTTCATTTGCCATAGTGATGGGTGAAATTATTGTGAGGAAAAACTAGAATGAAAAATCTATAGTTATGCCTTTCATTTTTTATAGTGGTCCCCAAACCTAAACTAAGACATAAAAAAAAGATAAAATAAAAATAAAATAGAAAATAAAATCAAATTCATAAAAACCTTGTCTTGGGTTATTCATGAAACCTCTACCAAGGCTATGGATGCCTAGATGGAAATAGAACAAGACCTCGATGGGGATCATAGGAAACTATGTCAGGTCTATATATGCTTGGCTAGTATAGGAGCAATGTCTAGTCAAATGTCTTTAATGTAAAACTCATTATCCTAATGATTAGAACCATAGAAACTAATACTTGTAGATCTTAAAAATTGGTAAAGAAACTCATTTTATACACACCAAGTTTAAAATGATACTTATTTGGTCCTTTAGCTTATCCAATCTTATTCCTTATTGGATTTGTTCATGACCCATGCATTATTTTAACTAGGTATTTTGGGTTCTTTGATTATTTTTTGGATTCAAAATACTCAAGAGTATTTTCCAGCAGAGCCACCATTTGTTTTTTATTACACAACATCCCATAATTTCATTACTAAAATCATAGAACCTCAATTTTATCTAGAATATAGTATTATATCCTAATCAGTTTTGGGTTTCTTTTTATTCATGAACTGATTGAGAGGTTCCTTGAAAAGCTATAAGCTTGATATTGCATTAGTTTTATGCTTAGAGCAGATCTAAACTTTAAATATCCATTGCATGAATTTGGTTTTGTATAATTTTATAAATTGGATCTATCATTATTTAAATTTTTGAGATTGTTTAAATCTAATAAGTCCTAGTCTATTTTTTAACACATTTTGAATTGCATTTTACCCATATTTAGACTATTTCACCTTTTATTTCTATAGATTACCTAATGATTCCAAATCTTTGTTGATTATTTTCCTATGTAATTTGGTCCATTTATATCTATTTAAATCTAAAATGACTAAGCATTCATTTAATTTCATTCATCAACTTAGTCTTTTTTTCAAAAGTGGATGGATATTAGCTTTGGAATCAATCAACTTTCTAAGTCTTGCAAAAGTTTATTTGGGACTTAGCTACTTTTTAATTAATATAATTAGTCATTTATTTTCAAATTCATATTTTACTATTCTAATTGTTATTTGATTTCTTGGGAGCCAGTGGCCATCTAAATTTATCAATGAGTATTTGGTCAAGTGAGGAGCTTCCACTTGGCACTTGCTCAATTACCCAAGACTCTTTTACCTTAGTCATTTATATCTAACCTTTTTAAGTTATTGAGATTATGCCAAATGGCATGATCTAGTTTTATCTACTTCTTTATCCCCCCTTGGTTTCCTCAATATGCTTTAGATATCATATATGTGTAAGATCATGCCATGTGGTGTGACCTCATTTCTCACGGCCCTTAGAGGTAATATTTATACTTCCTATGATTGTAAACCCTCTAGATGTTGGGGATCATGCCAAGTGGAATAATATCATTTATTTTGGCCTCCAAGGTGGTCCATATCTTTATGAGTTTCATTTTTAGCCCTAGGTGATTGAGATATAAACATGTGTTAAGATATGGTATCACCATTAATATAGGTCATCAACCTAAATAAACACTAATATAGTACCCAAGTGAGTGAATTGATGTCACATGGAATTTATTTCCAATTAGATAAAGTGTTGGCATCCACATCAACAATCTACCTACTTAAAATTCACATCAATCTAGCTTGACAAAATTTTCATAGACCTATTATACATTTTCCTTTGGACCTAACTATTTGAATGTACTAAATTATTTGGATTTTGATATCAATTTATCATGTAAAGGTATTTGAAATATGAAAATGATTAAGTTTTATCTATTTTTTTGATCTAGAAAGATTTAATTATTTATTTGATAAACTAGATCACTTGTGTTCATGGACAAAAAATTTGCTTGGATTGTTATTTTATGAGATATTTGTTATTTTTACCTTAGTTAATTTTAATTAGTTTAATAACTAATGGATAGTCCTTATATTTGAAATATAATGACAAACCTCTTATATTATAAGTCTAAATTCACTGAACAATCACCACTTGTCATCATCTTAGATCTTCATGGCTTTAGAACACATTGGACATAGAACTAAATCCTTTGACCCTATGGATTCCAAAGAATATGCCTCATGGTATAATCCTACTTCTCTAGGGCTTTGGGATGATTTTGATAAAGAGAGTAGGTAGAAAACCTCATGGGTAAATGGGATTATGTAACATGGAATCATCCAATCTCTCTACCCTTTTGGATCAAATAAGAATAACATGATAGATCATGGATCAAGCGAGTTCCCTATATTATGCCATGTATCAAAATATTATAACTTCAGGGTAGTCAAGGAATTCAATAGAGATAGGACCACAAATCTCCAAGTGAGTGGGATCTTTCCACTTATCAAGATCTTATTATATCATATCCAAATAAGAGTCAAGTCCCTTAGAAAGCTATAAATCATCAATAAGGTGCCACATAAAAGTACCTTGGCCTCCTCAAGAAATGATAAGAGGACACGTAGGGTGACCTTACCAAAGTTGTTATGTTGACCTCTATAAACCAATTTTTAATCTATAAATGACACATGTTTCACTCATCCATCACATCAAAATATGGGAATTAGACTGTAAGTCCAATAATATTTTTCCAATCACTGGCTATATTGTCACCTAATGTTAAAAATAAAATGTAAATAGATTCCAAAGTAAATCACATATTGGAACAAGTTAGACAATAACATGTATATTAGGATCAAATAATCCAAGCTCATAAGAATAAAATGCATGTATGCACTTAATCAGTTATAAAGAGGACCTTTCAAACTTAGAAGATGGCAACTTGTGCCCCTACATTTAATAGATTAGTGATCCATAAAATGAAATGGATTTAAAATTGAATATGTGTTATTATAAATGATGCATCAGTCCAATATTACATACTATTTGTGATCTAATGAGAAAGGCTATTATATTTAAATATATGCACACATTTAATCTAGATCCATAGTTAGTGCTTACATTGAATAATTTTAACCACCTATATAGTGGTAAAGGATATTGAAATTATATATATGGCTAAACATAAGATTTAATTAGGGTTTTGTTGATTAGTGTTATAATATAGTAGAAAACTAGATATCTTTCATGTAATTTTTGATTTCTAGGCTAGATTTTATTTTAGCATGAGCTAAGATTATTTGAAGGTATTTATGTATTTCTTATAAATATTGATGAATCTTGAAATTATTTTTCATGAACTATATTATATATGAAATCTTTGTGAATGATATCCATTATATTACATATGTTTATGGTGACTTTGCTTACCTCTTATACATATCTACTCCCTCCTCAAAATCCTAAACCATCTATGCCTTTTGATTACGATATGTTAACCAAAAAAAGATTGGTTTCTTATGAGATTTATCTATTTAATATATTTATAACTATCTTCATTATAAAGAGAGCTCATCTTTCTTTTCTCTCTACCTTTTCACTTTTAGTTTTTTATATCTCTTTTAGATTAGTTTTAGTTTAGTCTGAATTAGATTTAGTCATTCAAGATTTATCTGGAATAGACATTCATATTTTCACCTGTCTTTATGTATTATTCAAATCAATAGATGAGAGTTATGTGCCAACTAGTAGTGAATTCATTGAAAATTATAAACTAGTTGGTTCTTCTAGGTATAAGATATGCATACACATAATATTTTCAATCCTTTATGAAATATTGACACTTTAAATCTTGTAGTAACCCATCAAAACTCAATCTCTTTGATTGTATGCCCTAATGGGTGTACTAGGAAAGGGGTGGGCAGACCTTTGGTGATTTCTAGGATTGTTGTTTCTTATTACCACATTATTACCAATCCAACCAACTCTCAAAACCATTCCCTAAGCTATTTATCCTCTCTTGAATATTCCTCTAGTCTTTTCCTCTTTCCATCCCTCCTTTTCTTGTCTTAAACCCATTTTGGCTAGTTGACTATATTAGGTTAACTAGGTCTACCTAGTACAATTTAGGGGTATCTTTCAATTTCTTAGCTTATTTGTTTTTCAACTGACCTAGCTCAAACCTAGTGAATTATCCATAAAAATACATTAGGTTAACTAGGTTGACCCTATACAGATGATTTGTCTAGAAGGATTTATGGTAAGATCCATCTATATATACAAGATCATTTTGGTCATTATTCATATATACAATAAAGAGTTATTATTTTATTGTGCTTCTTCACAATATACTCTTTTACCATTCTACTTGAGGAGATTTAGCTTAGGTTTCTTATTTAGAGAATCTAGTCTTGTGGATAATTATTAGATGCTTTGGCATTTCTTAGTGATCCTTACAAACCACAAAAAAATATTTTAAATCCCCTTTGGCCAAGGGAGAGATTGAGTCTCGATGGCTTCACATTCAGGTAGTATATTCTAACTTTGTTCTTCTCTCTTTTAGTAGATAAAAGTAACATAAGTGTTGGATTGAATAATAATATCTTTCATATATTATTTATTAGGGTGTTACTCATACTTAATTTAATTGAAGTTCCCTATACATGTTCATTTTATTGTTTCTAACCCCCACTTTGTGCCACAAGCTTTGGAGTGCACTAGATTAAATTTACTTTCTTGTTATTAAAATAGAGTGAATGTTTTAAACCTTAAGACTCCATTAGGGTTTTTATGTAATTGTGTTAAAATATAGGATTTAGAACCCTTAATAACATGATATTTTATGATAAGTGATCCCCTAATCAGGTCTATTAGATCCCCGTATTGGTCATGCTCCTACTTAAAAAGTGTATCCCCAATCAGAAGTGTAGGTATGCTCTATCTTCTTCAAGCTAGGATTGATTTATAGACATGATGCATTTCTAATTTCATACAAGATACACCAAATTTTTCTTGCATAAGTCTTTGATAAGTAATCCAAATAGGCCCCTTATATTGGAGCAAACTATATATGACCTAGTAGATAAAGACCTTGGGCAAGTTTCTACCATAGCCTACATCCTTTCAAGATAGGGTAGAAGGGGAGAATGA